>CM008280.1:18521481-18811479 GCA_002319775.1 Fagopyrum tataricum | reverse complement strand
GGGTGCCTTTTTTTAGCTTGGTAGGAGAAGCTAATAGTTGCTTGGAATGTCATCAGAGATTTGGTTCCTACACACTTATAATCTTGTGGGTTAGTTATGAGTTGCCAAGGTATCAAAACTGTCTAATCCAACTAGATATTCTCTCAATCTTGTAGAACTTGGCTTCCTCGGTAATGCTAAGAGTGTGGCACTTTTTGTGTGTATCAAAGCTGATTTTTAGTGGAAACAAGTGGGAGCAATGCACGTCAGGGTTATTTTGTAAAACCACCTTGTATTTAGGGTAATTATAAAATTTAACCACCTTATTTTTTCAATTTTATAAGAAAATCCAGTACTTATTAACAACTGTCAAAGACCTATTATCAGTGGTATAAGACAGGTGCTCAGGCACCGGCACTGCCTACGCCAAAGCCAGCGGCCCAGCGGACTTCAGGCATGCAGGAAATCAGTTTAATGAGATTTTCTCTAAATAAATGTTTCTTCGATACACAAACTTATTGTATTATTAGATTAAGGAATTAATTTTTTTTTAAAAAAACGTAGTAATTATCAAACTGATCCTTTGACTTTCTGAGTTCTTATTCCCCTATAATTTTAATCACCCAACTCTCCAAGTCTATTGTTTACATCTGCAATCAAAGTTCGTTTGCTCTCCAACAAGTCTAACTCCATCTTAGTTACATTAGCCATGTCCAAAGACTCTGAATAGTTGCAGCATCAGACTATCAGGGTCTTGCCATATTATTACAAATTCAGTTTTAGATAAAGATCAACTAGGAATGGAGGAGGAGATCAAGGCAAAGATGCTTGCAATAACAACCTTTGAGCCAATAGCAAGAGAATTAAGAAGAAGACGAGGAAGGCTACAAAACTGCCGACAAGAAGATGACAGGGATGTTGGTACTTGTCTAATTGATCAAGATGAAGAATACAGTGAATAACTCACTAAAGGATTGTGTTTTTTTATCAAACTATCTCTTCTATACTTCTTAATCTTGCTAGATGTTACTTTTTTATGAACCTTTTGAACTTAGTTTTCAATTAAATATGAATTCAGAGGTCATTTTTGGGAAATTTCGATGAGGCACGTCTAGCGCCTAGGCTCCAAAAGCCCATGCACCTAGGTGTGCCTCTCTCCTTTTGGAATACTGCTATAGTTTCAAAGGGCATGGATCTTGTGCCTTTTGGTTCTAAAAGGAGATTCTTGTAAATGGAAAAATGTGGTTGTGTCTGTGTGACCTTTCTAATATGTAATAAGTAGAGGTGTTATTCTTACAAATATGAAATAAGAGGTACTTTTGGTAAAAGGATCCTACATTATTGATGTTATTTGTAAATTAAACCGAAAATGTATGCTCATGTGTATTCTATGTTATTAGACAGACATGTAAAGTCCCCTCCATTTTCGTAACCAAATGATTTTACTTGCATCATTCATATTTGAGTCAGTCTGCTATAAATTACTGATACAGTGATGGTTATGCTCATTTTTTAAAAGCCTGTTTGTATGTTGTAACGAAATTGAATTGACAGCCTCTCAAGTGCAATATCTTATTGATCCTCAGGACTCCCAGCGGAGACATCAATTGACAGATATGTGACAGTCGGTGCTTACAGTCTTCTTAGGTCCTGTACAATTGAGCCAGAGTGTATAATCGGGCAGCATTCCATCTTAATGGAGGGTTCTTTGGTAGAGACTCATTCCATCCTTGAAGCTGGGTCTGTTGTGCCCCCAGGACGAAGGATTCCATCTGGTGAACTCTGGGCTGGAAACCCTGCAAGGTTTGTTAGAACCCTGACCCATGAAGAGATCGTTGAGATCCCAAAACTTGCAGTTGCCATAAATGATTTGAGTGGCAGTCATTTCTCGGAATTTCTTCCTTACTCCACAGTATATTTGGAGGTTGAAAAGCTTAAGGAAAAGATAGGCATCTCTATTTAAGGATGGTTATTGATTTTGATATTTTTGTGTATGAACCTGAGTCAATGTTGGTAGAATAAACAGATTCAGATAGTGAAGTGAGGTTTTTGCATTGTAATTTTTTGATTGGTGTTAATGATGAAAAGGGCAAGAGAGTTAAGCGTAAGGCATTGCCTAAAGTAATAAACAGATTCAGATAGTGAAGTGTGGTTTTACAAGTGACCCTTACAATGTTAGAGCGAAGGTCACTTGTTCGCTTCTCACACTGTCAACCCTTATCTTCATACTCACTTCTGCTTCTGCTTCTTTACTAGGCAGTATTAAAGATCGGAACATTGCACGTCGTGGAGTATCAATAGACTAAGGGCCCGTTTGGTTTAAACTCCGGAAACGAAAACGGAATTGAAACGAATCTAGTTCATACGTACACCCTTGTTCATGAAGTTGTTGGGAATCATTCCTTGTGGTTTGAACTAATTGTAGTAGAATTTGATTAGTTATAATACCCTATAGGGTAACAAAGTAGGGGAAAGCAAGTGTATTTTGCATGAAACCAACCGGAATAATTCCATGAACAAAGTACATATGTGGATTAGATTCGTTTCCATTCCGTTTCCGAAAATGGTTTGAACTAATTGTAGTAGAATTTGATTAGTTATAATACCCTATAGGGTAACAAAGTAGGGGAAAGCAAGTGTATTTTGCATGAAACCAACCGGAATAATTCCATGAACAAAGTACATACGTGGATTAGATTCGTTTCCATTCCGTTTCCGTTTTCGGAGTTACGACCAAACGGGGGGTAAGACTATCCATTATCGAGCAAATCAGATCAAATTTGCTGGAGGGAAAATTTAATTCATGATTAAAAATGCCTTTTAAGACTAACCAGTCGACATCTTTGCTGAATCTATACAAGATGAGTAAAACAATGCAGATAATGAAATTCTAAAGAGGCCATACCACATGTTTTATTAAGGTAATAACTGGTCCTACTTACCTGCAAACCAGCAGTATGTATGTTCAAGGTATTATTAATGTTAGATTATGCTTAAAGAGAAGACTGTCAAAGAAAATGTCAAGCGCCGATTGAATGGGAGCAGTTGGGATACAGTGCAGTCCTCTCAAATTTAGAAGAGGTGAGAGAATGGACAATCAAAAGATGCTAAAAGCAGACTAAATCAATCCTAATATTTAGATATGCATTATCAGCAAGCTAAAACTTGCTGATAAGAAATGGCTACATTTCCATATGACCAAAAGAAATTTAAAATTTCAAAACTTAGATTCAGCAATCTTCAAAACTTAGGAACCTGGAAAGGAAGGGGGAAAAAGGGACTGTATTAAAAATAATACTTCCTCACACTGCTACAAAAAAAAAATTGTCTGTTTTAAACATTCACAAGAGACCTCTCAGGCAAACTCAATAAACAATTCAACCCTCACAGGTAAAAAGAAGAAGAAAACAACCTATATAGGCATTGATCACTATTGTGTTTGTTGTATGAGAAAGACAAGAATTTCAGTGTTCACTGGACTCATGATTTGAATGCTGAGACATCTGTTGTTGATGATGAGCATGAGCAAGTTCAGCAGCACTCTCTTGACCTTGGTTGTGGAACAGCTGGCTCAAGGCAACTCCTTGACCTTCCTGCTGTGACAGAGCTAGCTCCAAACCTGGAACTTGATTCCCCCTACTCAAAATAGGAGCAAAATTGAGCAAACCCATGTTTGAAAATTGAAAATTTGGAGCTAAACCGGAGCTCTGGCTGCTCAAATTGGAAGTAGATGGAGCAGAAGTATTATCAAACAGGTGGTGTGCTGCAGCAGCAGGTCCTCCACCATAACCGCCAACAGAACCCCAAATTGAGTTATTAGGATCAAGCTGCAACACACCCCAACCAGACCTCAACTCGTTCATCTTCCCCTGTAATCCAAGAGAAACCGAAGAGGTTCCGCCTTGTTGCGGGATAGAGTTTCCGGCAGCGGCAAGGAAAGACGCCGGAATCGTCCCAGACCCGGTGGCGGCGACGATAGCTCCCTCAGCCTGATGAAGTAGCCACTGGATTGTCTCGCCGTCGGTCTTGTGGCCGAGCTCGCGAGTTAGCTGGAAGACTCTAGCAGCACATAACGCCGGCATCCGTATCCTCCGGCTCCGGCCATCGACTTTTGTGTGTCGGTCTTTGTTGGAGGTTCTCTTAGGTGCCAGCTGCTTCTTCTGATCATCCTTGCTTGAATTCACAAATTGTTTCTCTTCGCTGCTGCTGTTGCTGTTCTTGTTGTCCTCCATAGCTTTTCTTCCTCTTCTCCCTGCCTATCTTTTTCTCCTCTCCTTTTAAAAAAAATAAAAATAAAAATTTAACAGTCCTTTTTATTGTGTGGAGGAGAGGAAGCGCTAGAGCTCAAGCAATTATGCAACTGTATGTTGATGAGAGGAGGTTCTAGATTATGCAAATACTCTCTCACCTAATTCACAAATAAAACCTTAATTATCCTTTTGGTTTATGTAATTTAGGGGTGTAATTAGTAATTACTTAAAGAGAAAAGTTTAGGGTAATGATTCATTATCATGTGAAATTGTTTGGACAATACAATACAAATCCCAATGAAGAAGCATGACATGTTCATGTAAAGAGTCCAACTTTAGTAATTTAATAAAAATAAAAGTTGATGTAGTGCGTTTGGGGATAAAAAAACAAAACCAGTGAGGTGAAAAATAGAAAGCTGATTCCATGATTGAAGGGAGCAATGATTGGGCTCCCTCTACTTTCAACTGTAAAAAGTGTCAATTAGGGTTTATAGGGACGTACAATCGTCCTCACCGTTACTATTTATACTATTAATTATTGTGTTGTTTGATGCTATCAAAGGTACCACCACTACTCATCGGAGAATCCTAGTCCCACGTTTGTCATCTCACTTTCAAATTTAACGGCTGAGATTATCCTTTTCTCTCATCTTTCTTTCTTCATTTTGTTTGGAAGCCAAACAAAGCTAATAAAAGAGCTGCACAAGAAAGACATGCATGGTGATAGGGGGTCAATTAGGTCGGATGGATTAGTTTTGAGACACTTTGTTTTGGTCTCGGATTAATCGGGTTATGTCAAAGTTGGCTTGGAAATTCATCGGATTAGTTCGGGTTGGATCAAGTCGGTCATTGATTGACAAAGTAGTATTCGAGTTATTTGGTTATTTTGGGTCAGGTTGTTTTGGCCGTTGTATTGTTTAAGATATGATTCTTTTGAGTTGTTTTTTATTTATTTGTGTAATTGTGTCTAATTCGGTTTGGACGAAGTCAATCTTGAATATACTTATTTTTTTTATTTCATCTATGGATGTCGATTAGGTTTGAGTTTCACATGTTGATCAGCCATTGACGAGGGTTGAAATGAGGACATCAAATCTAGCTAATAATTATACAAGACTCATTTTAATAAACGAGTCAAGATCAAATGTAAGGATATTGAAGTAATGATTTGAATTATTAATCGTAAAGCCTAAAAAAGTCAAAACACAAAGAAAAAACAAGTGGAAGGATTAAGTCTACCTAGAGCGACTCGATCAAGACAAAAGGTTATGGAACCGAGTGAAATAGAAAGACAAAACGGAGACATGAATTAACACACACTACCAAAAAACGCGGTTGTAGCCACGGCATTAGCCTCGATGGTAACCACGAAAATACTCACGGAATGACATACCCTCGAATTTAGCCACAAATTTACCCTCGAACACTGATTCGAGGCTACAGAGGCCGTGGCTAAATTTTCCCACGATCTTTACCCTCGAAAATTCTATTCGTTGCTAACATACCCACGCAATATTACTCGAGGGTAACTTTGGGGGTATATTCGAGGGTACTAGCAGGGTAACATCTAGTGTAATTGGTAGGTAAAGTTGAGGGTAATTTGTGAGGGCAAAGTCGAGGTAATTGCAAGGGTAATATTCGAGGGAAAGTCGAGGGTAATTGCGAGGCCAATATCCGAGGGTAATTGTGAGGGTAATTTTCGAGGGCAATTGTGAGGGTAATATTTGAGGGTAATTGTGAGGGTAATTTTCGAGGGCAAATTCGAGGGTAATTTCTTGGGAAAAACAATGTAAAATTCGAGGGTATATTTGATGACGTGTTTTAATGATAACCTCGATTTTTTGTCACTGCTGTATTTTTAAAGTTGCAAGAATATAAAAATCACAATTATAATGGAAGACAAAATATATTAATTCACTTGCAAATGTTTGTAAATTTCTTAGGTACAAAAACTACCAAATAAAGATTGACGTACCCCATATAACTAATGTCATGTTAAACTTCACCGAACATCAATCCAAAAACTCGTAATCCACAAAAGCAAATTTCCAAGTCAATGTTTCAAGAAAGGTAGAACTAAGAAGATGGGAGAGTTGAAGTGCTCACGGAAACACCCTTTTGCATTCTTAATAGCTCTTGTAAGATGTTTTGTTGTTGTTCCATGGAATCTTGCAATTTTCCCATTTTCCGGTTAACTCTTTCACCTCATTTGTTGAGGCTTCTAGCTTTTTCTTCATCTCTTTTACCTCGGTTTTCAAAGGTTCCATCTCTTGAGATGGATAATGAGTTTGAGAAGAGCTTCCAAAGTTGAAATAGTTTGCAACCAAGCCGGTGCGAATGAGTCTTGTGTCTTGTTCTCCTAATCCAAAGATTCTTCCATGTTGTGGACCCTTACATGCTTGGATGTCATTACGATGAGAGTTGGTTTCATCAGTGTCGGATGAAAAATGTTGAGCACATAAACGATC
Organism: Fagopyrum tataricum; assembly: GCA_002319775.1. Lineage (NCBI taxonomy): Eukaryota > Viridiplantae > Streptophyta > Magnoliopsida > Caryophyllales > Polygonaceae > Fagopyrum > Fagopyrum tataricum. The sequence goes on along the minus strand of CM008280.1, from coordinate 18,804,782 downwards.
ATATTCATCCCAAGAACACAAATATTAAGAAAAAATGCCATCAACAACAATCAACAAAACACAAATAAAAAAATAACAAAAACCACCATCAACAATTAAAAAAAAAAAAAAAGAAGCAAAAACAGCCATCATAAACGAGATTCACCAATAAGAACTATATACAACAATACACAACCAACAAGAACTATCTAAAACGATACACAACTAACAAATCCTATAATAAGAATCAACAACCAACAACAATAAAACAAAATTAGTAAACATCATATAATACAAAAAAAAAAACAGTCAACAATATAACAATAAAAACCCAAACATGTAAGAAGACTTACCACATTTGTTGCAGGTTTTAGACCCGACCATTCCCCATCTTATTGATTTCAGATGTACAATACCAAAGTTCAACAAACCTGGGAAAAAAACATACATAAGTTAATATATACTACTTAAAATTCACAGTATTTGTCATGTTAGATGCATTTTAATGTTTTAACTTTCTAATATAGAGTAGTTTGTTTGCAATTTCAACTGAACTAGTATATTTCTCAGCTTGAATTTGAAGTTTGAAGTTTCAAGATTATCAATTCTTTAACTTTGATGATTTCGTTTGAGTTCATATTGTTCAGTCATTCGCTTTTGGCAAGGGTAAAGACGTACCTCTACAGAGAAGCGGCCGGCGACGACGCGGACAAGAGGCCGGCGCTGAGGCCGAGAAGAAGCCGGCGTGGATATGCGGTAGAGAGGCGGAGATGCGGCATAGCAGAGACGGAGACGAGGAGGAGACGAGCCGGAGACGAGCCGGAGACGAGGCGGAGACGAGGCGGAGATGAGGAGGAGACGAGCCAGAGAAGAGACGGAGACGAACCCTGAAATCGCCCTTGAGCAGATTGAAAGCGTTCAACGTTGAGCATAGAGAAGAGGCGGCTCTCTTGAACGTAAGAGAAGAGACGACCACGACCAATTTTTAGGGTTAAATGAATATAAGGGGGGAAAAAGCGCGCCCTAAAACACTCGTACATATTTTTCCCCAAAATTAAAAATATCTCGGACTATCACAAAACTGACATTTAACATGCAACCATTGGGGCACGTATGAATCTTCTGTTGTGGCAATCCCAAATCTGAAATCAACTTCTGCATCTCATAAATGCTTGTGGGAAATGTATGGTCTGTCGGTAATACATTGTCAACTTTTTCAAGAAGTGCACTATACCCAACTTGTGACAAATTGTGTTTGGTCTTTAACTCCATAAAAGATCCCACAACGGCTAATTCTGAAATGGAAGAACCATGATACAATGGCTCCTTTGATGTCCTCAACACTTCAAAAAGCTTTTAAGACAATAAGGAAGTGTTATCTTGATCAGGACCAAACACCATGGTGGGTTGTGCCGTGTTCATCTCTTCTTCAATCACAACATGATTTTCATGCAACACATCATTGTTATGGCTCATTGATGGGTGTGCTATGTAACACCCCAAATCCGCGGGACTCGGGATGCTACGGGCGAGACCTCACAATGGGTCCCGACCCTTAGCTTGACAACAATTTCGCCGGACCTTCCAACAAGGCACAAATAAAGGCAAAAACTTAAAACATTTTTAGTGTATGCGAAAGTAAAGACTACAAAGTGGAAACTCAGCCGAGTCCTCAAAACAATACAACCCAAACCGAAAGTCTAAACGTACGACAACACCATGAACAACGATATGAAACATGACCCAAAACCATCCCCGTCCTATAATGTACGGTGACCCCGGCTGTCCACTCCTCCACCTCACTCGGCGGCGGCCCTAACCTGCAAGTCATCTACAACACGGTTTAAAACCGTTAGCTCATATTCGAAGCATTAGAAAAGCGGTGAAGGCACAAACACATACATAACACAAAACATAAATCACACAAGTCCGGTTTATTATCTTTTTATTATTAAGTCATATCCCGTACTAATTCAACTTCGGTTTGTGACACGAGACCACCGTGGTCTCGCCTCGGTCCCTTACCGACAAGGAATGGTACGCCGGACTCGTCGCCGAGAACCTCCTAGACCTCCCCCGGGCTAGGCAGCTGATGTCACTGCCCGTTATCATACACTTGGGCCAAAATATATATATATATAAGGTCGGTGGTCCTAATTACCGGTTTAATTGTTATAACATAACATAAACACACACCACCAAACACACATCAATGCTAATACATAGAATACGAGCTAAGACTTCACTCTTAGTGATCTATACAAGATCACCTAACCCTCAAAGTAGGAATGCATCCTAGGTCCCAAGTACTCACCACACATGAAACAGCCCACAACAGTTCATAATTCCACAACATATTAATCCTCAACCAAGGAGGCACAAGCTAGCCTAGAAGATTCATCATGCTCACATGCCCATATCCAACAATTCCATCGAGCCTTAAGGGCTCCTAGGTTCACAACCACTAAGTGGCATTCTCAAGCTACTCTAGGCCATCCTAAGCATGCTACTAACATGATTCAACAACAAATCTAAGGAAGGAACGAGGAGTGAAGGAGAGGAGGGACCTACTGTTGCCGAAACCGCAGCCGCGGAGTCAAGTTGGCGCTCCCTGCGGACACAGGAGCCGCACCCGCGGAGGACTGCGTCGCCTGCCAGGAGCCGCCCCCGCGGTCTTGCCGAGCCGCGCCCGCGCCGGTGCCGAGCCGCACCCGCGGCCGTGCCGAGCCTTGTGTCACGCCGCACCCGCGGCCGTCCGCTGCCACCCCCGCGCTCGAGTCACGCCGCACCCGCGGCCGTCCACTGCCGCTCCCGCGCCCGTCCGCTCCCGCGGCTGTGCTGAGCCGCCCCCGCGGGTTCTACGCAGAACGTCGTCTTCTTCGTCTTCGACTTTGGATCCTTTGCTCCAAAGTCCTTCTTCTCTTGCTAGATCTTCTCCAAACACCCACCACGGGTCTTAGGCACCTCTCCTTGACCTAAACGAGCTAAGAACCTAAACATGCAAAGAGTTGAGTGAAAACCTCTCCAAGCTTCATCCATGGCCATAGATGAAGGAGGAAGGAAGAAGAAGTGAAAGAACAGCAAGGAAGAGAGGGAAGGGAGAGGGAAGAGCTTACTAACAGCCTGGAATCTCCTTCTGCAGTCCACAACAATGGATCTTCAGCACCAAGGGAGAAGGAAGGCAAAAGAGAGGAGAAGAGTTGAGTGTGGAAGAGTGGGAGGGAAAACTAACGTGATGAATGAGTCAAGGAGGAGAGAGGGAAGCAAATATCTGAAAAGTGGGTGTGGGGATCAAGGGGTCAGTTGACCTCTTGTCCCTCACCCGGACCGAGGGGTCAGAAATGACCCCTTGACATTTTTAACCCGGAACGAAGGGTCGGAACGCGGAAAAAGTGGAAAAACGACGAGTCGGCTTGGGATTTTTCTTAGGAATAAATCCCGGCTCTTGGCATCTCGGGATTACGGAATAACTACAAGGTGCTCTAAGTCCGGAATAAAATTCCGGGCGTTACATGCTAGGGTCAAACCATGGAGGTGGAACAAAACTCGGACCAACAACATCAAAAACCATTCTTTAAGTAGGATTTAAATTATCAAACAAATGCATCCCTATCCCAAATAAGTTCATACCATTATCCGCCGAGTTTGGTTGCTCCTCTACAACGGCATAGAGGCAAATGGTGATTCCCCGTGTGATGTCCACCAAAAATAATCCTCAAGGAAACCTTTTCGATATAGATGAGCTCGAACATCATCTAATTTATGAAATCTTGCATTCTTGCATTTCGAACAAGGACATCTTATCTTCTCCCTATCCATCAAATGAACTTGTGATATTGCAAAAGTGATAGATTTTTCAACACCTTCAAGAAATTCAGCGTTATAACCACCACCATTTGGTTGCCATCTTTCATACATCCATTCACGGTTCTCCATGTTTGCATATATACCTAGATAACAAAAATTTATTTACCACAATCATTTTACCATATATTAAATGACAAAAACACACAAAATAAGTTCATTCTATTTCATAGTGATTATTGAAAATAATAGAAGTCCAACAATACCCATGAAATAATAGAAGTCGAGAACACACAAAATAAGTTTGTTTAGCCACGGATTGAGACTCAAATATGGTTTTGCGGCTACTAGCCAAAAAAATACCCATGAATAAACATCTTGTGGCTAAGTTCATAATAGAAAATATCCAAGAAAAATAAATTCTTCTATTTTACTTCACAAATATTGCAAATTATAGACATTCTCTTGTTTAGCCACAAATTTAGTCTCAAATATGGTTCTGCGGCTACTAGCAACAAAAATACCCATGAATAAACATCTCGTGGCTAAGTGCATAATAGAAAAATATCCAAGAAAAATGAAATCTTTTATCCTACTTCACAAATATTTCAAATTATATACATTCTCATATTTTCACAAACTTCATAAATTAGACATATGATTATTATAACACATGATATATATATATATCCGATTTTGCTCAATTGTCTTCTAAATATGCAAACAATGAAACATTTTGGTTTGAAATGAAGAGAATGAAGATGAGATAGGAGGTGAAGAGGGTTTGAAGATCCGTATTTGTGTGTACAACGTTAATGAAACAAGTAAAAAGTAAAAGATGAACAATAAATGTTAGTTGGTGTCGAACAATGAGACAATTAATGTACCCACGGAATTACCCTCGAAAAGATTTCGAGGGTAATAACCTCGAACCTAGCCTCACATAATACCCGAGGGTAACTACCCACAAATTCACCCACAAAATATTATGCGTGAGTATTTAGCCTTGAAAATGGCCTCCATTTTTGGCTCGGAAAATTTTGGAGCGTAAATAGCAACGAATTTGCTCTCGAATTGGTATTTCGTGGGAAATTAGCCACGAACTTTAGCCACACAACTTATCCCTTGCTAAATAGCAACGAACTGAGATCAATTATATTGACCTTTTCATTATCTAGTTAAAAGCTTTTAATTTAAATTGTTGAATTAAAAAATAGTTTTAAATGAGATCAATTATATTGAGAATACATCACTATAAATTCTTTTAACTAAGATCAGTTACAGTAAATATCTCAGAGAATCCTATCTGACCTTCCAATATAAGAGTTCGACTACTGTACTTCAATCTTTAAACTTCTTCCCAAAACAACAAAGTCATGGCGCCGTCAAAGATCATCGTTATTTTCGACGACGATGAAAGTCACAATGTCTATCAATTTCCTCCCCAACACACTGAGTTTCTGTCGACGGCGTCTGGCTCAAAGCATTAGAAGATTACTTCGTACATCGTCGTACTTTCCGATGACGATGATGACGACGATCGTGTTGATTATAACTTTCTTCACAAAACACCAAATTCAAGCGGTGTTTCTCGATTGGTTCAGAATCCGTCGCAATTTCGGAGCTTTATACAAGACTGTATGCTAAGCCTTCGCTCCATACTTCTGCCTTCTTCTAATTCAACTGGGAACAAAGGTGATAACTTTAGTCTGTATTTCAAGGGATTAGTGATGACACATAACACCAACGCGAAATTGGGGGCCATTGGTGTTGCTATCTTTGATTTCAATCAAACACTAGTTGGAGAGGCGTTGAAACCCTTGTTTTTGCCTGAGGAAGAGATGACAGATGAAGTCGCTAAACTCGAAGCTTTCGTCCATGGCCTCGAGATGTCTTGAAGCTTAGACGTAAGGAGTATGGTCTACTTCTACCAAGACTTCAATGTTGACCTTTATGTGAGTTTTCGTTTTCTTTAATCTTCTTATTTTTCCTAAAACTCGCAATAATCTCACATAGATTAAGGTTTCTCTCTATTATGCAGATCAAGTATCATCTCAACGCTTATCATAAACCAAATGCGGCCAAATTGGCAAATCAGGCATATGTTCTCAAGCACGGATTCCTACAATCCCCTAAATCTGCAGATAAGAAGAATGCTGAATTTGTACTATCATTTGCAAAATCTTCAATGGCGAGACAATTTAGAAGACCTAATTCTATGACGCAAATGTGCAACATTTGCTTGGAGAACATTGATTCTAAGAAAATGGTCGATATTGGTAAATGCAAACATCGTCATTGTTCCTCTTGCATCCAAAAGCATGTAGAATTTAAACTAAAACTCAAACAACTTCCTCTATGCCCTCATTGTTCATCGGAGCTGGACATTAATGAGTGCCGGACATTACTCGCCCCAAAAATGATTGAGATAATGCGGGAGCTCGTTAAGGAATCTATAGTTCCTGTTTACATGAGAGTATATTGTCCGAATCCTAAATGCTCGATCTTGATGTCGAAGACCGAGGCTTTAGCAACGAATAAGACAGGAAACATGGAGTTAAACATGTGTGTATGTGTGAAATGTGATTCACAGTTTTGTGTTGAATGCAAGGTCGTTTGGCACTCTAATATGTCATGTGATGTCTACCGGAAGAGGCTCGAATTGGATTCGCGCTCAGATGATGCCAAGTTGATGATTGTTACTACTAACAAGAAATGAAAACAATGTCCAAACTGCTCACATATGGTTGAATGTATCAATGGCCGCGACCGTGTACTCTGTAGGTAAGCTTACCACTAATCTTTTTTTACTCTAGTATAAATATAGTTTTGAAATTTGAATGATAGTACATAATTTTATATTCATGCATAGTCTAAATATACTTTTTTTTGTTGAAAGGATTCTAAATATACTTAGCAACCGTTTAGTTTGAGGTTATTATAACACATGATATATATATATATATACCCGATTTTGCTCGATTGTCTTCTAAATATGCAAATAATGAAACATTTTGGTTTGAAATGAAGAGAATGAAGATGAGATAGGAGGTGAAGAGGGTTTGGAGATCCGTATTTGTGTGTACAACGTTAATGAAACAAGTAAAAAGTAGAAGAGGAACAATAAATGTTGGTTGGTGCCGAACAATGAGATAATTAATGTACCCACGGAATTACCCTTGAAATCTTTTCGAGGGTAATAGCCTCGAACCTAGCCTCACATAATACCCGTGGGTAACTACCCACAAATTCACCCACAAAATATTATGCGTGGGTATTTAGCCTTGAAAATGGCCTCCATTTTTGGCTCAGAAATTTGGAACGTAAATAGCAACGAATTTGCCCTCGAATTGGTATTTCGTGGGTAATTAGCCACGAACTTTAGGCACACAACTTATCACTTGCTAAATAGCAACGAACTTGCCCTCGAATTTGTTTTCTGTGGGTAAATAGCCACAAATATTTTATTTGTGGGTAATACCCACGAAATTATTCGAGGCTAAGTATCCATGGCTACAACCGCGTTTTCTGGTAGTGACAAATTCACTCGCTTAGTGAAGGTAATCGACTTGACACAATAGTAATTAAGAGAAAGATGGGGTTTCTATCGAGTCTACCAAAGTATGGAGTTAGTTCGATCAAGACAAAATGCTATGGAATCGAGTGAAATAGTGAGACAAAATGGACACATGAATTGACACAACTCCATTCGCTTGGTGAAGGTAATGAACTCGACGTAGTAGCAATTAGGAGAAATATGGGGTTCTATTGATTCAATCAACATGCATAGCAACAATACATACAATCAATAAAGGTATTCCTTGCAGGAGCTAGAGATAGGATTACATCATAGTAGTAGGTCTTTTCCGGAGTTGTATTATGCTCCATACTTTGATGTATTGGTTTTTGATTTATGTACCGGGCTTGACTTAGTTCCGTTGATGGCATTGCTGAAGATGGACTGGCTATTGTCCCGAGTTTTGGGTGGTTATTTGGCTTGTGAGTGTTGTTGTCTGCTGATGGCTTTGCCGAAGGTAGACGAACCTCATAACATCCGCTAGCTTGGTTGTATTCTCGTTTCCTTAGGCTTTAGGGTAGTTGGTATGTTAAGGAGGATTGCATGTCTATCTAGAATAGTCTATGTGGGTTATTCAACCATAGACCTCAGTCAGCAGGCACGTACATACACTTTGTTAATTAGTGTAATTGGGTCTTAACGGGCCTAGTTATACCCTTTCCACTTTTTCTATGATTTTACCTTCACAAAAAAAAAGGTATTCCCGAATCTGAAGGATTGCAACAATGCATAATAAACTCTCAATTATAACAATAACATCCGATGTCATATATAGTCATACTATGAAGCAAACAATCCTACATACAAAACTCTTGCATCTTGCATTAAATTAAGGTATAAGTTCACGCAACTCTTGCATCTTACAAATAACACCATGAGAAACAATTAGACACAAGGATCATCTATGCGCCTCTAGTATTTTGCATTGGAAGATCAATGGATTACCATAACATATGAATTAATTAAGTCATATAATAAAGGACATAAGCAACCATAGACCCATCATGCAAAGTAAAACTCTTCATACCCTACAACAGTGAGAAATTAGCCAAACATAACTTACAAAATTTCTCCTTTATTAACATGTAAAGACATGTGTCGGTTGAGTCGATCATTAAAAGGGATTGATAACACTCAATAGCGTCTTTTACCATTATCGTTCTATCTCATTCTCTATCCTTTTGAGCTTGATAAAATATACTCTTTCAGTCTTTTGGTTTATTTTCCTTATATTCCTATCAAAGATATGTTAGTTGGTTTATGTAATTACAAGCTTTTAGGCATTTATGGAGCCGAAATGATACATCTACTATTGAATGTTCTGGTACACACTAAAGGCTTCCATGCAGTCATCAAGTCAAAGATCATATCATTGGTAGAAATGACTGAAGTCCGAGAATGAAAAGAAGAACATCGGGAGAAAAATCCAAGAGTGGTCGACCGAGCCCATGTCGCATGACGGGTTGTCCCCCATTGTTGGATTCGACCCCGAAATGATCATCCGTTATTGTTGAGATGATCTTAGAGCAATTCTGGATGAAACATGAGATTTTGGCCTGGGAGGTCACACGATGACCCAGTGCGCGATCTACATCGATGTTTATCTTTACTGCACTGTTTTTATCTTATCCTTGGTCCAATCTTATCTTTATAGATTTGATTATTTTTGGGCCATTTTCGGAGCCTATAAATAAGGCTCTTCAACCATTACTTTAGATTTCTCCTTTTCCAATATTTTTACGATGCTAGTTGGTTAGAGTTTCACTGATTGATCTATTAATGAAGGCTGAAATAAGTGTCTCATATCTCGTCAATAATTATACAAGATCCGTTTTATTATATGAGTCAAGAACAAACATAAGAAGATTGAAATAATGATTTGAATGGTTAATTGTAAAGCCTACACCAAATAATAAAAACACAAAGAACAAATAAAAGGAAGTATCGAGCCAAAAGTATGGAGTCGACTCGATAAAGACAAATGGTTATGAAATCATGTAAAACAAAGACATTAATAGACACATAATCCACTCGATTAATGAAAGTAATCGACTCGATACAATAACAATTAAAAGAAATAGGGTGTTTTCCGTCGGTTTGATCCAATCAACATGAAACGTAGAAACACCATCAATAAAGGTAATTCAAAACATGAATCACCGCAACAATCTATAATAAAATCTCAATTTATAATAATATCCAACATCATATATTGTCAAGCTATGAAACAAACAATACTACACAACTCTCGCATCTTGCACGGAATGAAGTTATAAATTCACACAACTTTCACATATTTCACATATTGCAAATAACATCTTGATAAACAAATGGACCCAATGATCATTGACACACACCTCACCTCTTGTATTGGAAGATCATTTGTAGAGTTTAGTGACTAGAATTAATGTGTCAATTATAATATTAGTATGAGCTAATGTTGCCACTTAGTATATACTAAGTTGGGTAGTTGAAAATACTATACAACTATAATAGTTGGTAGATTAGGTATATTAATAAGTTAAGGGTGGTTAAGTATGATTAAGTACATATTGGGTTCTATTCTATGTTTACTAGTTATTCATTTATTATTGGGCCTTATTATTACCCCAAATTACATGAAGCCAATATTTTGGTTTTTTTTTTCCACTCAAACAAGCATTTTGTAATGCACGAACATACATAACAATACTTCAAAAAAAAGAAGGAACTTCTAAGTACACGGTGGAAGAATTAACAATTGCACGAAGGTTACGGTTTCCGGAACCGTCCAATTTTAAAACCCTACAAAGACTATGGGTTTAGAACCCGTAGCCGTAAGGTTACGGTTTCCGGAACGCCATTACGGCTACGGTTTCCGAAACCCATTTCGAGACGATTTGAACCCATTCGAGAGCATGGATCAAGGTGCTGAGGATGGACGGCCATTCCAGAAGCATAAACGTAGTCCGAAAGCGGTAATTTTACGGTTTATTTCGATTACGAGTTTTAGGGTTTGATTTTGTTGAAATTGAAGGCTTGAATTAGCTTGGAATCACGTAGAATAGGGTGTGAATTGTTTTCTGTTGTTGATTTGTGTTGAACATGGCCGGATTTGTGGAAGAACCACAAACGAACTCCATTAATAGCGTTCGTTCATGGAAGATGAACAGTGGCTTCCACGGCCACGGTTTCCGGAACCGTGGAGCCACTGTTCATCACATAATGCATTTTATGCATTATAATTCGTTGATTTGAATTATAATGAGTAAAATGCATTATTTCGAATTAAATTAAATTTAAGTTTAAATTTAAGTTAAATTAGAAATAAAATTTAATTTAAATTAATTTAAATTAAATTAAAATTAAATTAAATAAATTACATTAAATTAAATTTAAATGACTTAAATGAAAATTAAATTGAATTAAATTAAATAAATAAATCAAATTAAAATTAAATGTAAGTCGTATTAAATGAAATGAAATTGAAATAAATTCAATTAATTACTAATTACAGAAAATAAATTAAAATTAAATGTAAGTTGTATGAAATTAAATTAAATTAAATTAAATTAAATCAAAAATAAATTAATTTTTAATAATTACTAATTAATTTCGACTGATTAAATAAAATAAAATAAAGTTATTTTAATTTCAATTAATTACTAATTACATAAATTAAATTTAAATTAATTTGTATTAATTTAAATTAATTTTGAATGAATTTAAATAAAATAAAATAATTTCAATTAATTTCAAATTAACTTTTTATAATTAAATTTAAATCGATATTATTCTTAGTGTAGATATTAGTTGCGATGGACCGTCTCCGTCTTACGGCGTCGGTTCGAGGTGGTGCGACACAGGCGGTACATACACCGGTACAAGTGCCACACCGACCTTCAGCTTCCGATCCTTCTCCACGAGTCCGAGATACGGAGTTACCTGCCCCCTCGTATCACACCGAGGAGGAGGATGAGAGCGAGGCGGAGGAGGAGATTGTTAGACCTTCACGTACACCTCCTACACAGGCAGAGGAGATTGCCGGACCTTCACGTACCCCTGGTACATAGGCAGAGGCCGAGGAGGAAGATGTTACTCGTCTTGATTAGCCTATAGTTGTACCGATCGATGAGGACATTCCATATGCCGACCACGTGGAGGATGCTTTCATCCCGGCCAATAGAGATCGGGTTGTTGCTGACACGGGAGCACCGTTGACACATGAGGTGCTGACATGTTATACTACTCATAGGGCTCGCAGAGTATGGATTGGAGAGGTAGATAAGTGGATCACAATTGTAACAAATTACTTTAAATTATATTGTAATGAAATTTTTGATTAAATGTAAACCTGTTTATGAAGGAGGACTACAGGAAGCCCGTTACGGCTTTGAGGCGAATCTCGGACATTGGCCATCTGAGGGGGTGGATATCAGATGTTGATAGGATGGACCCCGGTTCTTGGTTTGGTCTAGCATCTAGGAGCGATCTCACTGATTTACTGGACATCTCCTTTGCTGGTGTGGATCATGCCCTGATCCATGTATTTCTCGAGAGATGACATCCAAAGACCAGCAGTTTCATCTACCATGGGTGAGATGACCATTATTGTTCATGATATTGTTGTTATTATGGGGCTTAGGATTAACGGAGAGGCCATGTTGACTCCACTCAACAGACGGGACTGAAACGTATGGTTGGCTAGGGTATTCCGTATGAATGAGGGCGAGGCAGATGGTCATCATTCTGCGGTGTCTATCGATCTTTGGAGGGCATACGAGATTATTCGTCGATCACCAGACACACCAGCCCATGAGATTGCTTCAGTCTTCCTTTTTTTTCCCTTAGGGTTCACCCTGTTCGTCGATTAGTCGACGAACAAGATCCGACCGTGGTTGATCGATTTTGTACGAGACAGAGAGCGCACAGGAGGATTTGCATGGGGCACCGGAGTCTTAGCATATCTATATTGGTACTCACTACTACAAATAGAACTAGTTTAATACGGTCTCTTCTAATGATATTAATACTCCTTTTTCGGCCTATTTGTCCTATAGGATGATGGGTGATGCGTCACGACTCAAGGTGAGAACCATTGGTGGTTGCACATCTCTGTTACATGTATTATTATTATTTTAGCTCTATAATAATTTTGTTCATTTTTTGGGAAATACTAATGTTCGTTGTTTTTACACCCCTATAAACCTTTATCAATAATGATAAAGACCTATAAGTTAGTAAAACAAGGAAGGGATAGTTTTATATTTATAACCTGTAATAATTCCTTAGATAGCAACGAACCCACAGTGTATGGATCAATCGCAGTAAAGGTAAGAATTCCAGGGTCGATCTCAGGGACTTGAAGGATTAATATGCAATAATGATTATAAATAGAATAGATTTTAAATAAAGACAGGAGGTTGGAAAAGATAAGGGAAATAAATAAAAAGGTTTTGAAAAGGTTTTAAAGGATTCACAATCAATTGTCACTATTGATTGAAAGTCAAAACAAACAAACAAAAAGGGAAAACAAAGATAATCAAGTTAAAGGGAAGAAAATGGATTCCAAGGGTTCAAGATCATTGTTTATACATATAGATTCAAGAAGACTCATAAAGATATATGGTAGAAAAGCCACAGGGATGAACGTTTCTAGGCTGACAGTCTATTGTCGGGTAAGTCTCAAGACTATCTAGTTCCAAACCAACTACCAATTACCAGGTAAGTCTCAAGGTAGAGAGGTAGGAAATTCTAAATAAACCAGATTACAAGTAAAGGGAAAGGTAAACCATTACCGGATAAGTCTCAGGTATTACCCTACTTAGCAAGGAATCTAAGCACATTCAACCAAAAAGGATAAACCTTTATTACCTATGATCAGTCTCTCATGTATCTATGAAGGAATATCACCGGGTAAGTCTCAATTCCAACTTAGGTTACTAGCTAGAAGGATTCTAACTAGATTCAAGTCCAAGCCAACCATTAGGATTTCAAGCAATTCAAAGCCAAAACAAAGCACAATCTAATCCATCATAATCAAAGGTATAAACAAATCCCTGTCGACCTTGGAACCACAAAGTTCTAGCCAATAACAATCATATCAAAGAAAGACAATAAATGAATAACAAAAGGAATAAAAGAACTTAGCTTCAATAAAGGTAAACTGCAATCTTGACAAAACTTGAATCCCACAAAGTCTTCTCAAACAAAACTGAATGTAAAACTATGAATCTTGAAGCTAACCTATGAAGAACAATGGAGAAGAAGAAGGGAAAGGAAGAGAGGGGAGGGGACGACTCCCCCCTCTAGGGTAAACAAACCCTAAAAACGGACTAAAATCGGACCCTTAGAAATATCCTAGAGCTTCCCTTTTATAGCCAACAACCTTACAAAGGATGGGCTGGGCCAAAACCGATCCAAAAATAAGATAAAATCGCCGAACAGGAAATCTCGGGCAAAAAATCTCGGCCGATATCAGGCCAGTCGGGACCGAGATTCAGCAACAGAAAGTTCAACGCGTCAGCACATCGGGAATCTTGGCCGAGATCGAGAAATCTCGGCCGAGCTAGGGCCATCACGGCCGAGCCAAGGCTATCTCGGCCGAGCCAAGGCCATCTCGGCCGAGCCAAGTGAAATCTCGGCCGAGCTAGGTCAAATCTCGGCCGAGATCATGGACCATCTCGGCATGGTCTGGTAGAGATCGGTCCATCTCGGTCCGAGATGCGGTCTTCTTCGTTCCTTCGCACCTTTAGCTCGATTCCTCGCCTTTCCTGTGGACGTACGCTTTCTCCAATGCGTCCACTACAAAGCCACAAATAGTGTGTGTAGACATCTATTCTTGCAAAGTAGAACTAAACAATCATAAATGGCACAAACTAAGGCTAAAACATGAATGCGGAAAGGGGAAATCTAACTAAATGCACGAGTGTAACAAGTCTATAAATCATGTTATCAACTAACAATCTTTTTGTTCAGTTTTGGATGTATGCACATTTCCCCTCGCTTGGGTTTTCTGCGGCCGAGGATCCAGCATTGCACGGAGCAGCTCGACGGACCTCGAGACTATCTGTCCCGAGGACATTAGCACACACACTGGAGAGGCTGAGATCCCTACGTACCCAGCTAGACTAGATGAGAGCGGAGGACATCAAGTTTATGCCTTACGGGGATAGGGTTCTAGATTTTGAGGGCGAGTTCGCATTATCCAACTACAGAGGCACGATCCGGATAGGTGACATTGTGGAGCCATACATGCCTGACAGGGTACTCCGGCAGTTTGGATTTGTGCAAACCATCCCAGAGGAGAGGATTACACCTTACCTAGAGGTTCGTCCAGAGACCGGAAAGGGTTACAAGGTACGATTTAACTCGGTGGAGGACAGATGGGATAACAGACACGACACCACGAGCAGAGTATCACTTGCAGGTCGGATTCCGGCACCTGATCCATGGACTGTATCGGCGGATATCGGCGGACTACATGGACTAGTTCAGTTCCCGGTGTCACCCCTTTGTCTTACCCTCCTCAACAGTTCAGATTCCCCCACCGGAGCGCCCTCCTCCAGTTCCAGTTTCATATATTAGGGTACGTCATCATTAGATGTAGTTTGTAGATTTTTGTCCTTACAATAAATTATAACAAATGTTTTTATCATTGCAGCGTCTACACATACTACATGCGAGTCTTAGAGATCTCCTTGCACGTGGTGGGCCTTTTACTGAGGAGGATATTAGGAGGATCTATGACGAGTCTCTTGCACATCAGGTCCCTATAGCATAGACTCAGGTTAGGCCGTCGCAACCCAGACGTGATTAGTTGCACGTAGTTGGTTGTATTTTGGATCGTGTTTATTTATTCACGCTTCGGATTTGTTTCTTGTGTGTACGTTTGTTTATACATATATATATGCACTTCGCTTTAGTTCTTATATCAATGTTTGACACATAATACGAAGGAACAACATAACGACAAGTCCATCGATTACTTAATAAACAAGAACAATACAAGATAAAGGAGTTCACATGGATACGAAGGAACATCAATACGATGGAACAACATCTAACTAGTCTAAAGTGGTTAAATGGACTTGTACGTTTCTTGGACACCCTTCTTTGTACCTCTTTATTCTATCATGAAAAGGAATATCCCATCCATTTACGCTTGCATGATGATGATGTTTCCATGGAGGGGACAACTTCGCTAATGGTGAATCGGGTTTCAACCATACCTGCAAAAAATAGATTCAAGGATTTCCGTCAAACAATAGAAATTCATATCGGGAAACAAGTTCGTAAAGAAAAAAAACTTATAGCTACATAGTGATTGTCGTTGACCAATGCTATTGCACGAACTTCTGTCGGTGGCTCTTGATTCTCCACCATTGCAGCCATAGGTAAACAAGTCTCGGGATTTCCCTCAAGTACCACCACAACGCAACGATTATACATTACGGCTATCAGAGGAATGACTGGTTGCTGAAACCAATTCTCTGGTCAGCAAGGAACGTTCTCGGTCCAATAAATAGATTCAAGGACTTCATCCATACTCCATTGGTATGACGTTTGTTTCCATTAAACGAGGAAAGATGAACAAACATAACAAATACTCACAATAATTACACAAAAATGACTAAGAAAAGAAATGAAATACTCACGACTTTGTAGAGATCCTTCTTCATGTATAACTCCGATGTCATGTCCCTTCTTATGATCAAATAATCTTCATCCGTATATCCAGAAACAGCAGCGAGGGCTCTATATCCACAATGTCCATCGGGTTTTACATCTATAGCTTTGAGGATGAATGGTTTCATTACCTCCGCAATCTGACCCTTCTTGAAGCGATACACCTTAGGTCATCGAGGTAGCTTTCTTGGCACGTGGTTGAGTGCACGGAGTTTGTTCCTCTGGTTCGGGCTCCTCAATCTTAATCCCCGTTTGTCGGCCTGATTTTGGTGGACGACCCCGGGGTCGTGGACGTGTTGACCCCGGACCATGCTCGAACCCACTTCGATCTCTCTTTGTTGAACACATACCGTATTTCGTAGGTCTTCCTTTAGTTCATACTTGTTGTTGCGGTTCCCTCATGTTTGTCATTCCCGGATTTATCATATCCTCATATGCGGAAGCCATCCGCTCAATTTGATCTTCGGTCAACAAATTGTTAAACGTCTGCTCCCTTAAGTTGTTTAGCGACACAATGTTTGGATCAATGTGGACAACATCATCTGCTATCATCGGATTCACCTTTTCCCAACGTACTTGCCTCTAGTATGGATGGATTTGATCCAAACGAATCGGCATCCGATCCCTAATAGCAATGAAAAACTCATGTGCACAAGGTAATCCATGGGCTTCCCTCCAATATGAATGGTGACATGTTGTGAGGCTCCTAATTTTCTTCTCCTTCTCATAGATCTCCAGTAACAACTCGAAGCACTCGTTTCTTACTTTGTTTCGGAGCCAATCAAATATTGGAACACACACATCCAACAACATTCTCTCGCGTGAAGTCTCTATGGATGCTTCAATCTTCCCAATTTGATCGACTACCATTAAGTCGATGTTGTCCACAAGCAATTGAAATCCTTACACGCTAGAACGCAATGTTCTCTTCAACAATGAGTGTGCGGACTCACACCTATATATCATTATAAAATCAGTACAATTAATAATATAAGCTTTTAGTAAATGTAGGTTTGAGATCTTACGCGTTTGTTGTCCTCGTGCCAAAATGAAGATACAAGTCACACCATGCGCGAATAATTGCCTCCTTGTATGAAATCAACCACGTGGTCTTCAAATACTCCATCAATCTTGGGTAACTTTGCCAAGCAACTTTCATCTCACCCAAGCGCCTCGCGTAACTTGCCGATGATCGGGATTCAAACAGGGCATTGTATTGTGCTATAAATTGATCTCGTGTTTCCAAAGATCGTGTCACTGCCCAAATTCTTTGGTTAATGTTGCACTTTGCATGAAATGTGCAAATCATGTGCTTCACATCCGGAACGACAACTCCTAGTGCACGAATAAGCCCAAGCTCTCTATCCGTCACAATGACTCTCGGTGTAAGATTTCCGCACACATGTTGGAGTCTCCCTAATGCCCACTCGTAGTGATTCGCGTTATCCTTAGCCATGAAGACAAATGCTATTGCGAAAGTCTTCCTCGTGCTAGTATTTCCAACGATATCAAACAAAGGCATCTTGTACCTACATATTTTGAGGCACAATCAAGACTCTAATGTCCAATTAAACTAAAATAACAAAAATGTACATGTAATATGAAGACACTCAAAAACAAAATTAATGTTAACACTTACTCGTTCGTCTTGTATGTCGTGTCCATTATGATGACATAATGAAATAAGTTGAGGAGATGCCTAGAATCTGGATGCATGGTGAAAAAATCTGAAATTTCATAAGATTGTGGACATCTCCCACATTCACATAGTAACGACGGTTTTGTAGATTGTGTAGTGCTTGTTGGAGTGGGCCTCGTCCTTCAGCTTGTAGCATCTTTATCTTCAATCCAGCATTGTATATTTGTCTCATGGAAGTGACATTGTGGGAATCATCCAACTGTAGTGACTTCAATATCGCACGGCTTTAAACCTGACTCGAGTTCAGGTCCGATCTTCCAAAACTGTTTCGGCGTCAATCGGCCGGCAAAAGTATGTCCCTTCAATTTCTTGGGAAGTGTATGATTTTGCACTCCACATTTAACATGCAACGTCCATTTATCAATTCTTCTTTGTACGCCCTCAAGCTCAAATGAACACCCGTCTTTTATCGATTTACGTTCTCGCCTAGATGACAGCACAACATCTGGATCAACATCTTTCTTCTTCCGAGTTAACCCGAAACGTTCGCATGTCAACCGAAACGTAACGAGCCCACTCCCATTTCTCCATGACCTACTTGTGACAAACACCATATTCATAGTTCCTCCAATGAACGAGCTCAATCAACCAATGACTCTCGATCTTAGAAATAGCCGTTAATTTTAAACATTCGACTATAATCGGTCCCTTCATCACGTGTATAAATCGGAACCTAATTGAAAATAAATAGAATAAGTAATTTTTTTTCCCGCTATAATTACAAACTTACAAAAAAATTATTACCACAAAATGTGGAAGAAATTCATCCGGTTGACTGAATTTTGAATCATCGAAAGGCATCAACATCTCTTCATTGCCTTCTGTCGCCATTTCCGCTACCAATTTTTTTGAGAATTTGGGTGAAAGTTTATTCACTTCCCTCCTCTATCCCTCTCAATATATAATGAATCCACCGGCTAAATTCAACGTTCCAATTCAAACATTCGATTTACAACGTTCGAATTCCAACGGCTACTTTTTCAAAGTCGAAATCATAATTTCCACGGTTATGGTTTCCGGACATGTCACGGTTCCGAAAACCGTGACCGTGGGAAATTTCTCACATTTTTTTTAGACAACAATCACTCATAACGACAAAAGAGCTCAATGGCTAGGGTTCTTGGAGAGCTCTTCAACAAAGAGATAGAGAGAAGATCGATAAGGAAGAAGAAGCAAATGAACCATTAGAGATATGTAATTTCTAGATCCGTTATCGTCATCACCGTTTCACTGGCTTACGATTCGCGAAGATCTTATCTTCGCAGGGGTCTTTGAAGGGATTTTCTTCAATCTCTTTTCTTATCTATCTTCTTTGTCTTGTTCTAGTTGCTTTTCTTTGCTAGATTGGTTGTACACGTGCAAGTTCTTGTTCGTTCTTATTGGTAACACTGTTTTAGATACCTGGTAGACATTGGGATCAAATCTCCTCTCTTAAAGACCCGTAGACGTAGGAGTTCTCTCCATACTGCGTAAACAAATGCTTGTGTTCGTTCTTTGTTTGTCTTAGTCGGATCTACGAGTAAGAGCTTTGGAAACCTTCAATCTATTTCTATCAAGTGGTATCAAAACATTCTATTTGTGAAAATCATTTTTCGTTAGCTTGGTGATCAGGAAGGTTTTCTGGGTTTCTTAAACTCTAAACTTTAAATCTTTAATCGCTTCTGCTTCCGAGTTTATCTTGTGTGATTAAGCCCTTTTCTTGCTTAATATACTTGTATGATATTGTTGTTCTTCTCTGAACATCATAATTTTTATAAATCTGCTCATACGTTTTGCTCCATTTTATGCCAAAAAGGATTTCATTTCTTTTTTTAGATCATTTCTCTAGAAAATATTTCGAGTTTGAAAACCTTAGGTTTGTGTATCCAAAAGCTAACAAACCTTTGGAATACATTGTATGATATATGTTTGCTTATACTTTGAAATACATTCACTTTCATCTTTTATACATGCTAAGTCTACTCATACTTGTATGATATTGTTGGTCTCCTATGATCATCATAAAGCTAAAACCTTTGGAATACATTCATTCTAACTTATGGGGGCATATACAGGGTAAAACTATAGGTTGAAAAAGGTATTTACTTTACTAGGAAAGTTTGAGTCTATTTGTTAAAATTAAAGATGAAGCTTTTAATATTTTCAAAGACTAGAAAATTTCAGTAGAAAATGAAATGGATCTCAAAATCAAGTGCCTAAAAACAAATAATGATCTGGAGTTTTGTAACACACCCTTCAATGATTTTTTTCAAGTGAAATGGGATTAAAAGACACCTAACGGTCCTTGGAACACCTCAACAAAATGGTACTACTAAAGGAATGAGTAAAACTCACTTAGAGAAGTCTAGATATATGATTATAAGTGTTGGACTGAAACATAGTTTACGGAGGAAAATTGTGAAGATCCCTTGATCACTATTGGGGGACGAACAATATTATGAAGGAATTTGTTGTATCTATAATTTTTCTATCTTTTAGCAAGGATAATGGACTATTAAACTTACATGTTGTGTACTCAATCTTAGTAAAGTTTAGTGGTTAGAATTAATGTGCCATTTTTTCCATATTATAGTTATAAAATTAGTATGAGTTAATGTTGTCACTTAGTGTATACTAAGTTTGGTAGCTTAGTTGAAAATACTATATAACTATAATATTTAGTAGATTATGTATATTAATAAGTTTGCGTGTTAAGTATGATTAAGTACATATTGAGTTATATTCTATGTTTACACGTTGTTAATTTGTTATTGGGCCTTATCATTAAGCCCAATTACATGAAGCTAGTATTTTGTGTTTTGCCACTCAAATAAGCATTTTGTAATGCACGAACACACGCCATAATACATTATGTTGGAGGATCATCGGCATCACATATGAATTAAGACATAAAATCAAGGACACAAACAACTATAAATACCATAGATTCATAATGCAAAGTCAAACTCTTCAGAGCCTAAAACAATGAAAAATTAGCCAAGCATAACTTAGAAATTTATATTCTATCAGTTTGTAAAACACATGCAGCGGTCAGAGGCCGATAAGTGAAGAGGATCAAGTCGACAAAAAGTGGCAGTTTAATGCCTATGAATGTTGCCAAATTTGAATTCAAAATTTAAAATTGGATGGTAGATTATGCCTTTATTATCAACTTATTGTTATTACTATCAATCTCAATTGATAGTAATTATATCAAAATCACATGTAGTCTGGTTTTGAAGAAGACAACCCTACATAATTCTCATCACATCTTGCTAATTTCACCTATAATAGGTGAAATTAGCAAGACATAATGATACAGAAGCATCTGGAAGCTTAACCTCAACACTCCGGATGACGAGACCAGTCAAGAAGAGATGGATTGCTAGAGACCACAAGCTAGGAGAGAAAAGAACAAGTAAAGAGAGCGGCCATGACGTGAAGGACAGTTGTGACGTGGAGAGAGCAAGAAGTCCACAAGATTCACGTGAAGAAGAAGTGCGTCGGGCTACATTTGAAGGAAGGAGATTTCGGGCTGATTTAAGTGGTTAAATTAAGCCCCGTTTCTTGTTTAGTTTTCAGCCCATATTTGGACTATTTTTAATATTGGACTTGCTTTATTTTATTGTTTTGGGCTTTAGACTTGTTTAATTTTCAGCCCTTTAATTTGTTATTTTATTTTCTAGATGATCGTATCTCTTAAAAATATGATCATATTCTTTTCGTAGAAGATCTTATCTCTTAAAGATTTGATCTTATCTTTTCGCATTTTATTCATTTCTTTTAATTAGCTTGAACTCGATGTTAGATCCAGCCCAAGGCCCGTAGGACTCATGTTGGACATCCCACATAGCCTATATATATAAGGCATGTTAGACGTCTGGTTTGGAACATCTGATTTTGAATATACATTTTGAATACTCTTTAGTATTTACTTCTCTCGTGGATTCGAGAACGAATAGGTGGATTCCTATTCAAACCTTGGACGAGTGGATTCGCGTCCAAAACCCTGGTTTAGAGCCATAAGAAAGCCGTCCATCTTGGTGCCGATTCTAAGATTGTAATCTCTTTGATCTTCAAGCGACTTCTTGTGTTTTTGAGAACAATCGCTCTTTCTCTGAAGCATTCGATTATAGCGGAAGAATTCCTTATAGGAATTCAACTAGTCTATCCAGCAACGATCCATCCCAAATCATCGGATCATTCACCCATCATCTTCACGTTTTTCGACCATCTCCACGTCTCAACCATCATCTCTCTATCTTACGTTCTTGGTGTTGAAAGATCGGGCAACCTCACGGCTAACCCCGTATCAAATTGGTATCAGAGCTAAGGTTTATCAACACCATCCCGTGCCATCAACAAGAAGAAAAATCGAAGCTTTCAAGACGTGTCAAGAAGGTTTCAACAAAAACAAGCGATTGGGGCACAAACTGTAACGGTTAGTGATCTATTCTCGTTGACCTACTGCTTTTCACAATCTAAATTCAATTTTCTTGAAAAAGATTAATTGTGGCCTGAATTATCTCATCATAACTCAGCCAAGATCCAATCTTTTTCTTTCCATCTCTTTGATTCACTTTGTGCGAACCTATTCGGGCTAGATCGCAGAGAAAACAACCAAGAAGATCCTTTTAGCTACGGTTCACCCTTGAATCAACATCCTCTACCCGCAACAGCCGCTACACTACAAAAAAATATATATATTTTCGGCCGCCGGAAACCCTTTCGGCCGCCAGCCTCACGCCACGCTCCACCGGCCACCGCCCACACCACCTCAACACCACCACGGCTCCTGCTGGACTCCACCGGTCCTCCGCCACCCCCAACAGTCACCATCCCCACCATCCCCACCAAAGCCCTCGGCTTTCCCCCTCTTTCCACCTGTTTTTCGCCGTCGGAGCCCCACGCCGCCGCCGTCCGCTTCTGCCGGCCGCCACCAGCCACCACCACCTCGTTTGGCCTGCTGGACCACCACCAGCCATCCACCACCACCTACAACCGCCATCCCACCCTTGAAGCCTCTCGATTTCACCTTCTACCCGCCGGATCTCCGCCGCCGGCTTCCCGCTGCCCCGCCGCCACCCCGCCACCCATCCCCGCCGCTACAGAACAACCAAGCAGCCATCAGTCCGGGAGCAGCAACCCCTTTCCCTTCCCTCTTAGGGTTTCGGCAATTCAAAAAAAAAAGAAGAAGAAACAGGAAAGAGAACGAGAACTGAACTTCGGTCATCTTTTGGCCTTTTTGAGTTCCCTACGCAAAATACCCTTTTCGTTTCAAAGAAAGAGAGCCAATTGATTATATTTTTTCCCTTGCCTTTTTTTTAATTCCCCCCTTTTTCATTTTGGGTTCCTTGCAAGCACTATTCAAATTCCCTTGTTTTATACCCTTTGTTCCTTTGTTCCTTTGTTCTTTTGAGCCTCACCTTTCATTTTTCAGGCTACATTTAATTTTTCTTTCTCAAGATTAATTGTTTTTAGTTGAGAAATTGCAGGCGAGTCTAGTTTTGCTTTGATATGTCTACTTCAGGAAGAGACAACGAGCACAGGGAAGACGTACCTAGAGCTACCGACGTCGAAACCATGCTTGCGAGGATTATGGACAAGATTGATGCTTTGGAGATCCGGCTCGATAAATATACGCCTCCACAACCGAATCCTCATCCTCCTCCTCCACCTAGACAACCTCTGTTTCGAGCTAATCAAGGAGTCATGCAACCTAGAAGGTTTGTTCGAAGGGAATTGGAAGACGAGCATCATGTGCTAGAAACTGAGGTCTACTCTGAGCTAAAGTGAAGATACCACCATTTGAGGGAAAGTGTGATGCTGATTTGTACCTTGTCTAGGAGGCAAAAGTAGAGCAAATATGGAGCTGTCATAATTTTTCAGAACTTAAGAAGGTACAATATGTTGCACTTGAGTTTACTAGTTATGCATTAATGTGGTGGAACAACTTGTTGAAAGAGAGAAGACGATCTCTAGACACCTAAATCACCACGTGGGATCAGATGAAGGCTATCATGAGAGCCCGATTCGTTCCACCTTATCATGGGAGAGATCTACGTCAAAGACTAGAGAACTTGAAGCAAGGTTCTATGAGTGCATAAGAGGTCTATGCAGCCATGGAAATGGCTATAGTTCGAGTTGATGTGCAAGAGGATGAAGAAGCTACTATGGCTAGATACCTCAGGATTTTGCACCCTCACTTAGCACACGAGATATAGTTAATGCCTATTCTAACTTGATTGATTTACTACATCTCGCTGTGAGAGTTGAGAAGAAGATGAAAATACGCAGCCAAAACCGACGAACTCCTCAAACGTGGAAAGGAAGTTCCGGCCGAGATCAAGGCAGCATCGGCCAAGATCAGGGAAGCAGCAGCCGAGACACTTCAGTTCCCACGAGTTCTGGAGCTGCATCTACACCCAGCAAGACCCCTGCCTCGTCATCTCAAGGAAGCAATGCTAGTTCTACTCGAGCTAGAGATATCACTTGCTTTAAATGTCATGGAAGAGGACATATTGCTCGGGAATGTCCCAACAAGAGGACATTGATCATCAATGACAAGGGTCTCTCTGAGTCAGATTCCGACACTGAGGAGATTGAAGAAGGAAAGTCGGCCCTCATAGCTGAAAGAGAGGCCGAAGAGGACGTGAATGAGCTTCTCTTTGCTGAGGGATTATGTCTACTCACTAGTAAGATCGTCCCTGAATCTTGTAAGAGCCTTTGTCTTTGGGAGCCAGTTTTGGCCTTAGCTGCCCCCGCGGGTCCGTGAGGCCGCCCCTGCGGCTCGAGTAGTCTTCCGCCCCTACGGCTCAAGAAACCGCCCCTGTAGTTTCTTGCGGCTGAAGCCGATTTTGTTGACCTTTGACTCGTGCTTTACTCTTTCTTTCTTCTTTCTTAATCCTCGTCCTTGGCTCGTGATCAAGGGTTTCCACTTCCTTTCCCAGCCAATTCACGTCCTTCTTGCTTCCCTCTTCTTCCTTTTTGATCTTGATCTTGGTTTCCCTTAGATTTTGGAAGAGTTTGTGTGTGGTTGTTGATGATGATGTTGATGGATGTTGTTGCTGAGCTTGGAGGCCAGCTGAGGTGTTAGTGGTGATCAGTCCTTGGATAGGCCATAGCTGTGGTAAGCTCCATTCTTCTTATTCTCTCCTTTCTTCCCTTGATTCTTTTTCCTAGCTTAGGATTAGATGCATGTTGAGGTATATTGATGTTGGTTTATGTATGTATATGTATATGTTTGGCTTTGGAATGGAGAAGACGTGATTTGATCACGTGAAGAGCCGAAGAGGAGATCGGGGTTCACATTCTGCATAGTCTCCGCCCCCGCGGCTGTGAACCGCCGCCCCTTCGGAAACCTTGTCACCGCACCCGCGCCTGGAAGCCTCCGCCCCTGCGGGAGCCATGTCACAGCGCCTGCGGCCGCTGTCACCGCGCCTGCGGCCGAGCGTCGCCGCGCCTACGGTTTGCCTTGTTCCGCCCCTGCGTCCTTCTTGTCACGCAGGTGCGTCTTGTCCTGGGTCTACCTAGAGTAGGGTAGATCCTTTCCTTTCCTAGTATGAGCGGTAGTAGCATGCTAGGTACGTGTTTGAGGTTAGAATGATGAGGAGTATGTTATCATTTGTGCCGGTTATGGCTTTGAGGTTTATGAGTTAGGATACGATCCTTATGGATCCCTTGGGTCTAGGTGTGACCCCTTTGTTTGATAGGAGATTGATATCTCTGTATGCCTTGTATAGGCAGTGTTGTTCTCCAGATTTGGAGCTGATCATACTTGAGAGTACTACGTGGTTGAGATTACTTCGAGGTTGAGGTAAGTCCATAGGACTTACTTAGCTAACATCCTTATATTGGATGAGTGCATGAGTGGTGTGTGTGTTATATGATTGATAACATGCGTTATGATGATTACCGACCTATGGTTTAGTGACTGCCCATTGTAGGGCGTGACAACCTTCCCTTTCATCCCTCTGAGGAGTTTGGGAGGTTCTCTGCGGACAGGTCAGACTTAGTTCAGTGGGACGGACTTTCTCCACTCCCATAGGGTATACGGGGACGGTGACCGTATCCCCACTCCAGCTAGCAACATCCCCGAGAGGCGAGGGTTATATTCCTCGTGTCACATATGTTCATATTGATATCTATATATATACGATTTGAGTGTTGGACTTTATAAAGATAATAAACCGGGTAAATGTGTGAAAGCATGATGAGGTGTTATGATTCCTGATGTGTGTTTGTGCTCTTGCATCTCTATATATATGTGTATGGTTAGCTAACGGTTTTATACCGTGTTGTAGATCCTTTGCAGGTTATGAGAGCTGCAGAGTGATCCAGAGTGGGTGATCCGCTGAGGGCTCCGTACACTAGGTCGTTATCGGGGATATGGGATCTTTTGTTGTACAGTTATGTTTTATTTGTACTCAGCGGTACTTCTGTATTACCTTTTGACACACACACACACACACATATATATATATACATATATATATATATATATATACATATATATATATATATATATATATATATATATATATATATATATATATATATATATATATATATATATATATATATATATATATATATATATATATATATATATATATCAGTTTCATGTTTTGTATTTAATCTATCAGTGCCTTGTTGAAAGATCCAGTGAACTTGTTGTCAGGCTAGGGTTAGGATCCATTGTGAGATCCTAGTCCAGTAGCACCTCGAGTCCTACGGATTCGGGGTGTTACAACTCTCACCCTGTTTTAGGTGATCATATGAGTGCTGGAGATGTTGAGCACACAACTGAAATAGCCATAAATGAGACGGTTCTAGTGTCACGAGCTGAGTTTTCCCTAACTCCAAACCGTGTGGCTCTTAGCTTGTCTCGACCCCTTGTCGTGCTAAGATCAACCTATTCCCGATGTTGCCAACGAAAGAACTTAAGATTGATGGCTAAGAGAACTTTGAAGTCTTTGTGAGTGGGAAAGAAAGCTTTGTATTATAAGAGAGCTTTACAATGCTTGGATGAGAGCTTGGAACTTGGATGGTCCAAATGAGGGGGTGACACTCCCTATTTATAGCCCAAGGCCACCCCTCCTAGGAAGGTTCCGGATTTGGACAAGTCTTGGACAATCCAGATCCTTCTTGGCTAGGACTCCTTACAAGTTTCTCTACTTATCTAGAATATTCCGCAAGGCTCTAGCCATGCCTAGATGGTTCCACATTTCTCTAGGGTCTTCCGGCCATGTCCGGAGACTTCTACGAGCGTCCCGAACGTTCCGAATGCTTCCGGATCGGTTGAGAAGCACGGTCCGTGTCATCCTTCCCCACTGAATCCCGCGACGTCCTCGTCGCGTTGGCCTCGTATGTCTCGATCTTGTCCTTGAATTGTCACAAGGACTCGGCCGGTTCCCACGTCATCTCTGCCTCAGGAAGTCCCTTCCATCGCACTAGATATTCGAGCCTTGGACGCCGATACTTCTCGCGGACGACCCGATCTGACATGATCTCCTCGATTTCCTTGTCGAAAGAATTCCGAACTCCCATAGGCGCCCTTTGAGCGTCTCCCCGAGTTGGGTCTTCCATTGGTGGTAAGGCTTGAGCATACTCACATGGAAGACGGGGTGTATCTTGAATTTGGATGGCAACTCGAGCTTGTAGGCGGTACGCCCGATTCTCTTAAGAACTCTAAAAGGCACCTCGTACCGCCGTATCAATGCCTTGTGTAGCCCGGTGTGCCGCATGATGAAGTGGAGCTTGACCATGACTAAGTCCCCAACTTGATACTCAATGTCCCTCCTGTGTTGGTCAGCCCATTTCTTTTTCCTCTTGTTGGCTTTGACAAGGCAAGCCTGTGTCAAATCCAACTCCTCTTGCCAACTCTTGGCAAATTTGTACGCCGCTGGTGTCGGTCCAGTGTAGCTCGTTGCGATAGTACTTGGCGTACTTGGTTGGAAGCCCATGATAATCTCGAACGGACTCGTTCCCGTAGACTCGCTCCTTTGTAAATTGTATGAGAACTGAGCGACGTCCAATAACCTCGGCCAATCTTTTTGTGATGCGCTGACATAGTGCCGAAGGTAGATATCGAGCAAACAGTTAGCCCTCTCGGTTTGTCCGTCCGTCTGAGGATGGAAGGCGGTAGTGAACTTCAAGTCTGACCCGAGCATCTTGAACAACTCCGTCCAAAATCTCCCCGTGAACCTTCCATCTCGAACTATGATGATGGATTGTGGCAAGCCCCAGTACTTGACCACGTTCTTCATAAACAACCTGGCCGCCTCTTCTGCGGGGCATTCATTTGTTGCCGGTATGAAGGTTGCGTACTTTGAGAGTCGGTCTACCACCACCATGATACTCCCGAATATGTCCGTCTTGGGTAGACCAACTATGAAGTCCATGCTAACGCTTTGCCAAGGATGGTCCGGTATTGGCATAGGTTCCAAGAGTCCCGCAGGTTGTCGTTGCTCAACCTTGTCTTGTTGGCAAACAAGACAAGTCTTGACGTATATCTCGACGTCGTCCCTCATTTGCGGCCAATAATATTTTTCTTCTACAAGAGCTAAGGTACGATGCATGTCTGGGTGTCCGGCCCACTTGGAGTCATGGAAATCTTTGATGACTTCGCGTCTTAATCCTCCAAAGTGGGGCACATATAACCGTTGGCCCTTGGTGAAGATCAAGTCCCGTTCGACCCAAAATCGTCTTGTCTTGCCCTCCTTGACGTATTCCCTTAGGTTCTTGGCAGTTGGATCATGATCAAGGCCCTCCTTGATGCGGTCTTCCAAAGTCCCTATCGGTCGACTGATGGCAGCTAACTCCGCTTTACGACTAAGAGCGTCGGCGACTAGGTTGGTTTTGCCCGGCTTGTATTCCAACTCGTAGTCGAACTCGGCAAGAAAGTCTTGCCACCTGGCTTGCTTAGGCGTTAGCTTCTTCTGGTTTTGGAAGTAGCTCGTGGCCACATTGTCCGTCTTGACCACGAATTTGGACCCTAGGAAATAATGACGCCAAGTCCTTAGGCAATGGACGATGGTCGTCATCTCCTTCTCTTGTACTGTGTAGCGCCGCTCGGTGTCATTAAGCTTTCGGCTCTCAAAAGCTATCGGATGTCCCTCTTGCATCAGAACTCCCCCTATGGCATAGTCTGATGCGTCTGTGTGTATCTCGAACGGCTTCCCATAGTCGGGTAGGGCTAGCATGGGCTCTTCAGTCATCGCCTTCTTAAGCTGATCGAACGCCTCTTGACTCTCCTTGCTCCAGCCCAAGATATCCCCTTCTTGAGCATGTTTGTCAAGGGTGTCGTGATGTGCGAATACCGATAGATGAAGCGGCGAAAATAGTTGGCTAGCCCTAAGAAAGAGAGAAGCTCGGTTACCTTAGTCGGCGGTTCCCAATCTCTGATTGCTTTGACCTTAGCGGAGTCCATCCGTATGCGTCCCTTGCCGACTATGTGTCGCAGGAATGGCACCTCTTGTTGAGCGAACGAGCATTTTTCCCTCTTGACATAAAGCTCGTGCTCACGTAGTACTTGGAAGACTTGCCGTAGGTGTTCCACGTGCTCCTCCAATGTGCGGCTATAGATAACAATGTCGTCCAAGTAAACTACGACAAAGTGATCAAGGAAGGTTTGGAGTACCTTGTTCATGAGAGTACAAAATGTCGCCGGTGCGTTTGTTAAGCCGAAGGGCATGACTAAGAACTCGTATGACCCATATCTCATGACACACGCGGTTTCTCCTCATCTCCTTCCGCGATCCTGACTTGGTAGTATCCCGATCTTAAGTCAAGCTTGGTGAACCACCGAGCCTCTCCAAGCCTATCAAATAGATCAGCGATGAGTGGGATCGGGTACTTGTTCTTGATAGTCAGCTTATTGAGCGCCCGTTAGTCGATGCACATGCGTAGGCTTCCATCATGTTTTCGCTGGAATAACACGGGTGCTCCATAAGCTGCCTTGGACTGTCTGATGTAACCGACTTCCAATAATTCCTTAAGTTGTCTCCTTAGCTCCTCTAGCTCTGGCGGAGACATGCGATATGGTGCTCGTGCAAGGGGTCGAGCGTCGGATACGAGCTCTATCTTGTGGTCCACCTCCCTCTTAGGTGGGAGCTTCTTCGGAAGCTCGGGTGGCATAACGTCCTTGAAGTCTTCCAAGACTTGGCAGACTTGAGCCGGTGTCGGGTCTTCCCCAGATGGTGTCTCGCCCAATTTGAGAGTTGCCAAGAATGTTGGTTCCTCCCGCTTTACTCCCTTGGCAAGTTGAATTTCCGAGACAACCTTGGCACTTGGCCCCTTTTCACGATATACCGGCACGATGCAGCGGTGATGGGGGTCCAAGATGCATATATAATTGGCAAATGGCACAAGGAGAGCATTGATACGATCGAGGAATGCTAAGCCAATGACTAAGTCGTAGTCGTCTAGAGGGATTACCTCAATCGTGGCCTTGCCCGACCAATATCCCAATGATAACTCTACTCCTTGTGCTACCCCGAGCGTCGGGACCTCCTTGGAGTTCACTGTCTTGATCCATCCATGACTCTTGGTGACCTGGAGCCCCAACTTCTTTGATGTTTCCTCGGACATGAATATCCCGGTGTCCACCAACGAGCTTACTTTAGTGCCGCCTACCATGGCGTCTACGAACATAAGTCCCCTTTTGTTGGTGAACCGCTTAGTCTTGATGGAGCTAAGCATCATGGCCCCAAGTCACAGCTTTTCGTCCTCGGGCGGGTCTTCCCGTGTTATGATGGCGCTCAACTTGTTCCATGAAGGGCAGTCGCGCATCAAGTGTTTCTCCCCGCATAGGAAGCAACTCAAGGGTTGCCTCTCGGTTGGTCTCTTGCCCTTGTCGGTCCTTGTGTACCGCTCCTTGTCTTTTGGCTTGGACGAGTCCTTGGATGAATCCTTGGATGACTCGTTATTTTCCCGTCTTGGTGGCCTTCCCCGTCCTTGGTCTCCCCCACTTTTTCCTTTGTCACGGGAGAAGTTACTTCGGTCTTGGCTTTTGAATTCAATGAGGGAGTCCGCCTCTGTCATGGCCTCGGTAAGGGTCTGAACCTTCTGTCGGTGAAGCTCTTGTCTTACCCAAGGCTTAAGACCGTCCATGAATTGGAAGAAGTCTTCCTTCTCGTTCATGTCTGATATCTGCAACATTAACTCCGAGAACTCCTTCACGTACTCTCAGGCGGTCCCTCTTTGAGTGAGCCTGCGAAGCTTGACCCGGGCTTCGTCGTCGGCATAGATGGGTAGAATTGTTTCTTGAGCTCTGCAGAGAACTCGGCCCAGGTGGTGATTGGGTCCCTCCGCGTCCTCTCGCAGGTCCTTCTACGCCACCATAATAAAGCTATATCACCGAGATATAGAGAAGCCGTACTTACCTTCTTTCCTCCTCGTCCGCCGTGACACGGAAGTATTGTTCCATGCCCCACAAGAAGTTTTCTACGTCTTTGGCGAACGACTTCCCTTGAACGTCGTTGGTTTAGGTGCGTTCACTTTCTGCAGTGGGGCAACTCCGACAAGGCCAACCGTCATAGCTGTCTTGCATGCCGCCAACTCCCTTATGACCGTCTCCAGCTTGTCGGTCAGCGCCTCAAACTTGGCCCTGAGAACTTCATGTTCTACGGCAAGGGTCTTGTGAGACACGTTCATGGCCCCTTGGAACTCCCCCTTGAGTTCCTCAATAGAGGAGTCCATCGTGGATTCGACGTCATCAACCCGCTTGTTGGCGTCGAAGATGGAGTCCCGCATCTCGCCCACGGCCAACTCGACATTCTCCAGCCTAGCCTCCGTGCTTGACACCACGTCCCTTGATGCATCCCTTGCGGCCTTCTTACCTTTCTTGCTCACGTCAACGACTTCCGACACACCTCCTTGGCTATCCATCGAAACCTCCTTTGGGAACGTTGTTGGCTCTGATACCACTTGTCACGGGCTGAGTTTTCCCTAACTCCAAACCGTGCGGCTCTTAGCTTGTCTCGAACCCTTGTCGTGATAAGATCAGCCTATTCCCGATGTTGCCAACGAAAAGAACTTAAGATTGATGGCTAAGAGAACTTTGAAGGCTTTGTGTGTGTGGAAAGAAAGCTTTGTATTATAAGAGAGCTTTACAATGCTTGGATGAGAGCTTAGAACTTGGATGGTCCAAATGAGGGGGTGGCACTCCCTATTTATATCCCAAGGCCACCCCTCCTAGGAAGGTTCCGGATTTGGACAAGTCTTGGACAATCCGGATCCTTCTTGGCTAGGACTCCTTACAAGTTTCTCTACTTATCTAGAATATTCCGCAAGGCTCTAGCCATGCCTAGATGGTTCCACATTTCAATTCTCTAGGGTCTTCCGGCCATGTCCGGAGACTTCTACGAGCGTCCCGAACGTTCCGGATGCTTCCGGATCGGTTGAGAAGCGCGGTCCGTTTCACTAGTATATACAAAGGAGGCCGAGATTACTCCTACATCTCACGGCCTACAGGGAGCTGAAATGACGAGTTATGTTTGCTCTCCTCACCCTTAACTGCTGAGTTATTTGATTGCTTTATCATTAGAAGAGCTTTGAGCATCTTACCTTCTAAGAATGAAGACAATCAAAGGGAGAATTTGTTTCATACGAGATGTTTGGTCCAGGGAAGAGTATGCAACATGATCATTGATAGTGGAAGCTGCAACAACTTGGTGAGTAATGAAGTTGTTGAAAAAAAAGTTGCAGCTAGGAACCTTTCAGCACCCACGCCCTTATAAGCTGGGTTGGATGAACAATTATGGAGAAATCAGGATCGACAAGCAGGCCAACATCACGTTCAAGATTGGAACGTATGAGGACACAATGCTATGTGACATCGCCCTATGCACGCATGCCCATCCTACTTGGGCGACTTGGAATACGATCGAGATGTCACGCATAAAGGGAAGACAAATCATTTTTTGTTTTTACCTTTCAGGCAAGGATTGCATACTGCAAGCCCATGACACCACACGGAGGTCACTGAGTACTATGAGAAGAAGAAGAGCAAAGAGGATAATGCTAAGGAAAAAAACCTTGATGACCCGGAGAGTAGAAAGGACAGGACCACCACGTCCAGATCCATTCTCATGTCCTGTTTTCAGTTTTATTTGCAAGGAGTTCTTATCCTCTACATTCGAGATAGATATGTTGGAGAATCTCATAGGATCTCTCAAGGACATACACGAGTTGATAGCGGTCTACAACTGGAGAAACATAGCTCCTCCATACTCTTCTTTGAGTATTGTCACTCTCTTGAGGACATTCGCTTAAAGACCATTGTGCAGGTTGATCTTCTAGACCTCATTCCCACACCCTATGATCATAGTATTCGTCGCAGGGAAATGTTCTCATCTCTTCGAGATAAGGCATGAGGTTACTAGGTGTTAGTTTCACCCCTTACCCGAACGGTAGCTGCGACTTAGCAATTCGTGTTGGCACCTTCGGAAGGAATAGACCAATTCAGAAGCCACGGCTGGATTCAATTCGACCAGACTGCCATTGTCACAGGGATCAAGCCCAATCTTCGCGGATTTGAGGTCGAATCCTTTCCAAGAAAAGGGAGAATGACGCAGGAGCATCTGGAAGCTTAACCTCAACACCCCGGATGACGAGACCAGTCAAGAAGAGACGGATTGCTAGAGACCACGAGCTAGGAGAGAAAGGAACAAGTGAAGAGAGCGGCCATGACGTGAAGGACAACTGTGACGTGAAGAGAGCAAGAAGTCCACGAGATTCACGTGAAGAAGAAGTGCGTCGGGCTGCCTTTGAAGGAAGGAGATTTCGGGCTAATTTAAGTGGTTAAATTAGGCCCTGTTTCTTGTTTAGTTTTCAGCCCATATTTGGACTATTTTTAATATCGGGCTTGCTTTATTTTATTGTTTTGGGTTTTAGACTTGTTTAATTTTCAGCCTTTAATTTGTTATTTTATTTTCAGGATGATCTTATCTCTTAAAGATATGATCATATTCTTTTCGTAGAAGATCTTATCTCTAAAGATTTGATCTTATTTTTTCGCATTTTATTCATTTCTTTTAATTTAGCTTGGGCTCGATATTAGATCCAGCCCAAGGCCCGTAGGACTCATGTTAGACGTCCCACATAGCCTATATAAGACATGTTAGACGTCTGTTTGGAACATCTGATTTTGAATATACATTTTGAATATTTACTTCTCTCGTTGATTCGAGAACGAATAGGTGAATCTTATTCAAACCCTGGACGAGTGGATTCGCGTCCAAAACCCTGGTTTGGAGCCGTCAGAGAGCCGTCCATCTTGGTGCGATTCAAGATTGGAATCTCTTTGATCTTCAAGCGACTTCTTGTGTTTTTTGAGAAACAATCGCTCTCTCTTAAGCATTCGATTATAGTGGAAGAAGTCCTTCTAGGAATTCAACCAGTCTATCCAGCAACGATCCATCCCCAATCATCGGATCATTCAGCCATCATCTCCACGTTTTTCGACCATCTCCACGTCTCAACCATCATCTCTCTATCTTACGTTCTTGGTGTTGAAAGATCGGGCAACCTCACGGCTAACCCCGTATCACATAACTTACAAAATTTATACTTCTTTAATCAACTAGTTTAGGATCCGTGTTGTGCAGGGGTATTTTAAAATATATTATATATATTTTTAGTATATTGATAATATGTGTTAAATATTAGTAATCAAAATTATCACTAGTACAAATATTAAGTCTCTAGGGACTTTTATTTTCTCGGGTGTTAAAAAAAGTCCCGTAAAAAAATAAGACTCTCGTAAAAAGATCCCGTAAAAGGAATATTAATTATATATATAAAAAAAAAACCTAAGCTCTCGGGAGTTTTTTTTTTAAGTCACTAGAACGTCTAAACGCTATTGGGATTTATTTTGAAAAAGTCCCGAGAATTGCTAAAGTAAATTGCCGCGCCTTAATTCACCAAATAAAAATATATTTCAAAACAAATCGTGAAAATAGCTCTCGAAGTTAAATTGTAAAAAACCCTAGAAACAAAATCATACCCTAATTTCCTTTCCCCCGACTGCTATCTCGCGCGATACTCGATTCTTATTAATCGTCTCCCCAAAAATTACTGAGAGCTGAGTATCGATTATGGCTAGAACCGGATTGAGCACATCTACATCTCATCTTCTTGTTTATGGTTGAAAGCTGAGTATCGTCACACCAATTGATTCACCATCTCCCTCCTCCTGGCTAAAGTCGCCCGCCACCTCCAGGTTAGTCTAATATAGAGCCTCTTTTGATTGAGTTAACCAGACTCAACAATAGCTAATTGAAACTGAGAATCTTCCCTTCACGATCACAGTGAGACAAATAGCTCTTAATTTCATTTACAATAGCTCTTAATTTCATTTACAAAACACTTGTTTGCAGTAGGTTTTTCACTTCAATTGTATTTAAAATATCTCTAATTTTCAGTGTCCATGTTCACATTCATTTGTGTATAATGCGTATAGAAAAGAATCACGCTTACCTTGCACCACATGTGCCTCTATTTTTAGTTTAGTTTGTTGTTATACTCAAGGAAGAAGGTTGTCTAATGTCTATTGAGCAGTGTACGCTAATTGAAGTAAATTTGATGAATGTACAATAATTCAAGTAAATTTGATCAAGATCTTATTCTCTTTGCTACACATAATTCTTACATAATGTATCCTATTAATAAATTTACAAGATGCTTATAATTGACTTTGAATTATATATTCCTTATTATTCTACAAACTAATGTTATGCCATATTCAATTTGTTGGATCCATGTCTTTTCTATAATATAACTAAATGATATCAAAATTACACAATTTCACATACCATATATCCACCTATATATATACGCATCCAAGCACACATATATAAGTTCATTTTTTGTAGATTACAACATGTTACTGTATAAGTATTTACTACAATTCAACATTCATTTTGATTTAACTGAATGGAAATTAATGCATGCGTGGTATAACTAGATACTAGGCATCCAATTGATTAAAAAAAAAAAGATACTAGGCAATTCTTTAACCTTTTTGTATGTCGATTTCGCATGATTTTACAGGTTACAAAACTCTGAAAGACTTGCAGAACGTTTCGTCACGCATCAGCAAGATTGAAGCTACAAAAGGTTAGGTGTCCCCATGTTTGATCTATCCATATACTATATGTTACGTCAATCGTCCAAATATTTTACAAGTTACAAAACTGTGTTGATTTTATAGCTTGTTGGTTTTTATGGTTTTTTAGTTGCTTGCTAATTTTGTATGGTTGATCACTATACTGTTTGTTGATTTTTGGACTTGTTTGCTGATTTTTAGTAATGTATTTGCTTGCTGATTTTTGGACTTATTTGCTGATTTTTGGACTTGCTTACTTGCTGATTTTGTAAGGTTGATTTTTGGACTTGTTTGCTGATTTTTGGACTTCCTTGCTTGCTGATTTTGTATGGATGATTTTTGTACTTGTTTGCTGATTTTTAGTAATGCATTTGCTTGCTGATTTTTGGACTTGTTTGCTGATTTTTAGTAAATCATTTGCTTGCTGATTTTTGGACTTGCTTGCTTGCTGATTTTGTATGGCTGATTTTTGTACTTGTTTGTTAATTTTTAGTAATGCGTTTGCTTGCTGATTTTTGGACTTGTTTGCGATTTTTGGACTTTCTTGTTTGCTGATTTTGTATGGTTGATTTTTGGACTTGATTGCTGATTTTTAGTAATGCATTTGCTTGCTGATTTTTGGACTTGCTTACTTGCTGATTATGTACGGCTGATTTTTGTACTTGTTTGCTGATTTTTAGTAATGCATTTGTCTGCTGATTTTTGGACTTCTTTGCTGATTTTTGAACTTGTTTGCTGATTTTCTTGCATACAAATGGCTAGTCAATCTAGTTCAAGACATTATGATGAGGTTACTCATATACAAAAGCACCGAAAAGGTGCCTTTATCATGACAAAGGTAGATAGGTTGACAAGAAATGGGAGAAAGATTCAGGTGAAGTGGATACCATACTCGAGTACGTGTCCCTATTTCTATCTCCAATTGAAAAGTTGGTCCAGAAGATGTCAAAAGCTTAATTTGTCATGCAGTTATGGTAATTACACATTCCTTTAAAAAAATTTCTGTCTTTATTTCTAATAGGCATCTGTCTTATAAAGTATAATGTTTTGACTACACTTACCTTTTTATACATCATTTTCTTATTATAGGAAAATTTTGATGTTGATGAATCAAAAGTACACTTCACTTGACACCTATAACGAAGAACTACCTTTGATGTTGATGAGTTACGAGAGGAAGGGCTACATTGTTTGGACACACAACAGTAGAGTTTCACCCTACAACAAGTTAGAACTTAGAAGGTTGAAAAAACATATGACTATTTTGTTTCTATATATTAGATATTTTGTACGTTTTAACCATATATGATGAAACAATATTTGAGTATATGTGTTGTTGAATCTTGAAAAAATCGAAATAGTGCATTTCATTGTTATCGTAAGTGTATGTGATGTTGAATCTAACAACGACCAACAAGTCTGAAAAACTTTTTTGTTGCTAAATTTTGGCAGGAAACAAGCCACTATAAATATGTGTAATTAGAAAATATAAATAGCTTACGACATTTGAAAAAATCGAAATATGTGTTTTTAAAAAGTCCTTAGAGACATCTCTAGGGACTTTTAGTATAAGGTCTCGAGAGACAACTCTAGTGACTTTATTTTAAAAGTCCCGAAAGACATCTCTAAGGACTGTTTTTAAAAAGTTCCGAGAGACATCTCTAGGGACTTTTTATAAAAAGTCCCTAGAGTGTTTTTGTTTCTCGGGACTTCGAAATAATCTCCTGAGAGAAAGCTCTCGGCCAAAGGTATTAGGGGACTTAAAAAAGTCCCTACCGTAATGCAAAAAAAGTCCCTAGAGACTTGAGATTTGTACTAGTGTATGTATAACTTACAAAAGTTTTACTGTTAATCAATGGTGAATAATGTCGATCGAGCCGACCTAGGGTAAGGATTTTGTCGATTGAATTCTATGCAAAGCGTGCCGACGGATTTTTGAATGAAAAACGGGATGCCCAAACTAATGGTTGAATAATGGGGAGAAGCTAATTACTCCACTAGGGTTTGAGCCTATTTCTAATCAAACTTTTTTTTTCAAAGAAATAAAATCTAAAAAGTCTAAACTATATCTTCCAACTAACATTATCGTTAAGGGATAAAAGGGAAAGGGAAAAAAAGATAGATCTTTCAATTCAATATTTGACATGGGCTACCATCGCATCAAGAACCTTAACTTGTTATAGGCATTCTTCTAAGGATAACTTCAGGATAATAATGCTTGCAATATCATGAAAGCACGAGTAATAAAATAAATTAAATATATTATAATATGATGATATTCCAACCTATATGTTTAAGTGATGGATAAGAATGAGGGTGAAAACATACTAAAATTGAATCTTATCAAATACCACATAATTAAACCTTGTCTTCAAGTAAGATCCGAAGACATCTCTGTAAGAACAATAAACATGTCTCAGCTAGAAATGCATAATTTTCAAGACCATTATCATCATCATGCATATTATGGTCATATGTAAAAGTTAAAGCATTAAAAATTTCAAGACTTCTCAAAAGGCCATGTGTATAATTTTCTCACGCATGGTTAGACATATCCAATAATCACTAAAATTCAACACATATACAAAGATTCAAATATAATATTACCAAAGCATCCTTAATCTTCATTCTATGTAATCTAATTGTAATATTAATCGAGAGGTCTTTGATAATGCTGTAATAGTGTAATGTGGTCAAGGGTAATGAGTAAAAAGTTAAGGAGTTATTTTCACTCCGTGATGCTAGATATCCAAGAACTAAGAAGTATCAAAGCGCTCGATCGACTCGATACATGTACCCAGTCGGATCGATCGTTCGTCATTAATTGAGTCGATTACTCCATTTGGTCGATACGATAAAGTCTGTTTTTGTAGTAGCCCGATATCTTCACACTTAAACTCGTTATTACTCGTTACATTCTTCATTTTATCACTTCATGCTTTGTAAATCAATGTCTTTCCAGAGCCAGCTTAAAGTGGTGCATAATTGTAAATATAATATTTAGTTTTCTTCTTATTCGGTTTGTAAATATAATATTTAGTTTTCTTCTTATTCGGTTATGCATAACACCATAGTGAACTTTATACAATAACATCACTTAGTACCTTTCAGTGACAACTCCTTGGACTTTTTCTTCATCACAGTTTGCATGGTTTCTCCTTTTAATTCCCGAATGGTGAGGCTAACAACATGGATAAGCAATTTTTGTTGAGTGGGTCGATCAACCAAACCAGAAAAGGTTAATTAAGATGAAAAAAAAAGGTAGGAACGGAATAATAAGCTAAACAAATACATGTCTAAATTATATTTATAAAATAAAAAAATAATAAACATATAATTTGGAAAGAGAGTTTATAATAAGTTCTAAAGAATGAAAAAAATAGTGAAAATCACTCAATAAAAAAAATGTATATAAAGTAAATAATCCTCACAATGTCATGTTATGAAATTTAGTAACACGTCTTTATACATACAACTCAATGCATTAAGGAAGTCAAAAGTAATATTAAAGCATAGTCGAAGAGTATAGAGTCATCCATTTAGGGGTCTTTTTCTACTATATCATCCCATTCCACACATCTGGCAAAGAGGGCACCACGCCGCCGAAGCTGGCCATGAAGATGGCGTCTGTATTGAATGTCGATAGAATGAAACCTTTGTTTGTTTTGTTTATTAGTTGAGTGTTGTAGATGGTTTACTAAAAATAGGTTGAAGACAAGCAACAGAAATGCAGTCATCGCCAGACCGATCTTCAACTGTGAAAGGGCTTTAAAAGAGGCACAGTAGCTATCCAGTATGGCACCCTCAAGTATGCGTCCCCACGGCATCCACTTTCTACTATCTCCTTTGCACATTCTTCCGCCGACATTAACGGCATCGCTTTAGCATACCCTGCATATTAGATTAGCAATTTAGCATCCTCTGCTCTGTTACTCATATTCACATTCGATCAGTCATACAACCCTTCTGGCTATCTTACCATCATAGACAGATATTGACCACTCATCATTGGAGTCACTATCGTTATCCCGATCTCTGAACCCATCTCCACTCGAATCGTTTCATATAAGCTTATCAATGCCGCCTTACTAGCCTGCAATTGCACACTCATCAGAGTATACACATAAATGGTAGAGATGAACACTTGCTTTTTCCCTTACATTTTAGAAGCTTGAATTTGGCATAGGAAGAAATCCAATAGAAGAAGAAATAGCTAAGATCTTCCCTTTGCTCTGCCTCAGGTATGGAAGTGCGTATGAGTACTGTAAACTGACCCCCAGAAATTTGTATTCTAAAAAATTTGCATTCACAGGATCAATTAGTGAAGGACTTTTGAGCACCGAACCTAATTAATCAAAAGTAAAAATGAAATCAGTTAGGAAAACATTACCATAATGGGATGGAGAGTAGAGATTTGAGTCACATTCTCGAATAAACCCAATGGTTTCAGGATAGCAGCATTGTTCACAAGATGATCCACTGCAGATACAAATGTCAAAAATAGATATCAAAACAAATCTAATCAAGCAAGAAATCTCAAAACCCTACATCGACCGAAGTGTTGCACTGTTTGATTCACGAATCGCTCCAATTCTTCGGCATTTGAGACGCTTGAATTCACCAGAATCACATCGGGAGATCCTATTCTTCTAGCCCTGTCACTAACTTGCTGCAGTCGATCTCCATTGATGTCGACCAGAGCTAAACGGGCTCCTCTTTTTGCATATTCATATGCAATTTGCTTCAACATAGCTAATTTCAGGTGAAATTAGCCTCACATAAATCAAACGAAGACAACATTAGCTAATCACCTCTCCTATCCCTGAAGCTGCACCCGTGATAAGAACTACTTTTCCCCTGACGTTCTCGACGGAGAAGATAAAACCGCGCCATGTTACCGCAGCTAACTTTAGGATTTCGAAAAATAAGTAGCGTGATAACAATTTTAATCAGGATGTTGCTGATGCGTCCCATTGTTCAGCAAACAGGCTAGAAAGTAGTGACAGAGAAAGATAAATGTCAAGATCATCTGCTGGTTGAATCAATGCAACCAGGGTTTGTGGCAAGCGGCAGTAAGTGAATGAACAGGCAATTAGGGTTATAACCTCTTATACTCCGGCTTCATCTTCAAACTTGTGGTTAGGACTAAATGGCTTTGGTGCAATTTAGCTCAGTTGGTCAAAGGACACGTATTTCAATTTTCAACCTGTATTTGGCTATTAATATAATGTAAATCGGACCAATACAGTACGGGCTTCTACACCGTTGACTTAAGTTAGGACAACTAGCCCAGCATGCTGGAAAATTGCTCACGTTCGTGCTTATTAGAATAATATTAGATTATGATAAAATTAGATTTAAATTTTGAAACCAAAAAAAAAAAAAAAAAAGAACCGTTAACGTAAAATTTAAGCCTAATCAAATTTGTTATTAACATTATTGTCTCATTTCAAAATTTAAGTCTAATCTTACTCTAACAAGCACGAGCGTGAGTGGGGCGCTAGCGTGATAGCACGAGCGTAGCGACTGTAAGCACGAGCGAGAGCAGAGCGTAGCGAGTATAAGCATGAATGTGAGCGGAGTGCAAGCGTTAGTGTTAGCGCGAACGTGAGCGGAGTGCAAGCATTAGCGTTAGCGCGAACGTGAGCACGAGTGTGAGTACAATCGTGAGCAGCGCACGAGCGTTAGCATGAGCGTTAGCATGAGCGTGAGCACGAGCACACTAGTGTAAACACGAACAAGATGATGCACCAACAAGCTTCATGGCCTGTCAATGGTCGAAAAACATACGTTAATTAAAATAATAGCGTTATTTTTTATTGCCTAAATTATGTTTTCTATTTATTGATATTAAATCTCCAACCTTTGATCCAATATTTCTTCTTTATTTATGAACACTTATTATCTTATATATATATATTAGAGGAACGTGTCACGCAGAAAATTGATACATGCCACGTGTTATTTCAGCATTTAACCTGCCTTCAAAAATTTTAATTAAGTTTTTTTATCCTATATATTTTGTTGATTATTAAAAAGAAATTAATGCTAACCGACAATGAAGATTTATCAGATCTTAAATTTTAGAATCTTATATATTTGATTCTGATAAAAAAAAAAATTGAGTCAATCAATTGCATAAAATTATTTACATTTGATTTCTTTTTTACTTCAAGAAAAATATAACAACAATTTTGAATTTATAATTTATAATTCCTCATCCATAAATCATACTTACCTAATTAATTTAAACAATATCTTAATGTTTAATAAATACTTTTTTGTTTATAAATAAATTATTTTCTACTCTTATACTCACATTATTTCATCAAAATGGGTTACAAAATGAGTATTATTTACTTTAATATTTTATTATTTTGTTGTGTTAGAATTGAGTCAACCAATTGGACCAATTATATAACTAATAAAGTTAATCACAATAAAACTTAGTTGATTTCCAAATATTACTATATGTATATAGACCCGAAATATTACTTAGAAATTAATAAATCATATTACAAAATAAATTTCCTATATACACTATTTAATTTGGTTATAATATTATTATATATATATATATATTCAAATGTATATATAATTATTATAAATATAATATCTAACTATTTTATTTTACGTTAAGACAATATAATATTTTATGCATAAAAACTTAATGAAATATTTTAAAAAGATAAATTTATCGAATCTCGTGCAATGCACGGATAATACACTAGTGATTCATTAATATAGAACGTTCGTTCAGTAGTTTTTTCATGTGAAAAATGATTTAGGATTAAAATTAGAAAGGAATAATAGTCATTAGATCAGGTAAATTAAGGATTGTAATTGACTGCTCTTATTAAATGAGATTTAGGGTCCTTTCAGCAGTTTTTTCATATTATTTTGAAAATTATTATTTCAAATAATTTTTTAAATAATCGATAATTCAAGTAAAACCGGATTAAAATTTTGGTCATAATCTCCAAAATTATCTAGCTTAAAATAAAACGTGCTTGCCGAATGTGCCCTTAACGAATAACAGTGATACTTAACACCGTCAAAGAAGAAAAACAAATCGAAGCAAATCGATGGTTAGATTGAGTGACACTTCAATATACAAATCTTTTAATTACAATCTATAAAAACTGAAGCAAAATCGATGGTTGGATCGAGTGACGCTTCAATATACAAATCTTTTAATTATAATCGATAAAAATATAGCGAAATCGAATCACCATTCACACAATACGTTTCTAAAACATAGTTCTCAAATAACAACCCGTAAAGTTTCAAAAACACTCTAAAATATGAAAACACCATAATCTACTTGCAACCGACACAATATTTCGACCATAATCGACCAAAGACCTACAAGGAAGAAGTCATCGACTATATTTTTTTTTTATTCTCGACAGAGAAGAGCAAATGTGTTGTTTGAAAGTTAATTTGTTCAACTAAATTGTGAATTTGTTCAACTATATATATGTCCAATTTGTTCAATTATATGTCTAGTTTATTCAAAACTTTATTTTGTAGAAAAAAATAAAATAAAATAAAATTTAGCATATGAAGTTGGAAACAAATTAATAAATACTGATATTCAAAATAAGAAAAATAAACTAGTGTGTTCAATTACAAAGTCAATTCATCAATAAGAATATCTCCGGTGTCACCCGCTTTTGTTCATAGGTGTCAAGACTTATTGCGTAGAGATTGGATTATCTAACCTCGACATATTTTTAGAGAAACTAATTATGCATCGGATTTCCTTGTAAATTACGCTCTCAGCTTTGACATTGGTTTTATGTATTGTGT
This sequence comes from Fagopyrum tataricum, assembly GCA_002319775.1. NCBI lineage: Eukaryota > Viridiplantae > Streptophyta > Magnoliopsida > Caryophyllales > Polygonaceae > Fagopyrum > Fagopyrum tataricum. The sequence goes on along the minus strand of CM008280.1, from coordinate 18,761,156 downwards.
GACCCTCCCGAGGGTATTAAAGATACTTTAAATGCTGATGTTAGGGGTCGGACTATCCCCGTTTGCTGACTACTTAACCTTTTTTCTATGAAATAGAAACACATTTAGATGCGCGGAGGGAGGCACCGATCCTCCCCCTTTTATAAAAATAAAAATTACAAAATTACAAAGTCAATTTTTTCAATTATATGACCAATTTGTTCATATCTTAATTTCGTGAAATAAAAAATAAACTTTAGCATATAAAACTCGGAACATATTAATAACTATTAGTATTCAAAATAATTTAAATAATTTAGTTTGTTTGATTCAAAAATCACTTTGTTCAAATACAAAATACATTTCCTCAACTATATATCAATTTGTTTAAACTTGATGTTGTGAGATGTAATAATAAACTTTTATATATGAAGTTGTGAACAATTTAATAAGTATTAGTGTTCAATATAGTCATAATAAGGTGGTTTGTTCGCTACAAAGTCGATTTGTTTAACTATAAAGTTCAATACGTTCAAGTTCAACTATAAAGTTAAGATGTTCAACTATATGTTCAAAACTTGGATTGATTTTGTAAAACGTTTAGAAAACCTTTTCATATTAAAGTTGAGAATAGATTAATAAATATTAGTTCTCAAAGTATTATAAAAAATATCAAGTTAATTTGTTCAATTTTATGTCTAATATGTTCAAAACTTGATTGTGTAAAAAGTAAAAATAAATTTTAACATATTAAAGTTTGGAAACAAATTAATAAATATTATTGTTTAAAATAATTAGATTTATTCAACTACAAAGTCCATTCATATAATTATGAATTCGTTCGGTGAAACGAATTTATTGTAGGATAAAATAGAAGACGAAGGTAAAAAATGAGATTGTTGAAGAAGGCGATCAAATAAATATAAATGAAGAAATACTAAAGAGTTAAAATTATAACTTCGTAACTTAAAACGATTAGCTTATTATATTTATGTGTATATAATAGTAATTATGAAGCAAGATTGTTGAGTGTTGTAGATAGTTTACTAAAAATAGGTTGAAGACAACCAACAGAAATACAGTCTTCGTCAGAACGGTCTTCAACTCTGAAATGGGGTTTAGTCGCGAGAGTTTCCTTGTTGAAGGAAACAGAATCGAATAAGACAAGAAGTGAGCTCAGGATAAAGCGCTTTGAGAATAGGCACAGGTGTTATCCAGTACGGCACTCTCAAGTATGCATCCCCACGGCATCCACTTTCCACTATCTCCTTCGCACATTCTTCCGCCGTCGTTGACGGCATCAATCTTAGCATACCCTGCAGATTAGGGTTTGCAATTTAGCATCCTCTCCTCTGTCAATTTTACACATATTCACATTCGATCAGTCATAACTTACCATCATAGACAGAAATTGACCCCTTATCATCGGAGTGTCAATCGAACCAGGAGTCACTATCGTTATCCCGATCTCTGAACCCATCTCCACTCGAATCGTTTCATATAAGCTTATCAATGCCGCCTTACTAGCCTGCAATTTCACACTCATCAGAGAATACACATATATACATGGTAGAGATGAACGCTTTGCTTTGTCACGTACATTGTAGATGCTTGAATTTGGTGTAGGAAGAATTCCAACAGAAGAAGCAATTGCTATGATCTTCCCTTTGCTCTGTCTCAGGTATGGTAGTGCGTAGTGAGTGCTGTAAACTGACCCCCAGAAATTTGTCTCCTGAAAAATTAACTAATTAAAGACTTTTGAGCACCGAACCTAATTAATCAAAGATAACATGAACATTACCATAATGGGGTGGAGAGTCGAGATTTGAGTCACATTCTGGAATAAATCTAATGGTTTCAGGATTGCAGCGTTGTTCACAAGATGATCCACTGCATATACATGTGTCAAACCTAGATATCAAAACAAAATTAATCAAGCAAGCAAGAAATCTCAAAACCCTACATTGACCGAAGTGTTGCACTGTTTGATTCACGAATCGCTCCGATTCTTCGGCATTTGATACACTTGAATTCACCAGAATCACATCGGGAGATCCTATTCTTCGAGCTCTGTCGCCAACTTGCTGAAGTCGATCTCCATTGATGTCGACCAGAGCTAAACGAGCTCCTCTTTTTGCATATTCATATGCAATTTGCTTCAACATAAATAAAACATCTAATTTTAATTGAAATTAACCTCACACAAATCAAACAAAGACAACTTTATTTAATCGATCACCTCTCCTATCCCTGAAGCTGCACCTGTGATTAGAATTACTTTCCCCTTAACATTCTCGACAGAGAAGATAAGACCCCGCCATGCTCCCGCTGCTAACCTTAGGATCTCGTAAAGAGGAAACAAAACTGAAAGAGCCGGAAAAATTACTAGCGTGATAACAATTTTAATCAGGATGTTGCTATTGCATCCCATTGTTCAGCAAAGAGGCTAGAGAAGTACTGACAGAGAAAGATATGCCAAGATCATCTGCTGATTGAATCAATGCGATTACTTCAGCACAATAATGCATAGGGGCGCTGAAATATTAAATGATAATAGTAGTAAACAGTTGGGGGCTGCCATGATCGACAGCATGAATGTCTGTAAAAAAATTATCATACTTTAATGCACATGAATCGTTATTCACCTTCATATATACTCCGTACTGATATAGAGAATGCTTCCAAACTCTGTGTCACATTACTTGCCACGTTCATGTAAGCCATCAGTTCATCCATCTACTGCAAAATTAATATTTCCTTTCTTGCCACAATGCCACGTTCATATATGCCATTAATGTGAAGATGACAGAACATGCCCTCCAACCAACGTAACCTCTCTACTCTCTCCTGTGTCGCACGCAGAGTCTTTTAGGGACAAACTAAATCATCAGTGATTCAATGTTGTCTAAATATGATCATTAATGGACAAGGCTGAAAGTTAGGAGTAGCTTACAAAGTTATAACGTTTAAAATCACTTGAGATTGTAAGGAAATAATATGATTATATCAAAGTGATTACATGGAACAATGTTCTGATCCTAATTCTCCTTCCATTTTTAGGGAAGGCATTTAATAGCTTTTTCTAAGAAAGAAATAAAATAGCTTTTTTAGGAAAGAAATAAGATCAATGGTTTAAAAATTCTTTTTTTTATTATTGTTAGAATGGTTTAAAAATTCTGGTACAATATAAAATGAAAAGTTGGAATGACATTCATACCACAAAAACAAATAAAAATGTCATCTGTTTTATTTTCGTTACATCCACATGCTTCACGAACAACTCACAAACTGAAGTAACTTTTGCGGTTGAGAACACGAAGTTAAGGACTATCTAGAAAAAAACTAATATCGAGGGTAGAGATTTCCAAATGGGTCAAAAACTCATAGTTGAAAATAATTTTATTTATAGAAAATCAAATACCTCACCAAATAGTAGCAAGGCATGTTCTTATTTTGTCTAATTTTATCTTTAATTTCCTACATTTGTTTTTTTATTCTATGTTTGATGTTATTAATTTTGGTAAGATTGTTTTGTCAAATTTTGATTTGTTTGGTAAAAGGACAATTCAAAAGTAAATGACATAAGCCCTCAAATTGGTGGTTACACAATTCATACTCTTAGTAATTACAATTTTTCTTTGGTCAAGTTTTACTTTTGTAAGTAATCCATTTTTTGAAATTTTTTATAACAAGTTCTTAAGTTTAGGTTGTGTTAAGTTTCTAAATCTAGTCGCATGTATTAGCAGGAGTGATCCGATTATCCTCTATTAGTAGCTCAGAAGTAGACTTGGTTGAAAATTAAACCACCCATTTTGACTACATCGCCAATATAATCTATCTTATATTTCATTATTGGGATAATTGTTTACTTAATTTTCTCCAAGATATCAAACTAATAATATTTTGGAGCTCGTTGTTAATTTTCTTAATATCTCATTCCTTAGAATTGTTTATATAGTGATTTACTAAAGAATATCTTTAATATCAATGGGATACATAGTTTCTATGATTAACAAAAGAAATTTTAGCTTATTAAATCTAATATATACTACTAAAACATAAGTGTATTAAGCCACTTGCCGTCTCCACATTAAGCCATCTCAGAGTTTATCATATGTCACCACCATATTAAGTCACCTAAGATGTTGCCACATATCACCACAATATTAAGCAACATTAGATTTTGTTATATGTCTTATTTATATGAAGTCAATTGTTTTCATTTTTATTTTATTTTGTTTCTTAATTAAAGTTATGATAAGAGATATAAAAAATATTATGATATAAATTTTTTTTCTATATTTAAAAAACATTACACTATTTGTGCAGAAGATTACATTATATAGGTTTTTTTAAAACTCGGGTAATTTTTAAACCAAGATATACGATTGATCATTTACTTTTTATATTTTAAATAATCAGATATTTTGAATATAACTAAAATAGTTTGATATTTAGTCTATATCATATTATTTATTTATTTTAATAATCAGTTTATTTTATTTCCTTTATGTGTATTTTATAAAAAAATTTGGCATAGTCAATTATTACATAAATGGAAATATTGAAAATATATTATAACCAATCTACTATATCTACTATATAATACTAATTACTAAATCACAAAATAATTACACCACTTGTCGTCTTCAAGTTAAGACACGACATATTTTGCCACATGTCATCCCACGTTAAGTAACATAAGATTTCGCCACGTGTTGTCGTTAGGTTGTGTCACCTCATTTTTGTACATATTTTATCAATTATTTTTATGAAGATGATAATACACTTATTAGTTATTAAACTTATTACCATCTAAAAAAGAGAAATTGATCTTATGTTATTTTGTATCAAATTTAGATTCAATATATGATTATAAATTTTGTTCACTTAATTAAGATAAGATTACCAATATGTAAATTAATATTAACTAATTTATACATTAAAAATAATTGAGTTAAATGGGCTATAAATCCGTTTTTTTTATGGAGTGTATTATGTAGGCAAAATTTTATATGGGTATTAAGTGTGTAGGTATAAATAGATTTTTTTAATTTTTTTTCCCTCTCCCTCCTCTCTTCCGCTTTCTCGGACGACAATGGTGATTCCTCGGTTAGGGTTTGCTATCTCTGCGCGATGCCGATGTCGACGAAGAAGAAGGGATGAGTTCGTCTCCGTCTTCCTTTCCCTTCCCACACAACACGACCTCTTCATCTTCTCTTCTTCTTCTGCAATCCCCTCTTCCCTACTCCTTCGTGATTGAAATTGTTCTCTAAAACCCTAAGGTGTGTTGGTTTCTTGAAATTGGATCGGACAATTTCTTCAAATCGAGATCGAGGCTTCAGATTTGTGTGGTTAGTTATTAGAGAATGTTAAGGGCATGTTCTCGCTGCTTTGGAAGGACATGTAGGGATGGAATTGAGTTCTATTGTTGGTAAACTCTTGCATTTTTGTTTAGGAGTTCTGAACTTTTGATATGCTTAACAGTTGGCACTCTCAGCAACTGCCATTAAGGACAGGTAGGACAATTTCTTCAAAGAGATTTTTCTCCCAAAGGTAGAGCTTTTGCAATGTAGGTGGTTTTCTAAGAGTGAATTGTTGGATGCCCACCAAGTGTTATGATACTTTGACATATAAGTGAGTTGCTTTCATTTGCTCTTTCTTTATCCTGTTTTATGAGAACAAGATGCCATTTTTCTCGCTTTTTAGTTCTTGATACCATCTATAGCAATCTGAATTGGCCATTTTTTTATCTGTCTATCTTTGTTTAAGGATGCTTCTGTTGTGTACGCTAACGCTGCAGTCCTGCAAAGCCCAAAGCTTCTACCTTACAATCCTGTAAAGTTCAGAATTGTTCTTGTTCAGTCTTGGGTTAATGACTGTAACTTGTTCAGATTTGTCATGAAATCTGCTGAAGTAAAAGACGAACCTTTTTCAATGTAATTGAAAAATGCTTCTATTTGGTTTAACAGGTCAATTCTTACTACAATTTCGGGCCTATATGTGGATATCTCTCCATAAACTACTTGGACCCCGCTTTCTTTCTGCCTATAAGTTGTCTGTAAGATAATTATTTCATAACTCTTCAATTTTTCCATTTATGAGCATTCTTCAATGGGTTTTAATTTTTGTGTACAAGGACAAGGATTGGACACTGTCATTGCTTGCCCTGTATATCTCTAGCTGGATGAAACTGAAGTGCCTCTTTCTCTAGATTTACAGGTAAATTTAAATTCCACTATTATTTCAAGAAAACGTATGAAAAATGAGCTCTTAAACTGAAGTTGCCTGCATAAAACTAAATTTATACTCTCATAAATCAAGAAAACGTATGAAAAATGAGCTCTTAAATAATAATACTAATGAAGTGATTTACACAAATTATTTATGTAAAAAGGCATATAGTACGTTTCTGGGCTTTCATAAGAAGGTGAGAGGGAACAGACTTTTTTGGCCTAGGTGACTAAAACACAGCAGAGGCCTCAGTCAGGTTGTGGTCTCCAAATGGAATGCCTTGCTAGGAAGGCATTTATCTTGCTGAACTTTAGAGCCTAGGTGCTCTTAAACCTGTTAAAACACCAATGTGTTTGGGGGGTTCTGGAGTTGATAACTTGATGCTATTAGAAACTTGATAAGTTACTTTCTTCTTTTTTACTGAAATTAAAGGAAGTAAAAGTCTAGAGACCTCTTTGTTTTTTGTAGTCTTCTATCTTGTGGGTTTAGGACATAGTACATAAGTACATTACAACCTACTTTGTTGTGTATGTGTGATGACTTAGGCTGCTAACAAGCTTACATTAAATTAATTTCGAATGTTTGACGAGTTTCCTTGCATGCAATGGCTGATGGTGTACACTGTCTTGTTCAATTGGGTAAATCGTCTGCTTTCTCAATTACTTTGAGGTGGGTAAGGACACGATGAACGGAGTAACAAACATATCTTTGTTTGCATACTAGTCGCATTTGTAGTGAAAGTTAATGTTGCATGTAGTTTTTATTTTTTCATTTGCCAGTTTTTTGTATAATTGTTGATAGTTGTATAGATGAATAGAAAAGACAATGGAAAGTTATATTTTGGCGGAATAGTCTTTGAAGGGTACACTTGTGATGTATTGACATTTAACTATATATTCATAGTTTTGGTTTAACCCTTTGTTATGTCATAGATATTTATGAGCTAAATGACTCTGTGAATCAATTTACTTATTAGCACTGATGTACCCAAATCATTCATCACGAAAAATGTTTTGCTTCTTCCTGGAGAGGTGGATTCGCAATACTGCTTGTGTCACCTCTTGTGGGGTTATAGCTATATTATAGTTTGACAAAAAGCGAAGTGAATGCTTTGCCACTGCAATTTTCTTTCCTGTTCTTGTTGTATCTTACATAATCAGTAAAATAATTTCAAGCGATTCATTACAGATTGCAAAAGCTTTATAGAGACATTTCAAGAGGTTGCTGAATCCCAAACCAAGCAGACTGAAAGTGCTGCAACAGAAACATCTGAAGCCGCCGAGCGTCTAGGGAATCTAAAAGTCGAAGAGATAACAGAGGAGGAAAAATCTGTTGATGATGCCCCTGCTCCTGCCAAGGAAGAAAAGGAATCTTCTTCTGAGCCTAAGGAAGAAGCTGATAAGAAATCGGAGTAAACTATAACTTGAGTTTTTTTGCATGGATATGGTGGATTTATAGACACAACACATTCAATCTGCTTGATAGGTCGGGTGAGTTGCAACTCAAACTACATTGGGGAATACATTTTGTAAATACACTTCTGATGTTGTAATTGGCATGGCAGTGGCCTCAATGCTTTTGCTTCTTGCTGTTCAGCTTCTGATCATGGTAGCAAGTAAGTGTCTATGTTGTGGTAGAGGTTTAAGAGAAAAGGGGTTTTCTCTCATATTAAAGGAAGATTAATTCATTTGGGCACACCTTGCTTTCCCATTATATCTGTTGTGTTAATTTCTAACTGAATCTCTCTGTAGATTCATACTCAGTGGGTGATTGCTTGTAGCCAGGGCATTCATTCTCTGTGGAGTATTTGTCATTTTCAACAAGTAAGCTACATTGTGAAAAATCATTTATTACTGCATATTTTTCAAACACTTGAAAAGCCTGACAATGCACACTATCCTTTAGTATCAAACTGCTTGTATTTACTGCAAAAATTATATATTTAGTTATTTTTATTTGTGAGCAGTGCAATTGTGGACACATGTACATCAATGCAAGAATGGGCGGATCCTCAAGCAGAGACGGCTTTGAGCGACATTCGTCCATTCGCTGATGAGAGTACAAGAAATAAAACATTGGAAGAAAGTAAAAAAATAGTTCTTTTATTTTTTCCAAAAGAAGAGGATGCTCTCTGTCATAAGATACCCGATCCTGAATTCATGATGCATGTTGCATTTGTTTTCCCATTTCAGTTTCTCATAGTTAATGGGCTCTGTTTACGGACCAAATTGACGTGGGCTCAAATATGGCCCACAAAGAACCAATGAGATTCTAACAGTCCATTTTTTGTGGGTGCAAAATGGAAATATATCAGGATCTTGACGTACATAGGCTTCTTTTAATTTATAGTGTATGTATTTGGGCATGTCTAAAATCGGGTAACAACGAAGTTGGGTAACATAAGTCAATTTGGATGTAAAACGTTGGGTATTAAAATCGGGTAACAATGAAGTTGGGTAACATAAGTCAATTTGGATGTAGAACGTTGGGTATTAAAATCGGGTAACAACGAAGTTGGGTAACATAAGTCAATTTGGATGTAAAACGTTGGGTATTAAAATCGGGTAACAATGAAGTTGGGTAACATAAGTCAATTTGGATGTAGAACGTTGGGTATTAAAATCGGGTAACAACGAAGTTGGGTAACATAAGTGAATTTGGATGTAGAATGTTGAGTATTAAAATCGGGTAACAACGAAGTTGGGTAACATAAGTGAATTTGGATGTAGAACGTTGGGTATTAAAATCGGGTAACAACGAAGTAGGGTAACCGAAGTGAATTTGGAGTTGGGTAACATAAGTGAATTTGGATGTAGAACGTTGGGTACTAAAATCAGGTAACAACGAAGTTGGGTAACATAAGTGAATTTTGATGTAGAATGTTGGGTATTAAAATCGGGTAACAACGACGTTGGGTAACATAAGTGAATTTGGATGTAGAACGTTGGGTATTAAAATCGGGTAACAACGAAGTTGGGTAACATAAGTGAATTTGGGTAACAAAGTTGGGTAACAGAGTATAACGTTGGGTAACAAAGTTGGGTAACAAGGTTGGGTAACAAGGTTGGGTAATAGGGTTGGGTAACAAGGTTGGATAACAGAGTTGGGTAACAGAGTATAACGTTGGGTCCCTCCACAAATAGAAAGTCCTTCACAAATAGAAAGTGCATAGTTAGTGTTTCTATAAAATTTTGCCTACACACTTTGTTTCCTTCATAAAAAAAATACACCCTTACCATCCTCACCCAAAATAATTCTCATATTTTATGCCAAATTGAATAATAGAATAACTATATAGAAATAATGAATTTTAATAAAAATATTAACCGGTTAATTAATATATATTCTATGGCTAATCTATATGAAATAAAAATGGCAGATAAAAGCCTATCAACTAATTTTTATTAATATATATAGATGAACTATATTGTTCAAATTTATTTATGAAAGTAAATAAACTTTTCGAATAACGTGACCATTAATTTACGGTATTTATACTCCAACTTCACCCAAATCAAATCACATTTCACATAAAACTAATTTACGGTATATTTATACTCCAACTTCACCCAAATTAAATCACATTCCACATAAAAAAGCATTTTTACAAATTTAATGTCATCTAAATTAACTTATAAAAATAATATAATACTATATAACTTTTTATATTAAAATTACGCGTAAGACACGGATATTAAGCTATTTAATGAGTATATAATAGTAATTAATAAGATTGAGTGTTCAAGATTGTTTGTTGAAGACTAGCAACAAAAATGCAGTCTTTGCGAGAACGATCTCCGACTCTGTGTTAGAGTAGATAAACAATGATGTAAACTTGCTTATTTACTAACGTAGAGAAATGGCTTTATAAATAGCCTTACAAAACTGAAAAACAGAAGATCTTAACAAGCTGTCATATAATAGCAGTGAGTTTAACAAACTGAACAACACTACACAGAGTGCTAACAATGTCCTAGATAATAGATATATCTATTCTAATTGAATAGACTAATTCCTAACATTGCCCCTCTTAAACTAGACCAGTGCTAGTTTATTTGGCTCACATCACAAACTCCAAGCTTTTTCTGAACTCCATAAAAGTATCCAACTTGAGAGGCTTTGTAAAGATGTTTGCTACCTGTTGTTGTGTGCCACAAAACTTCAATTGAATGCTCCCTTCATTCACCAAGTCACGTAAAAAGTGATATTTGACGTCTATGTGCTTGCTCTTTCCATGCATCACAGGATTCTTTGATAACTTAATCGTTGAACTATTATCACAAAATATGACTGGACTATCACTACCTTCATAACAGATTTTCTTTAGCACTCTCTTCATCCATAGTAATTGACAAGCACAACCAGCTGCTACTACGAACTCTGCTTCTGTAGTACTTAGGGTGACAATAGCCTGCTTTCTAGAGGACCATGCCACTGCTGCATTGCTTAAGAGGAAAGTGTAGCCGGAGGTACTCTTTCTGTCATCTATGCAGCTTGCATAATCGCTTTCAGTGAAGCCTATCAGCTCTTTGTTTCTTGCTTTCTGGTACAAAATTCCAAAGCTGATGGTACCTTGTAGGTACCTTAGAATTCTCTTAACAACCGTCAGATGAAGTTCAGTAGGTGAAGACATGTATTCGCTCACCAAACTGACAGCATACATCACCTCTGGTCGCGTAGCTGTGACATACATGAGGCTTCCTACTAGTTGTTTGTAGAGTGTACTATTTGCCTTAATTCCCTCATCATTTATGTGGAGTTTACATCCTGGGACAATAGGATTTGCAATGGAGTTACTCCCCTCCATTCTGAATTTCTTCAACATTTCTCTCACATATTTCTGTTGACTGATAAAGATTCCACCACTGAATTGCAGAACTTCAATGCCTAAGAAAAACTGCATTTGCCCCAGATCTGACATGTCGAATTCCTTCATCATAGAACTCTTGAATTCTCTCATCATGGCTTCATAATTTCCTGTATAAATTAAGTCATCCACATATAGACTGACGATCAAACATTTACCTTTGTAAACTTTGGTAAAAAGTGGTTGCTCACTTGCATCTTTTTGAAAGCTCAATTGAGTGAAATACGACTCTATCCTGCTGAACCAAGCACGTGGTGCCTGTTTGAGTCCATATAAAGCCTTTTTAAGCTTATACACCTTGCTCTCTTGATCCTTTATCTCATAGCCTTTGGGTTGCTCTACGTAAACATCTTCAAGTAGTTCTCCTTGGAGGCATGCAAATTTTACATCAAGCTGATAAACAACCCAATTTCTCTAAGCAACCAGGGCCAATATCATCCTCATAGTGTCCATCCGAGCTACAGGGGCATACACTTCCTCATAGTCAACTCCATGATCCTGGGCATAACCTTTTGTCACTAGACGTGCTTTGTACTTCTCAATTTCTCCATGTTGGTTCAGCTTAGTCTTGTATACCCATTTCACTCCGATACTCTTGGATCCTCTAGGCAGATCAGTTAGAGATCATGTGCCATTCTTTTCAATGGAATTGATTTCAGTATCCATGGCTTTCCTCCAGTTGTCACTTCTTACAGCTTCTTCAAAGCTTAATGGATCAGATTCAACAAATAGAGCTGCAAACTGAGCTTCCTCTTCGTCTCAAATGATGTAGTCACTCAGCCAATTTGGAGCTCTTCTATTACGATTGCTGCTTCTTACGCTTCCTGATCCAAGCTGATTTGGACTTGAGACTGCATCAACTGTTACTCCTTCTGAATCACTGATATCACCCTCTATATTAGGCTCATGCTCCGCAACTATTTCTCCACCTCTGATATCAGCTACTAATTCATTGTCTTCTTCTCCCCAATCCAAATTCACATGGATCATATCAGAGTTATTGACATCCCAACTCCACTTCTTATCCTCTTCAAATACAACATCGCGACTTACCAGGACTTTCCTTGATAAAGGATCGAACAACCTGTATCCCTTAGATTCTTGACTTATTCCAAACAATACACAGTCTCTGCTCTTGTCTTCAAGCTTAGTCCTCTTTACATCAGGCACATGAGCATGTGCAAGATAACCGAATACTTTGAAATGCCCAACACTTAGCTTTATCCCACTCCAAGCCTCCTCTGGGGTTATATTCTTCACAACTGTTGTAGAACTTCTATTGAGCACATAAACTGCCCAATTGACTGCCTCTGGCCAAATGCTCTTTGGAACATCTTTCTCTACTAAAAGACTTCGTACCATATTCATTGCTGTCCCGTTCTTCCTCTCAGCAACTCCATTTTGTTGGGGTGTGAAGGTTGTCATCAATTGCCGCTTGATTCCATTTTCTTTGCAATAGTCAGTGAATTATTTCGATGTGAACTCTCCCCCTCGATCTGTTCGTAAGCACTTAATAGATGGACCAAAATCTTTCTCAACTAGACTCTTAAATTATTTGAAAGAGGCAAATGCATCTGACTTATATGCAAGAAAATACACCCATGCCTTTCTAGTGTAATCATCAATAAAGCAAGAAATGTACCTCTTTTGACCATTTGACGTTGGGGATATTGGACCACATAGGTCAGCATGAATGAGCTCCAACCTCTTTGAAGCCCTCCATATAGCTTTCTTAGGAATGATCTCACGATGTTGTTTTCCTTTCAAACAGTTTGAGCAGGTTGCCTTAGCGACAACAAGCTTTGGTAACTCCTTCACCATGTCGTTGTCCTTCAAGGTCTTTAAGCTAGCGTAGCTTAAATGACCATATCTGTTATGCCAAAGGTGAGTCAAATCTTCTACACCTGCTTGGAAGCATTCCTCGATTGCTTCTCCTTTGGCTGGTTGTTTATCTGTGATCAATGTGAACATTCTGTTGCTTGTCATATTGCTCTGAATAATTAAGCCTTTTGTTGGGTGATAGATCCTGCATTGTCTATCCTTAATCAGGATATCGAGACCTCTTTCCTGTAGTTGACCAAGACTAAGTAGATTGCTCCTTAAGTCTGGTACATAAAGAACATTAGTAACCAAATGACTAACTCCGCCAAGAACTAGCCTCACACTCCCTTTTCCAGCAACCTCCATCTTCTTGTGATTGCCTAATTTAACTACCCTGTGAAGCCCTTCTTTCAGTTCCTTGAAAAGAGCTGGATCGCCACACATGTGGTTGCTACATCCTGAATCAAGATACCATACATTATCTCGAGTCACAACAATTGCTTCTTCATTGGCCATGAGTATCATCTCTTCCCTTTCATCTGCAGCTTCAACTTTACTCATTAGGAGCATTTCCTCAAACTCCTTTTCCATCTCAGTGTAGTTTGCCTCTTTGGTCATACTTGGGCACTCATACTGAAAATGACCCAGCTGGTGGCACTTGTAACATTCAACTGTTTCCTTGCTATAATTCTGACGACCTCGGCCTCGGCCTCTTCCTCCTCTGTTAACACCATATGTGAATCTCCCACGACCTCTGCTACCACTCCCTTGGCCTGCATTGTAGTCTATTGCTAAGGCTTGTTCTTCACCTCCATCCTTCTTGAACTTCTGCTCATGAACAAGAAGGGAACTCTACAAGGCATTGATTGATAGCGTGTCAATGTCCTTGGATTCCTCGATCGAACAGACAATATAATTCCATTTGTCTGTTAGCGTCCTTAGTATCTTTTCCACAACTTTGACATCAGCCAAAACTTCTCCGGAAGTCCCCATATCGTTTGCAATCACCGTGACACGCCCAAAGTAATCACTAATTGACTCCCCTTGCTTCATTGCGAGAATTTCGAATTCTCTACGCAGTCGGTTCAATTGGGCTCTCTTGACCCGGGCATTCCCTTGGCACTTCGTCTTCATGGGATCCCAAAGCTGTTTGGATGTCTCCTTCTTGGTGATGTCTTCAGAGTTGTCCTGTCAAGAGACTGAAACAAGTAATTCTTGGCCTTCAGATCCTTGAGTTGATTTTCCTCCAGCATCTTCTTCTGTGCTGGTGTCAACTCTGTGCCTGTAGCGGGTTGCTCATAGCCCACATCTACAACGGTCCAGTACTCCTTTGAACGAAGTAGGTTCTCCATGACCATGCTCCAGTGGTCATAATCACCATCGTATTTTGGAATACAAGGTTGAGAAAAGATATCCCTCTCTGAACTCATCGTTCTTCACTCACAGTGACTCTCTGTGTTTTTCTTAGAAGCAGGTTGCTCTGATACCAGATTGTTAGAGTAGATGAACAATGCTGTAAACTTGCTGATTTACTAACGTAGAGAAATGGCTTTATAAATAGCCTTACAAAACTGCAAAACAGAAGATCTTAACAACCTGCTATATAATAAAAGTGAGTTTAACAAACTGAATAGCACTACACGGAGTGCTAACAATATCCTAGATAATAGACATATTTATTCTAACTGAATAGACTAAGTCCTAACACTCTGAAAGGGGTTTTACTCGCGAGAGTTTCTTTGTTGAAGGAAAAAGAGGCGAATGAGACGAGAAGTGATCTCCGGATAAAGCGCTTTGAGAAGAGGCAGAGGAGTTATCCAGTATGGCACCCTCAAGTATGCGTCCCCACGGCATCCACTTTCCACTATCTCCTTTGCACATCCTTCCGCTGCCATTGACGGCATCAATCTTAGCATACCCTGCAGATTAGGGTTAGCAATTTAGCATCCTCTGCTCTCTTAAATTTATTCATATTCAAATTCGATCAGTCATACAATCTTACCACCATAGACGGATATTGATCCCTCATTGGAGTGTCTATCGAACCAGGAGTCACTATCGTTATCCCGATCTCTGAACCCATCTCCACTCGAATCGTTTCAAATAAGCTTATCAATGCCGCCTTACTAGCCTGCAATTTCATACTCATCAGAGTCCAGACATACATACATGGTTGAGATTAACACTTTGCTTTGTTCCTTACATTGTAAATGCTTAAATTTGGCGTAGGAATAATTCCAGCAGAAGAAGAAATCGCTATGATCTTCCCTTTGCTCTGCCTCAGGTATGGTAGTGCGTAGTGAGTGCTGTAAATTGACCCCCAAAAATTTGTCTCCTGAAAAATCAACTAATTAAAGACTTTTGAGCACGAACCTAATTAATCAAAAATAACATGAACATTACCATAATGGGATGGAGCGTTGAAATATCAGTCACATTATGGAATAAACCTAATGGTTTCAGGATTGCAGCATTGTTCACAAGATGATCCACTGCAGATACAACTGTCAAACATAGATATCTAGACAAATCTAATCAACCAAGCAAAAAATCTCGAAACCCTACATCGACCGAAGTGTTGCACTGTTTGATTCACGAATCGCTCCGACTCTTGCGCATTTGAGACGCTTGATTTCACCAGAATGACATCGGGAGATCCAATTCTTAGAGCTCTGTCGCTAACTTGTTGAAGTCGATCTCCATTGATGTCGACGAGAGCTAAACAGGCTCCTCTTTTTGCATATTCATATGCAATTTGCTTCAACAAATAAACAGCTAATTATAGTTCTCACATAAATCAAATAAAGACAACTTTAGTTAATCACCTCTCCTATCCCTGAAGCTGCACCCGTGATAAGAACTACTTTCCCCTTGACGTTCTCGACAGAGAAGATGAAACCGCGCCATACTCCCGCTGCTAACCTTAGGATCTCGTAAAGAGGAAACGCAAGTGACAGAGCTGGAAAAATTACTAGCGTGATAACAATTTTAATCAGGATGTTGCTAATGCATCCCATTGTTCTGCAAATCAGGCTAGAAAAGTACTGGCAGGGAGAAAGATATATGCGAAGATCATTTGCTGGTTGAATCAATGCAATTATTGCAATATAATAATGTGTAGGGTCAGGCCCGGCTCAATGTTTAGCCCAGTCCAAAACTTAAAAAATACACAGCCCATAATTATCCTATACTAGTAAAAAGAAAAAAAATGCTAGAAAGGGGCCTCAAATATGAGGGTCGAGACTATCAGGTTGTAATAATTGCCTACTCACCAACTAAGATGTTAGGATATTGGTAATAACTTCTTATTTTCTTTCATAATGAGGTCCCGGCATATCGGAGGCCCTGTTCATAAGAATAGGTTGCACCGGCTTCGAGTCGGGCCTGCGTAGGGTACTGAAATATTGAATGGTAATATCATTAAACAGTTGGGGGCTACCCGACTGACAGAGCACGACTGCCCGGCTAAACTAGTGTTGAGTCCAGTTTGGGATAAACTGCCTAACCGCCAGTTTTCAAACCGCTCCAAACTATCGGTTTGCCCAAACTGATTTAAGTTGGTAGGTTAATGTTTCGGGGTTAACAGTCTAGGTTTGTTACAAAAAAAAAAGACGGCTGAACCGCTGGTTTAGGCAATTTTTTATTAAAAAATGTCCAAACTAGCGGTTGGACACTGAACCAACAAACTGATGCTATGTTCATTTTTTTTAATTAAACCGACGTTAACCAGCGGTTTGGAATAGCCAGTTTAGGTTTGATCTTGATAAAATTTAAATCGGAGGTTCGCAAACCTAAACCGACAACACTAGTCTAAACTAGTTAGAAGTTTCTCGTGAGACCGAAGTAATCTGATTTCGAAAGATGTAACACAACCGAGAATCTTTTGTATATATTATTGATAGGGATAAGCCGATAAGCAAGTATGGGTTTATAGGTGAATTGCATTCAAGTTTGCTGCCAATGCAACTCACCGTCTCATGCAAATAAAGTTATATATATATATATATGAAAATCAGAATAGGACTGAACACAAATTCTGTAAATTTCGTGCCTATACGGCGATTCCGGTGATTTTTCATCTAAAAAATTTAAATTGTCTCTCACCCAAAAGTATTACGGGAAAGGTGTGGGCCTTACCTTTATTGTTCCGCATATATTAAATTTTAAATATAAATTAAATAATTAAATATATAAATCAAATGAGTAGTGATCATTACGTAATTTTGTTCTTATAAAATAAACTATTGCCTAAATCCATCTACAAATGACAAATGAAAAATAAACTTACAAAGGACAAATGAAAAATAAACTCAATTCGACATTGAGTAAGTAGTAGCGATTATATAATTTTATTCATATATTTTATTTTGAAGTAGTGATTATATTGTATAAGGAGCGATTATATAATTTTATTCATATATTTTATTTTAAAGTAGTGATTATATTGTATAAAGAGTAGTAAGTATGTAATTTTATTATTATATTTTATTTTAAACGTATTTTTATTTTAAATATGTATTTGTATTCATATTTATTTTAGACGTTTAAATTTGATAAATTAATTTTAATAAACCTTATTCTAACATTTTATTTTTTAATATTTTTTCATTTTAAGAATATCAATAAATATTTACTTACTTAAAATTTTAATTTGTATAAATTTTTAATTTTAAACTGAATAGACAACATTAAATTTTATATAATTTTAATTTGTATAAATTTTTAATTTTAAACTGAATAGACAACATTAAATTTTATATAGATCGCTTTGTATAAATTTTTAATTTTAAACTGTATAGACAACATTAAATTTTATATAGATTGCTTGCGTAAACTTTTTAAAATTTTATATAGCGGGATGAACTCGTCTTATCACCGTTCCAATGTCCCGATTGGAACGGTGATAAGAAGACCCAGTCTAGTAAAAAAAATCAAGGCCCGTCTCGGATGGAAGAGACGGAATGGAAGAGACGGAAGAGGACCATGCCCAGTCCTACTAAATAATAATAAAACAAAAGTGAGAAAATAGACATAAAAAGTTTGTCGACACAATTGGTATATATGCAGTTTTAAAAAGAATAAGATCGGGGAAAGCAGCAACAACCATCCAAGTAAATGATAATATACAATCACATAACATTAACAGAACCTTGAAATTACATAAGCTAACTTCTTTAAAATAAAATATAAAAAAAAGCAGAAAATGAGAAGAACTATAACGAAGCTGTCTAATAAAAGTAAAAGAGTCTTAATTAAAGAGGTTTGCCGTTTGAGGATTTGGTGGAATTAGCAGCCGGGATGTACTTCTTAACTTTGTTCCTGACAAACCTCTCGTAAATAAAAGCAGCACCTCTAAACTGCGGCAACACCAGCCACGCCACCAGCGCCAGCTTAGCGGTGTACCATATCGGTATCCACTCCAGCAACGGCTGAATCAGTATCTCTAGCAACGTAAGGAATGAGTATAAGATCCAGTAAGCCAACCACTGCTCATCGTCTACTTTCGATGGACTCTCTATTGCTATCACCGACGCATATCTGTATTCATTTCATATACCCTTTTTACCAATCTCCAGCATACATACAGATCGATAACTACATAACTCATCAAAATATATACTTACAGTGGATACAACAGCATCATGATCGGCCTGCACCAAAATACGATTACTAAATCAGAAAAATGTAAAATGCAGAAAATAAAGGAAATAAAGATTACCCGGCGACAGAGTGAGCTTGGGTGATGAAAGTCCAAAATTTACTCATTTTGATGGATTTCGAGAGTTGCTTCACGAGCAAGGGATATATCGATGTGAAGAGATATCGATAGAATATATGGACACTGAAATTGTACTTTGATCGAGAAGAGGTCACGTGGCAGGAGGTGGGAGGGACAAGACATCAGGTTTTGGGTTTTGGAGCATAAACGTGTCGCCCCAATCTAAGCACCGTCCACCACCGCCTTGCTCTATCTTTTTACTTTTTTTTTTTTTTTCTTTTTCCTGCATCATTTATATTACCTTTCGGCAAAATTTATTCCACCAAATTAAAGTTGTTGACTTTAACGTAAATGACCGATTAATTTACGTCACAGGAATAGGCGATTACTTCATACCCAATTACCCATTGCCTCCCTCAAGTCTTCTACCTATTTCCTAGCCTTCAGGGAAAGCTGCTGCTCTAGAATTAAGTCAATGCCCGATGTTATAAGTAACATATATCTAACTGTTTTTTTAACAACATTTAAATATTTTATCTACTTTTATGAATAACAATTTTGTATTTATATATACTTATTTGGATAAATTACTCATTAGTTCCTAACCTATTACACTTTTTCTAAATCATTCCCAAACCTTTTTATTGTCTATTCAAATCCTCAACTTATTCAATTAGATGGAGTCCTTCCGTTAATATTGTCGTTAACATTCCTTTATATGTCTTATTTGACATGTCCACATGTAATGGAAATTCACGACAAAGATAACCTATACTTTTTTAAATATGATATTAAATTAAATAAAAGAAAAAAAGAAAAAAAGAGTAAGTTAGCATTCATTAAACCTCCCTTTTCTTTATATTTATTGTATTTAGTCACCCCCATATATGTGTTTTTACACAAAATCACCCTCAATTAATTAGTTACTTTTTTATTGATTTTAGTGAAGTCACAAAAAAAAAAAAACAACTTTGATTTGGAGAATAATTCAAGTACAAATAAAGAGTAATTTTCTTTACTTTACTTGATGAGTTATAAGGTTACGTGTTTTCTTTACAGCAATTTAAGGTTAAGTTTATGGGAGGGGAAGAGAGCCCGAAAGACAACCCGTCACAACCGTAGATAAACCGTAAACCGTGCTCTTCTATTGAGAACTTGAAAAACCGTAGATAAACCGTAAACCGTGCTCTTCTATTTAGAAATTGAAAAAGAGATTAATCAATGCACAAATAGCTAAGGTTTTATTGAGATTTTGCTTGCAAATTAGTGAATATGAGCAACTCGAATGCATCAAGATGGGGATAAAACTTGATCCTTTAGGAGAACAACCTCAATATGGTATGTGTGTGGAATTTTGTTATGTATTTATGATTCTTATATGTTGTAAAAGTGAAGATTTGAAACATTGATATAGTACTTGAGTTGGATTTCAACTTGTATGCATATGCTACTAACCTACTATGTATGACAAGAATAGGGAATTAGTTCTCACAATGTGAAAGTCAGTACTTTGTCTCATACTTGAAATTTAAAGTTTACTAGTTGCTATGTTTATTTTTTTGTCAAAATTCTGTACAGACGGACCGGCAAGCGTACATGCGTGTTAGACCCAAACCCAACACAAAAATCCGGCAGAGTTCTCCCTAAAACCAATTGGCAATAGGAGGAGTAACTCACCGGCCTGATATACTAGGTTCGGAAGTCCCAAACTTTCGACATGGGAAATGATTATCTCCAACAAAGTTGACTTATTATACTCGAAAACATTAAGTTTTCATTTTGTAACTGTTAGTATTTAATACGTTTAATAGGTTTAGACACAAGGTATTTCACCATCAAACTGAATCACGGGGATATTTTGGCCAATAAGGATGTAAGAACTATATGGATTCTAAAATTAAGTAATTTGATTATTGTCATGAGAATAAAACAAGTTTTCAAGTAATGTTTGACACAATCAAACAAATCGGGTATGATCCAGAATTTATGATCTTTTTATGAAATCACCTAATCACGAGTCAATATGACTTGAGGAAGATTGAGAATGATCTTGATGTGTTTCATATGATAATCATTCAACTAGTACAACATAGAAGGAATGTTGAACAAATGAAAACATTGGAGTTGGATGGTTGTTGCTAATGAGATTGGACTTGTACATGATGACACTAGATAATGACTTTGACGTGGATGATACAAAGCTTGGTATAAACATGCCAATCCCTCCAACTAGGCTCGACATGGTTGATGAGAGGCAAAGACCATTAGGTATCACAAATGAACAAAAAGCGACGGGATATTCATTTGATGTAGATACGGATTATGAAGATTCGGATGAGCTTGAAAGTGTAGATAAGGAAACGACGAGGAAAGGAAGTAGTTTTTGAAGTTCAATGATAAAGTTGATATGGAAAACACACCATTGAGAGGGGGTATGACATTCCCGTTATTTGAAGTATTAAAGAAAGATATGTATTCAATTAAAAATAAGAAGAAAATTACACTTCAAAAAAAAATGACTTGCAAAGGTTAAGGGTGGTCTGCAAGGATGGTGCCCATGGGTTTTGTATGATGCTTCAATACATGGTGAGAAAGTTCAAATTAGAACTTTCATAGATCAACATACATGTTGCAAAGGGTTCAAGAACAAGTATGCTACTTATGTTTTGATTGTTCATAAATATGTGGTCTACATATTCTTCTTGCAAGAAGAATATGTAGACCACATTAGAAAAGATCACTAGATAGTTAGTATTTGAGGGATTATTTGTTTGTATTTCTAGGTGCAACAATGGATTTAATGTCGGTTGTAGACCTATAATTTCAATTGATAGATGTGATTTTAAAGGTAGATATGATGGTCAATTGCATGAGGTTGTGGGGATTGATCCAAATTACTGTATATTGCCTATAGCATATACGACCGTTGATATTGAGTGTCGTGAGTGAAGGAGATGGTTTCTTCAACTACTTGGTGAGGAATTCAGAATTCAAAATAGTCTCAATTGGACGCTTATGTGGGGTAGGAAAAAGGTAATGTGCAGTCTATATAAATTTCATGATATGATTAATTTTTTAAAATTTTTTTTATCTAATTCTTTTATCTAATTTTTTTTTAATGATTTGTATTGTTTTTGTTTTTGTTAGGCATACTCGACATATTTTTGTTAAGGATTTGTATTGTTATTGTCTGTGGAGACTATTTTAAGTACTGATATTCAAGTTTGTTCTAAAATTGAAGGTTAAAAAATGAACATAAACCTTCAATATAAAATTCATATTCATCTTTAAAAAAGGCCCGGTCCGATAATCCGACGGGTCCGGACATGTTGGGCGGTTTGAGTTTTGGAGTCAGTCAGAGTTCGGTCCAGATAAACAAGCAGAATTTCAGCTAGGGTCCGGACCGAGCCGGTTCTGGTCCGGGGATGTCCAAGTCTATATGCAACACACAAGTTTAACTTGTTTCAATAATAATAATTAACTTTTGGCTATTTTGGTTAAGTAGGATTTTTTGCCTAATGTAAGCCCAATCGAGTTACACAAGCCAAACTCAATCCAAAATACAAATCTTGTAGGTAATGGGTTTCGAACTCTAGATGACAAGCCCTCCCACCCTTATATCGGTTGAACTTGTGTATTCTGATAACATGATTTATCGACCTAGTTTAGTAGAGCATTTAGGTAGTTTTTCCTTTTCGCATGCATGTTTTAGCCTTAGTTTGTGTCTTTTATGCTTGTTTAGTGTTACTTTGCAAGTATAGATGTCTACACACGCTTTTGGTGTCTTTGTAGGTGTTTTGGAGCTAAAACGATGCATTTGAGGATCAAGCCTCGGAGTAGATGCTTAGGAGTTGTCATACGAGCATAGGAAAGGAGAAGACGACGAATTTGGAGCAAAGAAGACGAAGTGCCCGAGATGAAAAATATATCGGCCGAGATCCATGTATCTCGGTTAGGGCTGTTATACGAGCCGAGCCTTGGAGTGCTCAGGCTCGGCTCGTTTTTAAACGAGCCGAGCCTGAAATTTGGAACGAGCTTAAATTCATGCTCAGGCTCGTTCCGGCTCGTTCGGGTTCGTTTCAGGCTGAAACTTTCAGCTTGTTTGAGCTCGTTCGGCTCGTTTGACTCGTTCGGGTTCGGGCTCGTTTAGGCTCGTTCGGCTTGTTTACCTGTTTTTTGATATTGAACATGTTACTTGCGGCATACTGCAAAATTACACACAAAAAAAATCTGTACAAAAACTACACTTCACAAGTCACAAATGCTAAAACAAAGTTCCATAACTTAAATCAACGTAAACCAACAAGTAACATCCCGATAGAAAATTAAAAGACAAATGTAAAGTATGTTACATAACCAAAAACCAAGTTCACTTCAAAAACAAACAATCCAACAACACATCTTGGACCTGATGACAAAAACGTGGTAGCTGGTAATCCATGCATCCCCGCTTGCTCACCTAAAACAAATAAAACATACATGTTTAGTATATACATTACTAACAATATCAAATAACATGATTCTAAATTAACGTAAGCAAGAGATCCTTACACATCACATTTCAAATTCAGCTCGGAACAAATTTGATGCACAAAGAATTCCTTCAATTGTATCATCACCCAATGAACATCGATCATCACTAATAACTCTACATCCGACACTGAATGCCGACTCAGAAGGTACCGTGGTTACCGGAATTGAAAGAATGTCTCGAGCCATGTTTGATAATGTTGGAAACTTTAAAACATTTGATTTCCACTATGCCAAAACATCAAACTCTCCACCTCCACCCAATAACACACCTTCTTCAAGATAAATGTCCAACTCCTTTCTTGATGGCATATCTTCACATCTTGTTTTAATCCAATCTTCATATTCGAGTGTTTGTTTATCCACATTGACCACATCATCCGTGCACCTTCCAACTAAGCTTGTTCCAATGACATTACTAGAACCACATCCACCACTTGCATCTTTGGTGATGTAGTCCTCATATAAGCGATGCATCTCATCAATAATATCCTTAAGTTTTTGTTCCACTTCCCCTTCTACAAATATCTTAGAAAAACAAACCTAATCTTTTGGGTCTTGTTTCGGGGATCTAAAATAGCCGTTATAATCATAAAAAGATTGCACTCCTTCCAATATTTGTCAAATTTAGATTTCATACTATCCACCATAGCCTTCATGAAATCTCTTGGGTCATTCTCCATTTCATCTAAAATTTTCCTAATCTTCCAAATTTCGGAAAAGTATAGATTTACAGTTGTATATTGACGACCTGAGAAGATGTTTGTTACCTTATCAAAAGTAGACAAGAACCTGCACACATCTTTAGCTCTTCCCCAATCCTCTTCAGATGGTAATGTAGAATATGTCGGATCTCTATTTGCAAACCTAGCAAAAGCATCTTTGAAGATGAGAGCTCTTTCCAACATATGAAATGTCGAGTTCCACTGGGTGATGCAATCAAGAATCAACTTCTTATTGGAAGGCAAAGACATGTTCTTTACAACTTCATTCCACTTATGAAGGTGTGAGGGACTCAAAAGTATAAACTTCACACTCTCACGAACATTTTCAATGACAGACTTTAGATGAACCAATCCATCTTGCACTAAGAGATTCAAAATGTGTGCACAACACCGGATGTGGAAGATCTTCCCACCAAAGTACAATGCATTTCTAAACTAAAAATGTTCTTTCAAAGACCGAATGGCTGCATCATTTGAAGAAGCATTGTCGAATGTAACGGTAGAAATCTTGTTCTCTATTCCCCATTCTGTCAAACATTCGTACATCTTATCTGCTATAGCAATATCGGTGTGGGGTGGAGACAATAGACAAAAGTTTAGAATACGGTTCTGCAAATTCCAATCATTGTCTACAAAGTGCCCAGTGATACACATTTAACCTTTAGTTTGGTTAGAAGTCCACATATCAGAA
Source organism: Fagopyrum tataricum (assembly GCA_002319775.1). Taxonomy (NCBI): domain Eukaryota; kingdom Viridiplantae; phylum Streptophyta; class Magnoliopsida; order Caryophyllales; family Polygonaceae; genus Fagopyrum; species Fagopyrum tataricum. The sequence goes on along the minus strand of CM008280.1, from coordinate 18,736,590 downwards.
GTCAAGCTAATTTTTCCAACACTTGCAAACATCTTCTTCATCTTAGACTTTTCTTCCGCATACAACTTCAATGCACGGTCTCTAATAGCAAGGCGACCAATAGGTTCATACTTCGGGCTAAGCATCTTACTATAGCCTCTAAAGAACTTGTGTTCAACCATCATGAATGGGTACTCATGCACCATAATCATCTTTGCCGCAATATCCTTGATTGCTTCTTTATCATACTTGTAAGATGTTATAGACCCACTTCCACCGGTATCAAAACTGAGCGATGCTTGCACTGGACTGACTCCTTGACCAGAGATCTTACTCTTACGAATAGAGCATAAACCAATGTGTCTCTTGTATTGTGTTGTTGGTCCTTCTTTTTTATAAGACATTTTAATCCCACAGTGGTTGCATTTCACATGAGTGGTACCATTCTCTACGACTTCACTCACATCATTCCAAACCGCTGAAGTCTTTCGTCGCTTGGACTCATTTGCAGTCATTTGAGATGGAGCTTCCTCGACTTCCTCATCAACTTCCTCATTAACTTCCTCATCAACTTCCTCATCAACATTCATAGAGTGATTCGCTTCTGAAGTCAATATAATCTAAGAAATAGTATAATTGTAAAAAAACCAGCATACCAAAAAAATCAGCATAATAAATCCAACATGCTAAAAAAAACTGCATACTAAAAATCAACACAACTCATTCATGAAAAAAAAATCAGCACAAGTAACTCATTCATTAAAAATTTTCAGCATAGTACGAAAATCAGCACAAGTAACTCATTCATTAAAAAATTTCAGCATAGTACAAAAATCAGCATACTAAAAAATCAGCATACTATAAAAACTGCATACTAAAAAAAAATCAGCATTCAAAAGGATTCATCACAACTCATTCATAAAAAAACTGTATACTAAAAGTTGAGCAAGAATGTGTAGTTGGCTGAAAAAGCTGCAGCAACTTCATATTGACTCAAAACAGAATTTGCAGTTGGCTAAAAAATCAGCTGGAAGTTATCACAAGTGGCTAAAAATAATCGCTGAGCAAGAAAATGAGCAAGAATGTGTAGTTTGCTAAAAAAAATGAAAAATTGGAATTTTGCATCTTTTACTTCTGGTCATTATCACAGTTGTATAGTCTACAACTTGTATGTGCACTTGTAGAAGACCATACACTATTGATTATAAATACATAACACTATTAGCTGGAAATTCAATCAACTTCTCACAATAGTGAAACAATGAAGCAAATTGTTCCTAATCTTCTCACAATGTGCATAATGTTGTCTAATTTTCTTGTTGTCCTGTTTTGCTTTCTTAAAATACATAATGTGTAGAATGTTCCTAATCTTCTCACAATAGTGAAACAATGAAGCAACTTGACTCAAAGTTCCTAATCTTCTCACAACAATTATGGGTTTATCAAGGGAAAATCACAAGCAAGCATATAAAGAAAACAATAAATCAGATTGACTCAAAACAGTGAAACCTAAATGCAAAATGTGCAAAATTGCAAAAAAATTGTTGGTTGTTGGTGGCATTGAAGCTACAGAAATGTGCTATCAAACTATCAAAGGGAATATGGACGCAAAACATTGAAGCAAAGTAGCATAGGGACTCATAATCATAAACCTGAAGGTGGGACGGACTCGGGAGGTGGACGGCGAGAAGCCGGAGAGGAGAGGAGAGCAACCTGTCGCCGGAAAGGTACCGTTAGATTCACAAATCACAATCTAGAATGGAGAAGCAAAGTAGAAGGAAGAAATGTACCGTTAGATTCACAATCTAGAAGCCGGAGGAACTAGGTCGCCGGTCTCCGCCTCGTCGAGAAACTAGGTCGCCAGTCATCAATGAAGCACGAAGGAAGAAGTAAAAGATGAGAGACGGAGGGAGGCAGTGCCGCGAAGACTGAGAGTCGAATGACTCGAATGGAAACACCTCTCTTTCAAAAAAAAAAACCCTAATCCTCTTTCTTTTTTTTTAACGAGCGGCTCGTTTGGGCTCGGGCTCGGCTCGGCTCGGCCTCGTTACGAGCCTATTTATGAGCTTGGGCTCGACTTGTTAAGTGAAACGAACGATCACGAGCCGAGCTTTTAACGAGCCGATCCCGAGACGAGTCCGAGCGGCTTGTCTCGTATAACAGCCCTAATCTCGGTCGAGGTTAGGAGCTACTGTTATAAAATCTCGGCCTCCATCTCGGGTGACTTGACCGAGTTCCCCATGACGTTGAAGTACGAAGTCGAAATCTCGGCCCCGAGCGTGACCCATCTCGGCCGAGATCCAGACCGAGATTTCGTCCCTAAACGTCGGATTTTATTTTATTTCGGACTTTCAGCCCAGCCCACGTCTTTCGACGGGTTTTAGGTTATAAAAGTAGAGCTCCGAATGTGGGGAAGGTGGATCGTTCGTCGTTCGTCGCTAGTCGTTCATGGTTCGCTGTGCTCGATTATCCCGTGGTTTGTTTAAGTTCGATTGTTAGAAAGAGAATTCTTCTCCTACCTTTCTTCTTCGCTCAGTTCTCACCATTGTTAGATCATTAGTTTAGGAAGGAAGATTCAGCCTTTATAGTTTGTTTAGAGATTTGAGATACGATTGGGAAGTTTGAGACAGTTTCACGGTTCAATAAAGTTGGGTACTTTCTTCATCCCTTTTCTTATTTTGAATTTATGCTTTGTTGAATTGAATTTGATTGCAGGTTTTGATATGAGTATTGTTGGCTAGAAACCTTATGTGGTTCCAAGGTAGTTAGAGAATTTTTTATACCTTGAACTATGATGGATTGATTGTTCTTTATAATAGGTTGTATAAATTGCTTTAAATCCTATGGAAATGTTTGGTTTTTGCAGGTTTAGAATTGGTATAAACCCTTTTAACCTAAATAGGAATTGAGTCGTAACTGAGATATTTCTATTTAGATACATAAGATAACTTGTTCCTAGGTAATAAATGTTTAACCTTTATTGGATTGAATGTGCCATTATTCCTTCCTTTGAGGCAATAATTCCTGAGACATAACTGTAAAAAGGGTTATTATGTTTCCTTAATTGAAAGAATAAGGTTTATTTATTTATTTCTCCCTCTTTACCTTGAAAGCAATAGGTATTATGTTTCGGACCTTTATGTTCTTAAGACGTCACCGTAAAAGAACATAGATCTAAGAAACATTCATTCCTGAGCTCTTCAACCTTAGATATATGCCACGTGAGATCCATGTAATCTTGAGTCCAATGTGTATAAATAATGATCTTAAATCCTTGGAACTACATTCTTTCCATATATATTCCCTTGTTTGTTATTTGATTTTCAATCAATTAGTGACAAATTGATTGCGAATCTACCACACTTTTCAAAACTTTTTTGATTTTCTTTCCTTATACTTTTCCAACCTTTTTCTTTATTTTATATTTATACTATTCTTGATCAGTTTCACCTTCATCTAACTTAGCCCCTGAGATCGACCTTGGAATACTTACTCATACTGGGATTGATCCATACACTGTGGGTTCGCTGCAATATTATAGAGTAGATATTGTGATATTATAAATTTAAAATAGACATCGTTGTTTTGCTACCTTGTGGGTTTCTATCTATTTTGATAGGGATTTATAGGGTGGTAAAACCAGCAAACATATTCTATTGTTTTTTTTTGTAAAGTTGTACTTTAAACCGAATGTTAATACACACTTTTAATACACAGTGTTAAGACACAATTTCAATTACACAATGCTAATACACACTTAATATACAATGTTAAATTCTGTAATTAACAATGTCGAGTTACACAAGCCCAAAAGGTACGTGGTTTATCCGATGTCGAGTTACACAAGTTCAATCGGGTTATTTACACAAGTCTAAGCCCAATCGAGTTACACAAGCCCAAAATTCCATCGTATACACAATATTAATACACAATGTCAACCGCACAAGTTTAACTCAATTTGTTGGGCCATTAAGTATGTTTATAAATGTTGGGATATTTTATGTAATTATAAAGTTAGGCCATTTTGTGTAATAATTAAATTCAGGGCATTTGGAGTACTTCCAAAAGTTTTGGGTTATTTCCGTAAATATAAACATGGACCAAAATTTGTAAATCATCCTTTTAGGGCATATTTGCAAATTCTAAAATGTGGGTCATTAATGTAATTAAAAATTATATGTGCTTTTCTGTAATTTACACAAAATAGAGGAAACCCTATATAGGGTTGTTGTAGCTTCACGTCGGCGACGAGATCGCGACAAACAGTTCCGGCAGTTTCATCCTAGGCACTTCGACGACGAGCTTCTGGATAGATCTCGCCGCCGCCTCCAGCTGCATTCTGGGCTCCGACGACGAGCTTCTTGTCATCCTGAACAAATCCCGTGGAGAATAGATCAAGTTTTTGGACAAATCTCGTTGACGACACCAGTTGTATCCTGGGTTCTAATTCAACATCTCACATACCCTATTTCAACACTCATAGTCCAACTTGCAACAAAACTACAAAATTTTCAAAAATGAGAGGAACATGAAACTGAAGAACGTAACTAGGAGAAAACCATTGATTTCACTTATACATTCAACAAACCAAAAACGTAGAAATTGGAGATGATATCGTACCTTTCTGTCAAACTGATTCAAATTGTCAATTTTCTTCTTCTTGATTGTGTGAAATGAGCTTCCTCCGTGACGGTTGTTGGGCTCGTGCAGGCACCTCAACGGCGGATGCTTTCGACTCAATCCGTTCCTCAATCCGTTCCCCCTTATATCGCTCTAATTAATTGATTTTAGAATAACATTTTTATTGATATTTTAGTAGGGACCTAATTTGTATCATCGATACAAAAAAGACCTTAGTAGCCCATTCTTCTCTTAACTTTTACACAATAACCTAGTATAGCCAACACATATCTCATACTCATATCGTCATAACTCTTCATATGGATATACATGTTTGTATCACTCTCATGATATATTATATATCATAACATACATCACATTCATTACTCGTATCATTATGCGAAAACATTAAGACCATAAACACCATCGTTAAGTTATCATCATTAACATGTCTTAGTATACATAACATAAATCATGTAGAACATCATTCCACTTATCAATTCAACTTATCTCATAAATCTCAATCTCTTAGGCTTGATTATTCTATGGAGAAAAAGGTAAGTCATACGACTTACCTTAGACACAAGCTACAAAATCTATGACGAATGTCTCCTTACAATGTATCTAAACGCAACATATAATTTCATAATATCCAAATCATCAAATGATTCCATTTGTGATTAATTGCAATGTAAATTGGCAAAATAACACAAAAATTTCTATTTCACACAATCAATTTCTTTGTTATAAGAAATATGTAATAATAATAATTCATTAAATTAATTTTAGTATATTTTGAATACTTTTATAAGTACTAGTTGGAACACGCCCGCTCCGCACGCGTCACATATGTAATTGGGATTGTGTGTCGTGTATATGTTTAGGCGTTGTATAATGTAGATAGAAGAATGATCATGTAAATGTAGATAGAAGAATGACAAATGCATTAAGTTCATTATGTACAAGTTACATTAATACACATGATTATATCCCTGTGTTGGCTGAGGATATTTAAGAGGTGGGTAATGATCCGAAGCAGATTAGTAACAACCTAGAAGCTAGATAAACAACCTTTATATATATATATATATATATATATATATATATATATATATATATATATATGCTCACTCGGGCATTTTGTCGTACACAATGACTGTAGCGTCAAATTACATCGTGTGTTCTTAATTTTGGAAATCTTTTATATATTCTTAGACTTGGAGAAGTTGTGAAAAATCATAATTGAATCGGAAGAAGATGCTTCTTTAACTTGTTTAACTTGAAAAGCTCACTTGAAAGTGCCACTTTGTTGTCTTCATCCGATAATTCATCCCTCGCCATCTAAAGTTCACATGTTAAGTTGTCCTGAAATTTTCAATTCGTAGAAGGTAAGAGTAAACAATTTATTACACAAACTAAACCATCTAGTCATTTTAGTTTAATGAATCAGAATAATCAGATTTCACAAACATTTTATTCAGTTGTACTAAACATTCTCCAAGAATAAAATAAAATCACAAAAGACATTGAAGCAACTTTTTAGACAATTTTTACATTAAATATTACCTTTTTTGGGGGGGAGGGGGGTCATTCGAATGCTCTACAAGAACAACAAATGATATTGCACTTAAGAACAAAGAACAATAACAATAAATTAAGCAGACTATTTCCAAGACAATAGGAACAAAAGGAAAGCTCAATTGATCTACCTATTCACAAGTAGATTCATCATGAGAAACTGTTAGAAATTACCATTTCTGATATAAGAAGAGTGAAGACAAATATGAAATGGATGTCAAAAATACGAAGAGCAAAGACATGTATACATTTTAAACTTATAATTAACACAAGGCCTGAGTTAGTTTACCACATAAGATTATTGTAAGAAGCTACTAATTAAGATCGACACTAACAAGTTCATGAGACGAGAAAGATTTCTCAACTCCAATTATTCATGTTTGATAACTTTCTCTAAAACTTCATCTCCACTTTCTCACGCACATTGTGTTCACTGTAAATTGAGACATCATCCATCATTACTTTATTAATTTCTAGCAATTCGCCTGTAACGCCAGGAATTTATTCCGGACTTGGAGCACTTTGTAGTTATCCCGTAATCCCGAGATGCCGAGAGCCGGGATTTATTCCTAAGAAAATCCCGAGCCAACTCGTCGTTTTTCCTCTATTTCCGCGTTCCGACCCTTCGTTCCGGGTTAAAAATGACAAAAGGGGTCATTTCCGACCCCTCGGTCCGTGTGAGGGACAAGAGGTCAACTGACCCCTTGATCCCCACACCTCCTTCAGCCTTGTCTCCCTCTCTCTCCTCCCTTAGCTCACTTCTCACGTTACTCTCTCTTTCACTCTTTCACACTCATCTCTTCTCCTCTCTTTTGCCTCTCTTCTCCCTTGGTGCTGAAGATCCAAGCTTTGGACTACAGAGGAGATCCTAGGCTGTTGGTAAGCTCTTCCCTCTCCCTTCCCTCTCTTCCTTGTTGTCCTTTCCCTTCTTCTTCCTCCCTCCTTCATCCATGGCTATGGAGGAAGATCTTGAGGAGTTTTGCTTAACTCTTTGCATGCATAGGATCTTAGCTCGTTTAGGTCAAGGAGAGGTGCCTAAGACCCGTGGTGGGAGTTTGAAGAAGATCCAGCAATAGAAGAAGGACTTTGGAGCCAAGGATCCACGATCAAAGACGAAGAAGACGACATTCTGCACAGAACCCTCGGGGGCGGCTCGACACAGCCGCAGGAGCGTCCAGCCGCAGGGGCGGCACAGCTGAGCCGCGGGTGCGGCCTGGCACGGCCGCGGGTGCAGCTAGGCACTGCCGCAGGGGCGGCTTCTGGCACTCGACGCGGTCCACCGCGGGTGCGGCTCCTGGTTCCGCGGGGGCGGCTCCTGTGTCCGCAGGGGGGCGCCAGCTTGACTCCGCGGCTGCGGTTTCTGCAACAGTAGGCTTCTCCCTATTCCTTCACTCTTCGTTCCTTCCTTAGATTTGTTGTTGAATTATATAGTAGCATGCTTAGGATGGCCTAGAGTAGCTTGAGAGTGCCACTTAGTGGTTGTGAACCTAGGAGCCCTTAAGGCCCGATATAGTTGTTGGATATGAGCATGTGAGTATGTTGGATCTTTTAGGCTAGCTTGTGCCTCTTTGGTTGAGGATTAATATCTTGTGGAATTATGAATTGTTGTGGGCTGTTTCATGTGTGGAGAGTGTGTGGTAAGTAATTGGGACCTAGGATGCATTCCTAGTTTGAGGGTTAGGTGATCTTGCATAGATCAATAAGAGTGAAGTCTAAGACTTCTTGAGAGTGAGTATGTATTGATATGCATATCTCTTGTGAGCAGGTTGTGGGCTTCCTCCTTAAGGAAGCAAGAGTGTGGTGACTTGGGTTTGGTGACGAGGTAAGTCTCCAAACTTACTTAGCTCGTATTTTATGTATTAGCATTGATGTGTGTTTGGTGGTGTGTGTTTATGCTTTCGTTATGACAATGAAACCGGTAATTAGGACCACCGACCTTATATATATGTTGGCCCAAGTGTATGATAACGGGCGGTGACATCAGATGCCTAGCCCTGCAGGAGGTCTAGGAGGTTCTCGGCGACGAGTCCGGCGGGTTAGATGGACGGGTGCATCCGTACCATTCCTTGCCGGTAAGGGACCGAGGCGAGACCACGGGGGTCTCGTGTCACAACCGAAGTGGAATTAGAACGGGATACGACTTAATAATAAAAAGATAATAAACCAAACTTGTGTGATTCATGTTTTGTGTTATGTATGTGTTTGTGCCTTCATCGCTTTTCTAATGCTTCGAATATGAGCTAACGGTTTTAAACCGTGTTGTAGATGACTTGCAGGTTAGGGACGCCGCCGAGTGAGGTGGAGGAATGGACAGCCGGGGTCTCCGTACATTATAGGACGGGGATGGTTTTTGGGTCATGTTTCCTATCGTTGTTCATGGATGTTGTCGTACGTTAGACTTTCGTATCGGGTTGTATTGTTTTGAGGACTCGGCTGAGTTTCCACCTTGTTGTCACTCTTCATTTTCGCATGCACTAAAAACGTTTAAATTTTCGCCTTTAATTGTGCCTTGTTGGAAGGTCCGGTGAAATTGTTGTCAAGCTAAGGGTCGGGACCCATTGTGAGGTCTCGCCCGTAGCATCCCGAGTTTCGCGGATTTTGGGTGTTACAAAAGTGGTATCAGAGCCTTAGGTTGACAACAATGGCACTCGCAATCTTTTTAAAGGCCGAATAAGGATTAAAACAGAACCCACACGGGTTCTGACTTTTCGTTTTCAAAATCATATGCATGAGTCGGGTTTGGGTTAGAATGTACGGGACCACCACTCCTTCCGCAAACCTCGGCAACATAGATCGCTGGATTAGAAGTATGTACTTATATTATTATATAGTTATATATATGTATGACCTTAGGATGTTTGTGGATTTGTATGTACCTAGCTATGTATGTGACCTTAGGATGTTTTGGGCTTGTATGCTTTGGATTTATATTGTGACCATATTTACCGTTATGCTTTTAGAAGTTTATCATACCAAATTCATAAGTAGTACCTACACAATTATACTTAAGTAAACGGAATACGCTATCAGATGACACGTACGAGAGCTACCGCTTACGTGGGACCCGCCAGGGGTAGACCACCACTCCCCCCTACTGCCCCAAGAGGGCGGGGACGAGTAGGAAGACCTCCAGGTACGAGAGGTAGAGGTCGGGGACGCATGACCCACTAGTTGTGGGTGCACCAGCAGCAGAGGCCCCAGTAGAGGAGGTCGCAGAGAGCATCGTTCCCAAGGCTAGGGACAGGACCGTGGTGAGGTCCGGGGCGCAGGGTTCTCCATCTGTCAGGACCGGGGGAGCGTCGGTAGGAGCTACTGTGTTTGGGGATTATATACGACGGGTTGAGGAGGCATTTAGGAATGGAGCACCACCCCCGGCACCACCGGTGCCTGCACCTGCACCGGCGAGATCAGATGAGGTCACACAGAGGGTGACCCAGATTCGGGCTGCACCAGAGATAGTTGCACCGGCAGTGGTTGCACCCGAGCCAGTTGTGGAGGTTACTAGGGCGAGAGATGAGCTGAGGTCTCCGAGACCTGATTCCTAGTTGAAGGCTTTCAACCAGCAGCATGTACCCTACTTCGACGGGAAGGTAGGGTTAGAGGTGGAGCACTGGATTGGGCACGTAGAGTAAGCTCTGGAGGCGATCCGTTGCCCAGAGGAGAGACAGGTTGAGATAGTCCAGACCCTGTTCTGAGAGCAGGCCCAGTATTGGTGGAGGGATAGTTAGAGGCGGTGTTACCAGGATGGATCAGCTACTGAGCCTCGTTAGGGAGACCTTTTGCCCAGCGTCACTGAGGAAGGACAGAGTCCAGGACTTTCTAGAGGCAGGATTCGAGGATGTCCCAATCATTGAGGCGATTAGACGATTCGGGGAGGAGTTAGCCTTGCTGGGACCCGCCGCACCTCCAGCGGACCAGCATGTCTATCTCTTTTCCAGGAGACTGAGGGAGTCCACCCGTGCTTACCTTGCTGGATTTCGTTGTGATTCACTGGCGGAGTACCAGGACCGGGCTTCGGCCTATGAGAGAGACCGCCCTGGGTCTAGGAGAGCAGCACAGTCCGGGGGACCGGACAAGAGACAGAGGACAGTACCAGCTGGTTCAGGGGCCGGAGTAGTAGGTCAAGGACGTAGCCAGACCCCGGGACGTTCTGGTCCTCAGATGTCGAGATAGGCATCAGAATGGGGACGTCAATGCTACAATTGTGGAGAGTTTGGACACCTGAGACAGGCTTGTAGGAAGTCACCCGTGGTTTGTTTCACTTGTGGCCAGATGGGCCACCGAGCCGCTTTTTGCCGTCAGGGCAAGTCCCAGTCACAACAGGGTTCTTCGCCTGCTGACGCAGCAAGGGGCTGTCAGATGCCGCCACAGTATCAGTCACAAGGCTCTCAGCAGAGGGGTCAGGGTCAAACTCGTATTCAGGGATCAGCTCAGGGACAGGGCCGAGGTAGAGGCCGTGGTGGAGGTACCCAGGAGACCAGAGGCACACATGCCAGGGTGTTTGAGCTGAGGAGTGCCGTTGATCCTCTGGCGCCGGCAGCCCCAGATACCATTCAGATTCACGGCTTTTCGGTCCCAGTTTTATTTGATACGGGTGCTACGCACTCTTTTATATCCGATGATTGTGTTGCTAGGTTGTCCATAGCTACGGTAAAGGGGAGACTCTTTATTATAGGGTTACCCGATGGAGGTAGGGTTAGTGGTACCCGAGAGGTACGTGGTTGTCCCATTCGTTTGGGAAACCGAGATTGGTTGGCCGACTTCTTTGTCATGCACTTAGTGCATGAAGAAGTCATCCTTGGGATGGATTGGATGGACCTCCATCGAGCCGTGTTAGACATCAGCCGGAGGACCATGACGATTTCCACGGAGACGGGGCACGAGGTGATTTTCCGAGGTTGGGACCTCGGGAAGGCCGGTACAGTCATTAGCGCGGTCCGAGCTGCTAGACTTATCGGGCAGGGATGTGAGGCCTTCTGGTGTTATGCCATGAAGGAGGAGTCGGGACCATCGCTGGAGGAGATCCCTGTGGCATGCGAGTTCGAGGACGTTTTCGGGGAGCCACCAGGGCTACCACCGCAGAGGAGCGTTTATTTTGCTATTGAGTTGGAGCCCGGCACGAGGCCGATCTCCAAGGCTCCATACCGCATGGCGCCGATCGAGATGCTGGAGCTGAAGAAGCAGCTCAAGGAGTTAGCCGATAGGGGTTTCATACGCCCGAGCGTTTCCCCTTGGGGTGCACCGGTCCTCTTCGTTAGGAAGAAGGGCGGATCTTTGAGGCTATGCATTGATTACCGAGAGTTGAACAAAGTCACCATCAAGAACAAGTACCCGTTACCGCGCATTGATGATTTATTGGACCAGCTGCAGGGAGCCTCCGTGTTTTCACGTATTGATTTGAAGTCGGGATATCACCAGCTTAGGGTGAGAGAGGAGGACGTGCCGAAGACGGCATTCAGGACGAGATACGGCCATTATGAGTTTGTCGTGATGCCATTTGGGCTCACGAATGCACCCGCCATCTTCATGGAGTTGATGAACGGCATCTTCATCGACTTCTTGGACCAGTTCGTGGTGGTGTTTATAGACGACATCTTAGTCTACTCCCGGAGTAGGGAGGAGCATGAGGGACACCTGAGGACGGTGCTACGAGTCCTCCAGGATAGAGAGCTTTACGCTAAGCTCTCTAAGTGTGAGTTTTGGATGTCCGAGGTGGCATTTTTGGGTTATATAGTTTCCGCCGAGGGTGTCATGGTCGACCCGGCGAAGATAGAGTCTGTTTCCTCATGGCCGCCTCCTAGGACGGTCAGGAGGTGCGCAGTTTCTTGGGCTTAGCGGGATACTACCGCCGTTTTGTCGAGGGTTTCTCCGTGATTGCACGACCGCTCACTTCCTTGCTGAGGAAGTCTACCAAAGAGAAAATATATCAGACATCAAAGTTACTTGCTCAAACAGACTTGTGAGACTACAGGTGTGGATGGTTTAAATGACCACACAATGCACCCACTAAAAAGACCATGGAGTCCTCTCTCAATTCTCAAGTCTCAACTTATGACAAATATAGAAAATTCTAATATTAACTTCATAACAATCACAACAAGAAAGGTAATCACAAAACTAAATACAAGCAATCATGATATTTTTGTATAATTAAGTTGTCAATGTTGTTTAAAGCTAGGGCTAAATGGGGTTATTAGATAAAGGTTAAGGTTTCAATATCATGTATTGGGGCTTTATCCTAAATTAACACGTAATGTATCATTAATACTTTAAACTTGAAAGCATGATCACAACCAAGATAGAAAAAATTATCGACGTTAACAAATACCTATGAAAGTAGAGGATTGTTTAACATATTTGGGTCATTGTTAAATTTGTTTTGTGATGGAAGTAGTTAGGCTTTTTGATAGGAGAACATTTGAAGAGAAAATAACCCTTTTATAAAACATTTTTATTTTGTTGTGGGGAAGACAAGGGTTGTTAAACATCAATGAAATGCATAGAAAAATGAAGAAATTGAAGTAACTTACAAACCAAAATTTTAAAACCAAAGCCTCTAGCCTCCAAAACATTTTTATTCCAAAATAGACAATAGAAAAGAAAAAATGTAGATCCTTTCAATTGAGACTGATCACAATAAATGTTAAAATGTGTGGTATGGTGGTCCTCACTCTTTTATTTATCTTCTTCTTTTCCATCAACATCCACCTCACATCCTTTCAATTTCTCCTCAATCTCACGTTTTCAAGCCACACACAAGTTCAATTCAACATTTAGAGAAAAATCTCACATGTAAAACTAAGTATGAAAATTTCTTAAGCTCAAAATCAACATAGGAAAACAACGTTCCAAAGAAAGTGAAAAAAGTACTTTAATTGTACAATATTTATTTAATAACAAAAACCTGGAAAAAATAGTTAAATTAAAGGTTATATTGTTGATCAAAGATAATTCATTATGTGAAATGAGCAAAATTCGTACATGAATAGAGTCTGCATGTAATTTTTTTTAAAAAAATATAAGCCTCACTTCTAACATCTTAGAAGCACAAACATGTTGAATTATGGACTTTGAGCCACAAAGAACAAGTACATTGCCGAGCAAATGTGTCTAGGCTGATGTTGCAATTGAGTTGTAGCGGACTTTTCAAACATAAAGGTGATAAATTAGGCAAAAAAGCTGATATTTTCGTTTAGACTTTTTATCGAACACCTGAAGTGCATAGTTAAACATAGTTAAATATACGCATGAATCTATGGTTTTTAGCCAAGCCGTTATAAAACATCAAAGGACATCTTATAAATTTCTAAAGTAAATGAAGTCAATTAATAACAACAACACAGGGGAGGTAAAATGATGTAAAACGAATCTAACATAATGAGGTATTCACATTACTGTGAATGTGTTCAGTTACCTTCAATGTTCTGAGATTCCTTAAATGACATAGAATCCCCATAAGATGATTAAAGAGCACTTTTGATACTTTTTCGTGGCTCACCTGCTGAAAACATGTAAAAGGGAAAGTTCTGAATGCTAAGAGATCATATGTATTCTACCCAATAATCTACCAAACCACAACAAAAAGGAATTGTAAAAAGAAATTAAGATTATAAAATTCCAAAATATTTGAAGATCATACCCAATGTAGAGCAATTGAGCAACTTCTCTGAAGCCGTTGAGACCTCCCTCCAAAGTCCTACTACACCTTCGGTAAAATAGAAACGAATTATTGAAAATCAAATCAAAAAAATAACTAACGATTATCCCAAAACTTGAAACCAAAAGCAAGACCAATCAACAAGATAGAGGGGTAAATGAAATCGAATCCTCCAAAACACTCGATTGAAGAAGATAGAGTGGTAAGCGAAATCAAATCCTCCAAAACACCCGAGGAGGCAACATCAAGGATAAGGCGCTGACCGTGGATGCTAAAGACCAGAATCGAGCAGTGGAGAAGGGGCGGAGAAAGAGAAACCTAGAATTGAGCAAATGAAAAAATAAAGCGACAAAAACCAAGCTTCGAGAAAGGACTTACCGTTGTGAAATCGGAAGAATCTCCAGACCACACTAGTGAGGCCGAATGAGAGAGAAAAGCAAGACGCGGAAGAAGGATGAGAGACCGAGAGAGATCGGTGGAAGACAGAGGAGATTTGTATCGATGACACATATCCACTCATATCATAAAAACCAAACACGTGTAAACAGGGACAATATAGGAAACACCCTATTGTAAGGGTCAACTCTCCCTTTTATAGTATTAAGGATATTAATTTTGATAAATAAAATTATAATTTAACATTTAATCATCATGAAAAGCGTCGTGAATGGACACTCCCATTGGCCTTGAAATGAGTCAAACAGATGAATGGGGATTGAAATATGTAATTTTAGGTTAACTTTGTAATTAATTTCACGATAAACTATCATAATCTAGCATAAGCTTGAACTCCGGAATCCTACCTTTATCATCTTCGCAATCTCTATCATCTCCATAAGCTAGCTCCAAAAGCATGCTAATTAAGTAATGTATAACAAGAAATGTATGTCAGTGTGTATGAATTAATTATTATTAGTACACTCAAGAGGCTGGAGGGCACCCAATATATATTGGGTGTCCTCCAACCTCTTGAGATACGTAGATTATTGAAAAAGAGTATTGATGAAATACGTAGATTATTTTGTGGACAAAGTTATAGGCAATAATACCATGCTTTGCTTTTTATCGATATCATATTTTCACGTGATATTTTTAAATCATGTTGATGTTATTGCTAATATGATCATGGGTAGTGAACTACATGTTCTACTCATACGGGTATGGTCAATTATGTTGTCTATATGAGTTTGTTTCAACTATATCTATAAATATCATTATTATGCTTTGCAATTACTATTATTTACCTCACTTACTCTAATTACATTTGTATGCTTCCGTTTATATACAAACACTTCGATGTACCAATATTTCTCTTTTGTTTTCCTTGTACAAGGTATGAATGTTTGATTTGATCCTAGATATTTATCCTAGATAGTTTTATAGTTTAATCAAATGTGATTGAATGTTATTGGTTACTTTAAGTTTCTATAGAGATGTTTTATAGAGGAATTTCTTGTAAGTTGGTGATCCGAAGAACACATGTGCTTTCAAATATTGGAGAATTTGTTGTATAACTCGATCATTATTGTACATTAGATTATAATATTTGGTATTAAGATTGTCTTGGTCATTTTTATACTTATTGCATTGTTTTCATTTGATATTGCTTCAATTATCTTCTCATGATATTTTTTACGAACTATCATGCTCTTATTGCAAGATCAATCAATAATTGTTGTCAAACTGACTAATGAATTATCTTGTGATTCACAACCTAATGACATCTCGCGTTTTAGATTTTTGTGTGTGGAATAAGAGCATTTACTTGACTACGTTGAACGTACAAAGTTGTAATATAGTTGTTTTTCTTGTTTCGTAACTTGTAAGACAAAACAATTACATTTATAAACCTCCAAAGAACCCATGAAAACTCCACACCAAAATGAAACATTAGAAGAAAGAAACTCAAAAAACACCTTCAAACATGGGTACATAAAAATCAAACATATTGTTTGTTAAAAGTTGATCTCACGTCGTTCTGCAAAAAACTTACCGCTTGCTGGTTGTTCTGGAAGCAAAGCAAGCCAAACACCAGTATCAGCTCCTTGTTCAACGGAAATATTTCCAGCCCAACCAGTCAACGCAGTTTTGACCCACCCAGGACAATAGCTATTCACCGAAATTTTATGGCCTTCAGGCCGATCATATAGCTCTTTTGCTAATACCCTTGTGTAACAATTTATGAGGAGTTTTGATACTGAATAGTCGGTGAATGTATTTGGCCATCCACCTGATTCCCAGTTTCCTTCTCTTATTTGCTCCAGAAAAGAATTTGCGGTCTCATCAATCATCTCCTCACTAAGTGAATCTACATTACTTAATTTTTCTCTCATAGTTACATCTGCAAGCCTCTGTAACAAATGTGAAACATTCTCAGTTTTCCAAAATACATTATAGTTTTGTATTATTTGAAATTTGAATTATCAATATATGAGACCCTAACACAAAAATCAATGAAAAGATATCCACTTACATTTTTTTTACCATTTATTCGGCCCAATCTTGAGCTCACATTAACAATACGGGCACCAGCTATAGATGGTTTCATTAGGGGAATAATCGCTTTAGTGATATTCTTGGTACCAAAATAATTTGTGTTCATAACTTGCTCGGCAAATTCAACTGAATTTTCTGACGACACATTAAAATTCACACCAGCATTATTTACCTGTTGACCATAATATTACCACAAGTTAAGAATAGTGTATTGCATAAAAAGAATGTGAAACATATCCGTGCATGACATCTCTTTAGTTTGGATCACTAAATGCATAACACATCATGAATTTTCACTAATCAAAGCGTACAAATAATATAACAACAAATTCTTTCCAACTTTTTTCATTCGTGTAAATGGTTATGGAATAAAATAGCACAAATAATAGTTATATACACGTATATGCTTATTCAATTGACTCAAGTAATGATGCATATATGTTCTTTCAAGAACTATCTGATAAAAAATTATAAGTATATGCTCCAAAAAGATAAGAAAATACTACCTACAAATCAATAGGTATATATATATATATATATATATATATATATATATATATATATATATATATATATATATATATATATATAAAGGTTGTTTATCTAGCTTCTAGGTTGTTACTAATCTGCTTCGGATCCTTACCCACCTCTTAAATATCCTCAGCCAACACAGGGATATAATCATGTGTATTAATGTAACTTGTACATAATGAACTTAATGTATTTGTCATTCTTCTATCTACATTTACATGATCATTCTTCTATCTTTACATATGAATCATGATATAGAAGATATATAGCCTTACCAAAACATCTATACCACCATAAGTTTGTTGTATCCACTCAGTAAACTCCTGGATAGAAGAAGGATCGACAATATCTAGTTGATGGAAGTGGACGTTAAGATCGACTTCTTGTAATACTTTTGCAGCTTCAAGACCAACATTACTGTCCCTAGATGTCAAGACGACCGTAACACCATGAGCTGCAAGTTGTCGTGAGATCTCAAAACCAATACCACGATTCCCTCCTGTTACTACTGCAATCGTATCGGCACTCCACCATCTATATTAATCCAAGAGAACATAAGTATTGTGCCTTAAGCAAAGATCATAGGCAACATGATATCAGATAACAGCATAACAAGACAATTTGAACATAAAAGTGATTTGTTCGTTCAATTTCTTTCAATACATATTGAATCTTGTAATGAAAGACTTCTAACGAACAATTCACTTTTTTTGTTTAAAGGATCTTGCCATGTTGCCGTCTAATATCCTTGTACATCATGTCACTACCAAATTAAATGAAAGCATGAAACATATATTCATATGACTAATGAAGAATATAAATTGATTTAGGTGGAAAAAAGTATTAAACCAAGATCTATATACACAAATATAAGGAAAGAAGGGCGGAGGAGAAAAACATGTCACCGTTGATGATCTGAAAAAGGAATGGTTTTAAAAAGAGAAATCTCTTGAAGCTTCTTTTCAGATTTTCGCTCATGGTTACGCTCTTTTCCGTCACCGTCCATCTCTTTGTGTTTTCTTCACAAAGATGATAAGTTGTTTGTTTGTTTGTTCAATTGCATGTATAGTCATTTCACACAACAAGAATTTGTCTTTTTAAATTAGTTCATCCTCCTATAATAGAGGCATTGAGAAAAAAATATGAAAAAAAAAATGCAACATTTTCGGATCACACTAGCACTAGTAAATATACACTTTAAAAATGTTATGCAAAATGTTGGTAGTATAAAAATATTAGAAATTGACTCAATGTATTGTTAAGTTTTCAATTAACATATAGAAAAATAATTCAAAATAGTAATTATTTTCTATCAATAAAGTAATTTTAACTTCAAATAAATCAAACATAAGCCAAGTTATTTCTAACAATATAAGAAATAATAAAACTTCATGGATACAAAAATATTAATAACTTACAAATAATATCATAGAGTGATCCACAAGGCTCTTGAGAAGAATTTTCGTAACATAATTAGAAAAACACGAATAATATTGTATTAT
This sequence comes from Fagopyrum tataricum, assembly GCA_002319775.1. Lineage (NCBI taxonomy): Eukaryota > Viridiplantae > Streptophyta > Magnoliopsida > Caryophyllales > Polygonaceae > Fagopyrum > Fagopyrum tataricum. The sequence goes on along the minus strand of CM008280.1, from coordinate 18,718,227 downwards.
GCAAGGTATTTTGTCAACTTGTAGGCATAACAAATTATTACACCCCAGATAAACAAAGTCTTCCCGTGATGGAGATCATAACCATTCTTTAAATTAGTTTTACAACTATTAGCAATGTTAACTATTATAAAATTATGCAGATATTACCGGCTTTCAAAGAACAAAGTTAATGTCATAGACCTAGAACCCAAATAACATGATATTTAAGCTAGGTGCCCTCCATGATATGCCGATGTTCGATCTAGCCCGAAAATGGCATAAACAATATATGATATCTTGCCACTTACGGTCACTTAGTCCTAGATAAGTAAAGCAAGGACATGAGTGAGATCATACGTATAATTTCTACCACTACTTTGATCCTAAATGATCATTTGACGTCAGACCTTTCGAATAAACCGGATCTTATGTTGAGCCTATGTACACCCACCATATACTTAGGGTTCTTATGGTCATCCTAGCTTAATCTATTCCACTTTTTAATCATATAATTTTAAGCTTGCATAAGACTATTATATACCTCATTTATACAAACCTATTATGCACGAACACCTTTATAAGGCACAGTGTCTCGTGTCCTATCGGACACGGACATACAACGGGACACGGCTCGAACACGGTTAAATATGGCCCGACACGGTTCATAAGTAGGATACGCGGAGGACATTGTAACATCCCAAATCCACGGGACTCGGAGTGCTACGGGCGAGACCTCACAATGGGTCCCGACCCTTAGCTTGACAACAATTTCACTGGACCTTCCAACAAGGAACAAATAAAGGCGAAAACTTAAAACGTTTTTAGTGCATGCAAAAACGAAGAGTGACAACTACAAGGTGGAAACTCAGCCGAGTCCTCAAAACAATACAACCCGATACGAAAGGCTAACGTACGACAACATCCATGAACAACGATAGGAATCATGACCCAAAAACCATCCCCGTCCTACAATGTACGGAGACACCGGCTGTCCACTCCTCCACCTCACTCGGCGATGTCCCTAACCTTCAAGTCATCTACAACACGGTTTAAAACCGTTAGCTCATATTCGAAGCATTAGAAAAGCGGTGAAGGCACAAACACATACATAACACAAAACATGAATCACACAAGTCCGGTTTATTATCTTTTTATTATTAAGTCGTATCCCGTTCTAATTCCACTTCGGTTGTCACACGAGACTACCGTGGTCTCGCCTCGGTCCCTTACCGGCAAGAAATGGTACGGATGCACCCGTCCATCTAACCTGCCGGACTCGTCGCCGAGAACCTCCTAGACCTCCCGCAGGGCTAGGCAGTTGATGTCACCGCCCGTTATCATACACTTGGGCCAACATATATATATAAGGTCAGTGGTCCTAATTACCGGTTTCATTGTCACACAAGAACGTAAACACACACCACCAAACACACATCAATGCTAATACATAGAATACGAGCTAAGTAAGTTCGGAGACTTACCTCATCCCAATGCTAAATCACAAAATGCTCTTGCTTCCCTTGGGAAGAAGCACACAACCTGCTCACAACAAGATAACCATCAAAACCCGCTCAACTCAAGAAGTTTAGGACTTCAACACAAATGATCTACGCGAGATCATTTGACTCTCATTCTAGGACCGCATCCTATAATCTCTCATACTCACATCTCACTCAACACATGAGGAGATATCTCAACAACCTACTAACTCTCATATGATCATACTCAAAACCCAAGAACGAGTGAAAGCCTACTAGGTCTATCATGCTCATAACACTCTCCACACATGAAAGTAACACCCAACAGTTCATAACCTCAAAGATATTAGTCCTCAACCCAAGAGGCACAAGCTAGCCTAGAAGATCCATCATGCTCACATGCTCATATCCAACAATTACATCGAGCCTTAGGGGCTCCTAGGTTCACAACCACTAAATGGTATTTCAAGCTACTCTAGATCCATCCTAGGCATGTTACTAACATGATTCAACAACAATACTAAGGAATGAACGAAGGGGAAGGGAGAGGAGGAACCTACTGTCGAAGAAACGCATCCGCGGAGTCAAGCCGGCGCCCCGGTGGAGCAGAGGCCGCCCCTGCGGAACCAGGAGCCGCCCCCAGCAGCGCTGCCAGCCGCACCCGCGGCGGAAGGAGCCACGCGCCCCCGCGCCGTCCGTGTCCTGGAGCCTTGGAGCTGCCCCGCGGCGGTGCTGAGCCGCGCCCGCGGCTGTGCTGGGGCGCGGCCGTGTTGTGCCGCCCTTGCGGCTGGCCGCGCCTGCGGGCGTGATGATCCGCCCCTGCGGGTTCTGTGCAAAACGTCGTCCTCTTCGTCTTCGATTGTGAATCCTTGGCTCCAAAGTCCTCCTTTCCTTGTTGGGTCTTCTCCAAATACTCCCTACTGATCTTAGGCTCCTCTCCACGACCTAATCGAGCTAAGAACGCAGCCATGCAAAGAGTTGAGTAAAAACCTCTCAAAAGCCTCATACATGGCAATGGATGAAGGAGGGAAGAAGGAAGTGGTGAATCAACAATGAAGGAGAAGGAAGGAAGAGGAAGAAACTTACCACACTTGATCTGGGATCCCTCTACTGCAGTCCACACATGCAAGAGTTGCAATCCAAATGGAAGAAGAGAAGAGAGCAGAGAGAGGAAGAGGAAGAGGGAAATGAACGTGAAAAAGAAAGAGAGGAGAGAGAGAGGGAGGGGACAAGGGCTGTCAAGGGAGAGGGGACAACAGCTGTCATGTCACATCACCCCGGAACGAGGGGTCGGAAATGACCCCTTGTCACTTCGACCCGGAACGAAGGGTCGGAAAGCGGGAAAAAAAAGGAAAAACGACGAGTCGGCTCGGGATTTTCTTAGGAATAAATCCCGGCTCTCGGCATCTCGGGATTACGGGATAACTACAAAGTGCTCCAAGTCCGGAATAAAATAAATAAAATTCCGGACGTTACAACTAACCCCCTAAAAACAAGTTTCGTCCCGAAACTTGCTAAACCCAACACTCTCCAACCAACCCGTCTCGTAACCCCGTGGAACTCATAAAACATACACTATCGGCTCTAATCCAAGTCTACAGATCGCATCACATCAAGACCTCGCAAGGTAGAATTATCTCAAACAAAATCACATAATCACACAGAACAAACACGGAAGATCTCGGGGCTAACCCGCCGGTCCTATCGATGTCGCTAAATCTGCATAAAACTCAGGATAGTTCCTCCGGATACTATCCTCCGTCTCCCATGTAGCCTCATCGGCTCCTCGCCTCAACCACTGAATCCTCAACATCGGTATCTCCTTCGATCAAAGGCATCTCGTACTCCGCTCTAAAACTGCTATCGGGTGCTTTGCAAAAGTATGGTCCGGCTCGACCACTAGGTCCTTATGACTGATGGTGTGTCTCGGGTCGTGTATGTACTCTCTCAGCTAGAGACGTGAAATACCGGATGTATACCTTCTAACCGAGGTGGCAATGCTAACCGGTATGCCACCTCACCGACTTTCTCCAAGATCTTGAATGGACCGACATATCGGGGGCTTAACTTCCCCTTAATGCCGAATCCCCTGGAGCCCCGCGTCGGTGATACCCTCAACCACACCTGACCTCCTACCCTGAACTCGAGAGGTCTATGCCTCCTATCCGCATACGACCTCTGACGGCTCTACGTGGCAAACATCCTCTCTCGGATCAAAGCAACTCTAGCCAAGTCGTCCTGTACCTGATCTGGAGCTATAATGCTAGAACTCCCCGGCTCGTCCCAACATAAGGGAGTACAACATCTCCGTCCATACCATGCCTCATACGGTGCTATCCCAATCGACGCATGCCATAATTTTTGAGGTAAAACGCTCGTCCCTGTCCGAGAGGATGGTCCTCGGTACTCCATGTAATCTCCCAATCTGACGGGTAAACTCCTCGGCTAAACGACTCACCGGCCACGCTTCCCGTATAGGGATGAAACGTGTGGTCTTCGTCAACCGATCTACTACTACCCATATCGCATCGAAGCTCCTACTTGGTCTCAGACCAGTAACAAAATCCCTGGATATGTCCTCCCACTTCCACTGCGGCACGGGCAGTGGGTGAAGCTCTCCTCCGTGTCTCTGGTGGTCGATCTTGACCTGCTGGCAGGTCGCGCATTGGGCCACATATCTAGCTGCATCGGGCTTGAGCCCGCCCCACGAATAAGATCTCCTAATGTCCTGGTACATCTTACTCGCGCCTGGGTGCACAGAGTAAGGTGCGGAATGTGCCTCATGCAAAATCCGCGCTCTCAACTCCTGATCCGACGGTACACAATTACGCCCCTGACGTCTCAATAGCTCGTCTGCTCCTGCGATAACTGCGTTGCCTCTCCTCGGGACATCCTGTCCCAGATCCTCATCAAAATGGGACATCTCTCTTGCTTCTGCTGGATCTCTCCGGACAGGTCAGGTAATACCTCTAACTCGGACAAACGACAGTCCGTATCCGGGAACCGGATATCCAACTCCAACTCTATCAAATCCCTCTACAACTGTGGCTGAACCGTAATCCGAGCTATAGCCTCCTCTCGAGGTGTCCTCCTGCTCAAAGCATCGGCGACTACGTTCGCCTTCCCCGGATGGTACAAAATTTCTAAGTCAAAGTCCTTAATCAGCTCCAACCATCTCCTCTGGCGGTTATTCAACTCCCGCTGAGTGAATATATACTTCAGACTCTTATGGTCTGTGAAGATCTGACACGTATCCCCGTACAAGTAATGTCGCCAGATCTGCAGGGCATGAATCACTGCCGCTAGCTCAAGATCATGGGTAGGGTGATTCTCCTCGTTCGGCTTCAGCTGCCGAGAAACGTACGCAATAACCCTACCTCTCTGCATCAAAACGCACCCCAAGCCTAGCTTGGAGGCGTCACTATACACTACAAAATCCTCTACGCCCTCAAGCTGGGCTAAAACAGGAGCGGATGTCAACCTCCTCTTCAGCTCCTCGAAATTGTGCTGACAAGGCTCGGGCCAGAGGAACCTGGTGGACTTCCTCAACAAGGAAGTGAGCGGTAGTGCAATCACTGAGAAACCCTCAACAAAACGGCGGTAGTATCCCGCTAAGCCCAAGAAATTGCGCACCTCCTTGACCGTCCTAGGAGGCGGCCATGAGGAAACAGACTCTATCTTCGCCGGGTCAACCATGACACCCTCTATTCTCGGCGGCAATGCCAGCCGGTAAAACACTTTCTCAACTTGCGCTAAGATCTCAAAAAGGTCCGATGTATCGAAAACTCAACTTCCTTCTCGGGTCTCCCTCACTACAACACTTCCATTATGTTTCTTCTTTGCTTGTCTCTAACAAAGAAGATCGAACTTCCAATTTACATCGTTGGCTTTGGTTCTTGTCAAACCAAACTTCGATGTTACTTTTCCTCAATTCTTGTTGCAAGTTCTAAGTAATGAAGGAAGTACTTTGCTTCGGACTGCTTCTACTAACGAGACATGTATGCTATAACTTTTACATCGTCTCTCGATACTCAGTCAAGACCATGTCTTGAAGAATCGCTTGTACACTTCAAACCGATCATACCTCGAGGAAATTTCCAAAACAGTTGCACCAATGAATCCCCTTTTAACTCTCAACAACTCCATTGTCCATTTTCGTCCCACTCAATACTTCATCGTCATCCGGAGTAGGTTAGCCATCAGTGGTGTTACTTGGGGAATCTCTCCACAAATCCGGTAATGATCGGCACATCCAAGAAACTTGTAACTTCTTCCACGTCCTTCGGGGGTTGTCATCCCGAGACAACTGGTTATACAACTTCACTCTTCTTCGAGAGTAGGCCAGAATGTCCTATTCGGGCATTGGTAAGCCCATATGGAATCACTACAACTCGGAGTGACCATGGTTTGTCCAGAATGCGATGTTTGCACTACCCCAGTCTCGACTTCTCAATTGGTGACAGACAAACCTTAACTCGATTTTAGAAGAGACCACCGACCCTTGCAACCGGTCGAGTAGATCATCTATACGTGGTAAGGGGGAACTTGTTCTTCATTGTAATCTTGTTCGGTTCATTGTAATCGATGTACAAATGGAGATAACCGTCTCTCTTTTCGCAACTGGTGTTCTCCATAACAACTTCAAATCAAGAGTTTAAGATATAATCTAAGCTCTTGTTACCGTTCCTTTATGATTCCACAACATGGTTACTCTCCCCCACACTCATCCATAGACCACCCGCACATGCGCGCTCTCCGTTGTCACCAATTAGCTAAAAACTGACCTTCTCACATGTCAATGACTTACCATTCTTCTATGCTTCCATGTTACCATTCTCATGAAGGCTACCCTCTCGGGGTACCTTAAACTCCGTTAGCTCATTCTTCATTCCACGCTTCCTTTTCCTTATGCGAGATAAATATACCCTTCTCGGCGTTGTTCAGTCACATGACTCGCCTTCATAGGCTTAACCGCTCTTCATGATATCTTGTAAGTGCGTCTTCTCAAAATATCTAATGTTAGTTAGCATCCACGTGTTGCTCTCATCTTCTTAGGATCATCATTTATACATACTTCCTCCTTTTTTGGCGTTTTTTCGCCTTATCGTCATAACGGAAACCGGTCAACTCCGCGTGAATCCCCACCTTGCCATTCTTCTCATAACTCTCTTAATGTTGACTCTTCACTTAATGGTACCTCGTAAGCTTAGCTTACGGTATCTTACATCTTTCATACTTGGTTCGATCCCGTTCTCATCTTGACTTCAAAAGCTTAGGAGCGTCTAAGGAAAGCTTCACTTCTCGTGATGGAACACCGCCTTTAACCTTGTTAGAATGCACCCATCTCCTCCTTGATTCGCATCTTTAGTTGTCCACGCGTCTTCTCGACGAACTTAAGTTTGCTATCTCCATTGTTCTCGTCGTACGTAGTCCTCAAACACGGTAGCTCCAATGGATGCTCCCCCGGTCCTGGAAGATGGAGAACTCTGCGCCCAGACCCCCCAACAGTCCTATCCCCAGCCTCGGGAACGATGCTCTCGGAGACGTCCTCTACGGGAACCTTATCTACTGGTGGATCCACAACTGGCGGGTCTGCAATGGGGATACGTCCCTGACCTCTCGCGCCTGGAGGTCTTCCTACTCGTCCCCGTCTCGGGACGGTAGGAGAAAGAGGAGGTCTACCCCTGGCGGGTCCTATGTAAGCGGTAGCTCTCGTACATGCCATCTAATAGAGTATGGCGTTTACTTATGTATAAATACATAGTTGCTATTATGATCTCGTATGATAATACTTCTAAAAGCGTAATGTAAGCATAATCACAAAATACATCCAAGACATACAAGCCCAAACATCCTAAGGCCACATACGTAGCTAGGTACATACAAATCCACAAACATCCTAAGGTCATATATATATAACTATATATACCTATTTCTAATCCAGAGATCTACGTCACCGAGGTTTGCGGAAGGAGTGGTGGTCCCGTACATTCTAACCCAAACCCGACTCATGCATATGATTTTGAACACGAAAAGTCAGAACCCGTGTGAGTTCTGTTTATTCCTCACTCGGCCTTTAAAAAGATTGTGAGTGCCATTGTTGTCAACATAGGGCTCTGATACCACTTTTGTAACACCCCAAATCCGCTGGACTCGGAGTGCTACGAGCGAGACCTCACAATGGATTCCGACCCTTACCTTGAAACCAATTTCACCGGACCTTCCAACAAGGCACAAATAAAGGAGAAAACTTAAAACGTTTTTAGTACATGCAAAAACGAAGAGTGACAACTACAAGGTGGAAACTCAACCGAGTCCTCAAAACAATACAACCCGATACGAAAGTCTAACGTACGACAACATCCATGAACAAAGATAGGAAACATGACCCAAAAACCATCCCCGTCCTATAATGTACAAAGACCCCGGCTGTCCACTCCTCCACCTCACTCGGCGGCGTCCCTAACCTGCAAGTCATCTACAACACAGTTTCAAACCGTTAGCTCATATTCGAAGCATTAGAAAAGCGGTGAAGGCACAAACACATACATAACACAAAACATGAATCACACAAGTCTGGTTTATTATCTTTTTATTATTAAGTCGTATCCCGTTCTAATTCCACTTCGGTTGTGACACGAGACCACCGTGTCCCGCCTCGGTCCCTTACCGGCAAGGAATGGTACGGATGCACCCGTCCATCTAACCCGCCGGACTCGTCGCCGAGAACCTCCTAGACCTCCCGCAGGGCTAGGCAACTGATGTCACCGCCCGTTATCATACACTTGGGCCAACTTATATATAAGGTCGGTGGTCCTAATTACCGGTTTCATTGTCACACAAGAACGTAAACACACACCACCAAACACACATCAATGCTAATACATAGAATATGAGCTAAGTAAGTCCGGAGACTTACCTCGTCCCAATGCTAAATCACAAAACGCTCTCGCTTCCCTTGGGAAGAAGCACACAACCTGCTCACAACAAGATGACCATCAAAACCCGCTCAACTCAAGAAGTCTAGGACTTCAACACAAATGATCTACGCGAGATCATTTGACTCTCATTCTAGGACCGCATCCTAGAATCTCTCATACTCACATCTCACTCAACGCATGAGGAGATATCTCAACAACCTACTAACTCTCATATGATCATACTCAAAACCCAAGAACGAGTGAAAGCCTACTAGGTCTATCATGCTCATAACACTCTCAACACATGAAAGTAACACCCAACAGTTAATAACCTCAAAGATATTAGTCCTCAACCCAAGAGGCACAAGCTAGTCTAGAAGATCCATCATGCTCACATGCTCATATCCAACAATTACATCGAGCCTTAGGGGCTCCTAGGTTCACAACCACTAAATGGTATTTCAAGCTACTCTAGATCCATCGTAGGCATGTTACTAACATGATTCAACAACAATACTAAGGAATGTACGAAGGGGAAGGGAGAGGAGGAACCTACTGTCAAAGAAACGCAGCCACGGAGTCAAGTCGGCGCCCCGGCGGAGCAGAGGCCGCCCCTGCGGAACTAGGAGCCGCCCCCAGCGGCGCTGCCAGCCGCACCCGCGGTGGAAGGAGCCGCCCCCGCGCCGTCCGTGTCCTGGAGCCCTGGAGCCGCCCCGCTGCGGTGCTGAGCCGCGCCCGCGGCTGTGCTGGGCCGCTCCCGCGGCCGTGCTGTGCCGCCCCTGCGGCTGGCCGCGCCTGCGGGCGTGATGATCCGTCCCCGCGGGTTCTGTGCAGAACGTCGTCCTCTTCGTCTTCGATCGTGAATCCTTGGCTCCAAAGTCCTCCTTTCCTTGCTGGGTCTTCTCCAAACACTCCCTACTGATCTTAGGCTCCTCTCCACGACCTAATCGAGCTAAGAACGCAGCCATGCAAAGAGTTGAGTAAAACCCTCTCAAAAGCCTCATCCATGACTATGGATGAAGGAGGGAAAAAGAATGGGGTGAATCAGCAATGAAGGAGAATGAAGGAAGAGGAAGAAGCTTACCACACTTGATCTGGGATCCCTCTACTGCAGTCCACACATGCAAGAGTTGCAATCCAAATGGAAGAAGAGAAGAGAGCAAAAAGAGGAAGAGGGAGAGGGAAATGAACGTGCAAGAGAAAGAGAGGAGAGAGGGAGGGAACAAGGGTTGTCAAGGGAGAGGGGACAGCAGCAGTCATGGCACACACCCCGGAACGAGGGGTCGGAAATGACCCCTTGTCACTTCGACCCGGAACGAAGGGTCGGAAAGCGGGAAAAAAAGGAAAAACGATGAGTCGGCTCGGGATTTTCTTAGGAATAAATCCCGGCTCTCGGCATCTCGGGATTATGGGATAACTACAAAGTGCTCCAAGTCCAGAGCTGTCATGGCACATCACCCCGGAACGAGGGGTCGGAAATGACCCCTTGTCACTTCGACCCGGAACGAAGGGTCGGAAAGCGGGAAAAAAAGGAAAAACGATGAGTCGGCTCGGGATTTTCTTAGGAATAAATCCCGGCTCTCGGCATCTCGGGATTACGGGATAACTACAAAGTGCTCCAAGTCCGGAATAAAATTAATAAAATTCCGGACGCTACAGACATGTTTAGGGAACAAATTGTATCCGGTCAAGCCACGGTCAACGAAAGATTCCCTATTTTTTTAAAAAATTAAAGAAAAATTAATTTACCGTAGTATTTATTCTTTTCTCCTATTTTTCTAGACTAAACGTAGCCCCCATATGGCCACATGCTAGATTGTGATTGCCGGAAGCAAGACACCAATCTTCTTCTTCTTCTTCTTACTAATGTTGAAATGGTGTTGTTCCGCGACCGACTCTTTTCACCATCCTTCTTATGATTTTATAAATTGATTTTGAATCTTTGATTACTAATTTAGTGCGGAATCTTTCTTTATTGAATGATGAGTGTGTTATTCCAATTCTTTCACCTTTTCTGATTTATAAATGTTTATTATTGTTTTTTGATTGATTATGTTGTTCGGTTGTTGTTGATTTTAAAAATAGAAGGTTCATTCTTCAATACATCAAAGAATGTCTACTCCCTTGTGTTTTGTGATTTACGTGATTCAGGTCCAAAATGGAGCACAAAGAACCAAATCTTCATCAGTTCTAAATGAGTTCTTACACACCACCCCATCATCAAGGAACTAAGAAGGAAAGGAGGCAAGAAGCTAAGGAGCATGGAGAAAAAGGAAGCAAGCTAGGATTCAAAAAGAAAGGAGGAAACCGCTTCAATGGAAGACTCAAACCACAAGTGCCAACTAAGGTCAAGTGAAGTTTCACTCAGAAAAAGAAGCCCCATACACTCGACCTAAGAAGACAAGGTCTCTCTAGTGCAAAAGCATCTCACATCAACTTAGGTTGAGTGGACATGAAACTCGAGAGAAGAAAGTCCAAGTGGAAATGAAGACTCGGTCTTACCTCGAGTAGAGTGGAACACTCGACCTTGTGGAAATCTGAGCTCAAGAAAGACAAGTCCAATATCAAAGGAAGACTCGAGACAAGTGCATTTATCCTTAAGTCGGTGGAGCATTCAACCTAAAGTTAGTTCAAGCTTGGTAGAAGGCTATGACGCAACAACATCCACTTTCTCTTAAGGGACCACACCACCTGCAACTAAGTTAATTTGTTGGAGATTCCATTGCAATTTGAAGAGAGGACCACGATTTTAATCTTATAAATAGAGGCATGTCTGCGTTGTAATTGATATCATTCCATGTCAAACAACATTTTATATGGAACTTCGAATTTAGAGTAGTTTTCAGAGGGCTGACGGATATATGAAGTGTTCTTGAGGTGTTCTTCACCAAAACTCATTCCTAGATCTATTTTGAAGATTGTTTTGCTCATATCTTTGGATTGATAATTCCAAATCATTCCATTATTTTTCCTACTTTCCTATTTTGATCCTTACTTTTTGATTATGGCATTTTGTTTTCATGAGTCTCATGTTTGAATTTTCGGCTATGAGTGAGTTGAATCCTTACTAGGATTTGAGGTAATAACTCCAAATCTAAGCTAGATCTATGTAGATCCTTGTTGTGCTTGTGGAATCATGGAGTATCAAAGCATGTTTAGTAACATGTAGTAGGAGATAATCCGTTTGACATGTTCTATTGTGTTTGATTCTATTTTGAATGTCGGATACTAGATTTCATGATCTAGATTAGTTCCTTAATGCACATTGTATATTATCAAGCATGATTTACTATCTCTTATGGATCGGTCATTATGGAAGAGATCGACAAGTAATTCCGTGATGGTGATGACTATTTTGATGCTTATATTGCTAGAATGTTGCTCAACTAGGGCATATGGATGACTTGCACATTTGTGTCGTGATTATCCATATTATGCTAAAGTGAATAATGTAGGCAAATAACAAACACCATGTGATGCCTATGTAATCCGATTCAGTCCTTAGTAGAGAAGAAAGGTTGTCAATCAATAGGTGAATAGAAAACACCACGTAGAGTTCAAGGAAAATTTCCTGGAGATACCAAAGTTAATCCTAGATTATTCAAACATGGTTTTAGATTACTTGTGGATCGGCCATTGTGGATGAGACTTACAAATAATTCTACTAATGGTGATGATTGTTTAGATGCCTATCATGCTAGAGTATGTTTATATATGGCCTAACGGATGGCTTGCATGCTTGCAATGTGTTTATCCATGCTAAACTAGGTTAAATTGTGTGAGCACCATGTGATGTTTATATAATTTAATCTAGAGCTTAGTAGTGACTTAAATTTGTCTGTCAACACTTGAATGACAAACACAAGGTGACATTATGTTTTGATATTCACATGCCTTTTTATGTTGCATTAGTTTAGTATCATTAACTTGGTACTAGAGCATTAAAGTTCCCATTCCCATGTATAACACATCATTCTCTTTGGATTAGCTAGGATTTCAAGGAATTATCCCCAAATTCTTTGTAGTTTCAGATCCTTGATCAATGGGTTTGATTAATCAATGAATGATAAAAGGGAAATTGAGGGTAAACCGAATAATATACACATTGCAAAACATGAATTTATTTCTGATGCTTGTAACGATATTTCGTTCATCTTTCCATCACTTCTCATATATCTCAACTTCCCTCACAACCAAAACCTTAAAATTTTAGAGGCTTTCGTTTAAATTGACATCTAAATCGACAAAGGATGATATGATCGAACTCGCTTCGAATACGAGGAATAATGACACTGTGCTCTCAGATTGGAACGGAAAAATCAAACTCTATTTGAATTTTAGGATTTAGATATGAAGAGCAAATTCCCCTGTCTCTCACTTTTAGATTCCCTCAACTAGAACGAAATACCCTCAAAATCTCACTTTGATGTTTGAACCTTCGTTTTCCGGCCTATCACATTAGAACCACCTAAGCATCTCACCTAGATGTTTGAAAACTAAGAATCTCACTTCATTTTCGTGAATAATTTGTGAAATTAAACAATACTCAAACACATATTCATTTCTCTCGAATTATGGATTATTACAAATGGTTCTCAAGACCTGCTTTTATAGCTGAAAATTATCCTAATAACTTGGAAAATAATACAAATAAAATCTAGAAACATACTTGATTGGTCGAAAAACAATAGACGGGAATAAAAGGGTCTTTACATTACCTTTATTCATGGTAAAGTGGTGAAAAGTTTAGCGGCTTCGTTCATGGAACTTATGGGATAGATTTTTCTTGAGTTTAGGAGGGAAAACTAAGGGGTGGTCGACCTATGCATAGAAAATTAGGGGTTTAGAAGACTTTTCACTTGGTTGCATGAATAAAGACTAGAAAATCCTTATAAATTTTCGAATTCTAGTAAAGTGAAATGTTTTTGGTATCTTGTTGACTAAATTGATGAATAAATTCTTCAATAAATTTGTAGCCTTGTAAGTTAGCTTTCCAACAAGTATCCCTGGACCTTCAAGTAACACCCCCAATCCGCGGGACTCGGGGCGCTACGGGCGAGACCGCACAATGGATCCCGACCCTTAGCCTGACAACAATTTCACTGGACCTTTCAACAATAGCACAAAATAAAGGCGGAAAACCGAAATAAGTTTTTAATGTATGCGGGACGAAGGTAAAGTACAATTGGGAAACTCAGCCGAGCCCTCAAAACAACATAATACGGTACAAAAATCTAACATATGACACAAACCATAAAGATAACATAAAAACCATGACTAAAACTCATCCCCGTCCTAAGATGTACGGGGACCCCGACTGTCCACTCCTCCGCCTTACTCGGCGGCGTCCCTAACCTGCAAGTCAACTACATAATCGGTTTAAAACCGTTAGCTAGCATTCTAAGCATTAAAATAATGGGAAAGGCACAAACACACATAAGAATCACAAAACATAAATCACGCAAGTCCGGTTTATTATCTTGAATTTCCTTAACTCGTATCCCGTTCTAATTCAACTTCGGTTGTGACACGAGACCCCAATGGTCTCGCCCCGGTCCCTATTTCCGGCAAGGCACGGTAAGGATGTATCCTTCCGTCTCACCCGCACGGCTAGTCGCCGGGAACCTCCCACTCTCGCAAGAGTTGGGCAGATGATGTCACCGCCCGTTATCATACACTTGGGCCAACATTACTTATAAAAGTCGGTGGTCCTATTTTACCGGTTTAATGATTATGACAAATACGTAAACACACACCACCAAACACGCATCATGCTAATACATAGAATACGCGCTAAGTAAGTCCGGAGACTTACCTCGTCCCAATGCTAACTCACAAACGCTCCTGCTTCCCTCGGGAAGAACACAAAACCTGCTCATAGCACGATATTTATCAATACCTGCTCAACTCGAGGAGTCTAGGACTTCTACCCAAATGATCTATACAAGATCATTTGATTTCCATTCTAGAATCACATCCTAGAATCTATCATGCACATAATCCAACACTTATAAAAGTCCACGGGGTCTAGCACATCTATTACGTTTTCCTAAAGTCCGAAAATCTAACTTTTAAGGAAATTACGGTTTTGACCCCGAATTTCCTTAAAATCCTTAAATGGCCAAACGGGCCTCTAAACTTCCGGAAAATATTTAACTACATTTATTATCAATTAAACGACTCTAGTCGGTTACTAAAGATTTCCAAACTTCCGATTCGAGAACAAAAACCATAAGGAACGTATTAAACGTCAGCTAGATTTCTCAATACTTTGACCTCCATTTAACCACGTCAAACATTCCTCAAAAATTCCGAAATAATTCTTATGCACTCTAGGCCATGACTACAACATACGGGAAGCATCAGCACTTCCCAAATCCACAACAACAAATCCGTACAAAATCATCAAGGTCTCAATCCTAACATGCGAGTTCTAGCAACCGATTTTCATCTAACTTCCAAAGGTCATAACTATCGATCCAACCGTTGGATCGTCCTAGAATGTTATAATGTTATACACTGCTATGCCATCTACAATATATCCGAAAATCAACCGTTGAATGCGATTAAAACGTACCGAAACGAGGTCCGAAGTCGGGGATTCGCACACGAGGAAAACTCGAGATCCGGGCTCGTTTTCCAACATCCACACGGCTGTTCCGGCCCGAGGCGGCGGCGGCAGGGAGGCTAGGGCGGCCGGAACTGGCGGGACTCGTGCAGGCAAGGCACGTCGACGGCTTCCGGTGGGTGGGGCTGCTCGGCTCGGTTCGAAGGAGGGAGAGGGCTCGTTGCACAGATTCGCAGAGGGCGAGGCGAGGGTGGCTGGAACTGGCGGAACTGCAGTGGCTCCTCATGCTGGCGGCGGTGGCGCGGCTCCAGCTGGGCACGGTGACGACAGAGAGAGCGAGGGTGAGAGAGGAAGCTCGAGGTTGGGTCGGCCGAGGTGAGAAAAGTTGAGAGGAGAGGAGGGATGGAGAAGTGAGTTGCGTGAGGAGGGAGGCTGAAGTGAACTGCCGTGAGGGAGTGAACGGGTGAAGGCAACCGAGATCGAAGGGCTGGCTAGGGTGCAGCTTGGGCGGCTGAAGGGCAGGGCAGTGCTGCAGGCATAGGCCTAGCTGGGCGGGAGTGTGTAGTGTTGCGTGGAGCAGGAAGCAAGGGCTGCTCACGTGAAAGGAGAAGAAGAAACGTGGGGCAACGTGGCAGGTGGGCCCCACGGCTGAGGTGGAAAGGAAGAGTGGGAAAGAAAAGAAGATACGTATCGGGATCGGATCCCGTAAAATAATCCCGTAACGGACGCTACGGTCGGAATAATTCCCGGTCATCTCCGTGAAAATAATTTACGGGTTACGGGTCGGAAATATTTTCCGAATATTTCCGTGGATTTATTCTACGGAAAGAGAATAAAACGCTAATTTATTTCTAAAGTTCCCGATCATTGTTATATTTTTATTTTAAAAATTTTCCGGACTTTACAACTAACACTCCTAAAAAGAAGTTTCGTCTCGAAACTTGCTAGACCCCATCACTCTCCATATACCCGTCTCGTAACCACGCGAAACTCGAAAAAGTACTCTATTGGTTCTAAACCAAGTCTACGCATAGAATCATATCACGACCTCGCAAGGTACTAATAAATTAAGCAAAATCACATAACATGTAATGCAAACAAGTAAAATCTCGGGACTAACCCGACGGTCCTATCGATGTCGCTAGGTCTGCATAAAACTCGGGATAGTTCCTCCGGATACTATCCTCCGTCTCCCATGTAGCCTCGTCGGCTCCTCGCCTCGACCACTGGATCCTCAGCATCGGTATCTCCTTCGATCGAAGGCGTCTCGTACTCCGCTCTAAGACCGCTATCGGGTGCTCTGCGAAAGTGTGGTCCGGCTCGACCACTAGGTCCTCATGACTAACGATGTGTCTCGGGTCATGGATGTACTCTCTCAGCTGAGAGACATGAAAGACCGGGTGTATGCCCTCCAACCGCGGTAGCAATGCTAACCGGTATGCTACCTCACCGACTCTCTCCAAGATCTCAAATGGTCCGACATATCGGGGGCTTAACTTTCCCTTAATGCCGAATCGTCTAACGCCCCGTGTCGGTGACACTCTCAACCAGACCTGAGCTCCTACCCTGAACTCGAGAGGTCTACGCCTCCTATCCGCATACGACCTTTGTCGGCTCTGCGCGGCCAACATCCTCTCTCGGATCAAGGCAACTCTCGCCTTGTCGTCCTGTACCTGTTCTGGAGCTACTATGCTAGAACTCCCCGGCTCGTCCCAACATAAGGGAGTACGGCATCTTTGTCCATACAATGCCTCGTAAGGTGCCATCCCGATCGATGCGTGCCAGCTGTTATTATACGAAAACTCGACCAACGGGAGGTGATCTGGCCATACCTGTCCCCAGTTTAGTACACACGCTCGAAGCATATCCTCCAAAGTCTGAATAGTCCGCTCATACTGGCCGTCGGTTTGGGGATGGTATGCGGTGGTGAAATGGAGACTCGAACCTAGGGCGGCGTGTACCTGCTGCCAAAACCTTGAGGTAAAACGCCCGTCCCTGTCCGAGATGATGGTCCTCGGGACTCCATGTAGTCTCACAATCTGACGGGTAAACTCCTCGGCTAGACGACTCACCAGCCACGTTTCCCGTATAGGAATGAAACGTGTGGTCTTCGTCAGCCGGTCTACTGCCACCCATATCGCATCAAAGCTCCTACTCGGTCTCAGACCGGTCACGAAGTCCATGGAGATGTCCTCCCACTTCCACTGCGGAACGGGCAGTGGGTGTAGCTCTCCTCCGGGTTTATGGTGGTCGATCTTGACCTGCTGGCAGGTCGCGCATCGGGACACATATCTAGCAACATCGGGCTTGAGCCCGCCCCACCAATAAGATCTCCTAAGGTCCTGGTACATCTTACTCGCGCCTGGGTGCACGGAGTAAGGTGTGGAATGGGCCTCACGCACGATCCGCTCTCTCAGCTCCGGATCCGACGGTACACAAATACGTCCCAGACGTCTCAAGAGTCCATCTACTCCTAGTCAAACTGCGGTGCCTCTCCTTGGGACATCCTGTCCCGGATCCTCATCAAAATGGGGCAGCTCTCCTGCTTCTACAGGATCTCACCGGACAGGTCCGGCAATACCTCTAACTCGGTCAGTCGGCAGTCCGTACCTGGGCACCGGATATCAAACTCCAAGCCCATCAAATCCCTCTGCAGCTGGGGTTGAACCGTAAGCCGAGCTATCGCCTCCTCTCGAGGTGTCCTCCTACTCAAAGCATCGGCGACTACGTTTGCCTTCCCGGGATGATATAAAATCTGTAAATCAAAGTCCTTAATTAGCTCCAACCATCTCCTCTGGCGGTTATTCAACTCCCGCTGAGTGAATATATACTTCAGACTCTTATGGTCGGTGAAGATCTGGCAGGTAGTCCCGTACAAGTAGTGTCGCCAGATCTTCAGGGCGTGAATCACTGCCGCTAGCTCGAGATCATGGGTAGGGTAGTTCTCCTCGTACGGCTTCAACTTCCGAGAAGCGTACGCAATAACCCTACCCCTCTGCATCAAGACGCACCCCAAGCCTAGCTTGGAGGCGTCGCTATATACAACAAAGTCCTCTATGCCCTCAGGCTGGGCTAACACAGGAGCGGAGGTCAACCTCCTCTTCAGCTCCTCAAAGCTGCGCTGGTAAGGCTCGGACCAGACGAACCTGGTAGACTTCCTCAGCAAGGAAGTGATTGGTCGCGCAATCACGGAGAAACCCTCGACAAAACGACGGTAGTATCCCGCTAAGCCCAAGAAACTGCGCACCTCCTTGACCGTCCTAGGAGGCGGCCATGAGGAAACAGACTCAATCTTCGCCGGGTCGACCATGACACCCTCGGCGGAAACTATATGTCCCAAAAATGCCACCTCGGTCATCCAAAACTCACACTTAGAGAGCTTCGTGTAAAGCTCTCTATCCTGGAGGACTCGAAGCACTGTCCTCAGATGTCCCTCATGCTCCTCTCTACTCCGGGAGTAGACTAAGATATCGTCAATGAATACAACCACGAACTGGTCCAAGAAGTCGATGAAGACGCCATTCATCAACTCCATGAAGATGGCAGGTGCATTCGTGAGCCCGAATGGCATCACGACAAACTCATAGTGGCCGTATCTCGTCCTGAATGTCGTCTTCGGTATGTCCTCATCTTTCACCCTAAGCTGATGGTATCCCGACCTCAAGTCGATACGAGAAAATACGGAAGCTCCCTGCAACTGGTCCAACAAATCATCAATGCGCGGTAACGGGTACTTGTTCTTGATGGTGACTTTGTTCAACTCCTGGTAGTCGATACAAAGCCTCAAAGATCCGTCCTTCTTCTTCACGAAGAGGACCGGTGCACCCCAAGGGGAAACGCTCGGGCGTATGAAACCCCTATCAGCTAACTCCTCGAGCTGCTTCTTCAGCTCCAGCAACTCAATCGGCGCCAGGTTGTATGGAGCCTTGGAGATCGGCCGGGTGTCGGGCTCCAACTCAATAGTGAAGTCAACGCTCCTCTGCGGTGGTAGCCTAGGTGGCTCCCCGAATACGTCCTCGAACTCGCATGCCACAGGGATCTCCTCTAGTGATGGTCTCGTCTCCTCCTCCTTCATGGCATAACACCAGAAGGCCTCACATCCCTACCCGATAAGTCTAGCGGCTCGAACGACGCTAATGACTGTACCGGCCTTCCCGAGGTCCCAACCTCGGAAAATCACCTCCTGCCCCGTCTCTGTGGAAATCGTCACGGTCCTCCGGCTGATGTCCAAAACGGCATGATGGCGGTCCATCCAATCCATACCCAAGATGACTTCTTCATGCACTAAGTGCATGACCAAGAAGTCGGCTAACCAGTCTCGGTTCCCCAAACGAATGGGGCAACCGTGTACCTCTCGGGTACCCCCAACCCTACCTCCATTGGGTAACCCTATAGAAAAGGGACTCCCCTCTATCGTAGCTAAGGACAATCTAGCTACGCAATCATCGGATATAAACGAGTGTGTGGCACCCGTATCAAATAAAACTCGGACCGAAAAACCGTGAATCTGAATAGTACCTGGGGCTGCTGGTGCTGGGGGATCAACAACGCTCCTCAGCTCAAATACTCTGGCCTGTGTGCCTCGAGTCTCCTGCGTACCTCCACCTCAGCCTCTACCTCGGCCCTGTCCCTGAGTTGATCCCTGTGTGCGAGTCTGACCCTGTCCCTGACCCTGGCTCCTCTGTTGAGAGCCCTGAGACTGATACTGAGGCCTCTAACTGCTTCCTGCTCTGCCAGCAGGCGAAAAACCCTGCTGAGACTAGGACTTGCCCTGACGGAAAAAAGCTGCTCGGTGGCCCATCTGGCCACAAGTGAAGCAAGCCACTAGCGGTCTCCTGCACTCATTCTTTATGTGTCCATACTCCCCACAACCATAGCACTGTCGTGCCCTGTCTGATGTCTGCCTCTGAGTCTGAGGACCTGAACGTCCTTGGGTGTGGCTACGCCCCTGACCTGCTACTCCTGTCCCTGAACCATATGGGGTTGTCCTCTGTCTCTTATCCGGCCCTCCGGACTGTGTCGCCCTCCTATGTCCAGGGCGGTCTCTCTCATAAGCCGAAGCTTTGTCCTGGTACTCCGCCAAGGATGTACAATGGAATCCCGCAAGGTAAGCGCGGGTGGACTCCCTCAGTCTCCGGGAAAAGAGGTAGACATGCTGGTCCGCTGGAGGTGAGGAAGGTCCCAGCAAGGCCAACTCCGCCCGGAATCGTCTGATCGCCTCTATAACGGGGACATCCTCAAATCCTGCCTCGAGGAAGTCCTGAACTTTGTCGCTCCTCAGGGAAGCTGGGCAAAAAGTCTCCCTAACAAGGCTCAGTAGCTGCTCCATCCAGGTCACACCGCCTCTAACTGTCCTCCACCAGAAATGGGCCTGCTCACGGAACAAGGTCTGGACTATCTCGACCTGTCTATCCTCTGGGCAACGGATCGCCTCTAGTGCTGACTCTACGTGCCCAATCCAATGCTCCACCTCTAACCCTACCTTCCCGTCGAAGTAGGGTACATGCTGCTGGTTGAAAGCCTTCAACCATGAATCAGGTCTCGGAGACCTCAGCTCGTCTCTCGGCCTGGCAATCTCCACAACTGGCTCAGGTGCAACAACTGTTGGTGCAACTATCTCCGGTGCAGCCCGAACCTGGGTCACCCTCTGTGTGACCTCAGCTGATCTCGCTGGTGCGGGTGCAGGCACTGGTGGTGCGGGAGGTAGTGCTCCTGTCCTAAATGCCTCCTCTACCCGACGTACGTAATCTCCAAAAACAGTAGCTGCCACGGACGCTCCCCCGGTCCTGGTAGATGAAGAACCCTGAACTCCTGACCTAACCACGGTCCTATCCCTAGCCTCGGGAATGACGCTCTCTGCGACCTCCTCTACTGGGGCCTCTGCTGCTGGTGCACCCACAACTGGTGGATCCGAAACGGGAATGCGTCCCCGACCTCTAGCTCTTGTACCGGGGGTCTTCCTACTCGTCCCCGTCCTCTCGGGGCGGCAGGGGGAAGTGGCGGTAAACCCCTAGCGGGTCCTACATACGCGGTGGCTCTTGTGCGTGCCATCTGGTTTCGGAAGACGTTTTATTTAATTATAAATGTGTGGTACTACTTATAATCCGGTATAATAAACTTCTAAAAGCATAAAGGTAACATGATCATAATACATATCCAAGGCATGCAAGCCCAAACATCCTAAGGTCATACATATATATATATATGTATATATATATATATATATATATATATATATATATATATATATATATAACTATGTACTAAAATAATATAAGTACCTAATTCTAATCCAGGAATCTAAGTCGCCGAGGTTTGCGGAAGGAGCGGTGGTCCCGTACATTATAACCCAAACCCGACTCATGCATATGATTTTGAAAACGAAAAGTCAGAACCCGTGTGGGTTCTGTTTTATACCTCATTCGGCCTTTAAAAGATTGCGAGTGCCATTGTTGCCAACCTAGGGCTCTGATACCACTTTTGTAACACCCCCAAATCCGCGGGACTCGGGGCGCTACGGGCGAGACCGCACAATGGATCCCGACCCTTAGCCTGACAACAATTTCACTGGACCTTTCAACAATAGCACAAAATAAAGGCGGAAAACCGAAATAAGTTTTTAATGTATGTGGGACGAAAAGTAAAGTACAATTGGGAAACTCAGCCGAGCCCTCAAAACAACATAATACGGTACAAAAATCTAACATATGACACAAACCATAAAGATAACATAAAAACCATGACTAAAACCCATCCCCGTCCTAAGATGTACGGGGACCCCGGTTGTCCACTCCTCCGCCTTACTCGGCGGCGTCCCTAACCTGCAAGTCAACTACATAACCGGTTTAAAACCGTTAGCTAGCATTCTAAGCATTAAAATAATGGGAAAGGCACAAACACACATAAGAATCACAAAACATAAATCACGCAAGTCCGGTTTATTATCTTGAATTTCCTTAACTCGTATCATGTTCTAATTCAACTTCGGTTGTGACACGAGACCCCAATGGTCTCGCCCCGGTCCCTATTTCCGGCAAGGCACGGTAAGGATGTATCCTTCCGTCTCACCCGCACGGCTAGTCGCCGGGAACCTCCCACTCTCGCAAGAGTTGGGCAGATGATGTCACCGCCCGTTATCATACACTTGGGCCAACATTACTTATAAAAGTCGGTGGTCCTTTTTTTACCGGTTTAATGATTATGACAAATACGTAAACACACACCACCAAACACGCATCATGCTAATACATAGAATACGCACTAAGTAAGTCCGGAGACTTACCTCGTCCCAATGCTAACTCACAAACGCTCTTGCTTCCCTCGGGAAGAACACAAAACCTGCTCATAGCACGATATTTATCAATACCTGCTCAACTCGAGGAGTCTAGGACTTCTACCCAAATGATCTATACAAGATCATTTGATTTCCATTCTAGAATCACATCCTAGAATCTATCATGCACATAATCCAACACTTATAAAAGTCCACGGGGTCTAGCACATCTATTACGTTTTGCTAAAGTCCGAAAATCTAACTTTTAAGGAAATTACGGTTTTGACCCCGAATTTCCTTCAAATCCTAAAATGGTCAAACGGGCCTCTAAACTTCCGGAAAATATTTAACTACATTTATTATCAATTAAACGACTCTAGTCGGTTACTAAAGATTTCCAAACTTCCGATTCGAGAAGAAAAACCGTAAGGAACGTATTAAACATCACCTAGATTTCTCAATACTTTGACCTCCATTTAACCACGTCAAACATTCCTTAAAAATTCCGAAATAATTCTTATGCACTCTAGGCCATGACTACAACATACGGGAAGCATCAGTACTTCCCAAATCCACAACAACAAATCCGTACAAAATCATCAAGGTCTCAATCCTAACATGCGAGTTCTAGCAACCGATTTTCGTCTAACTTCCAAAGGTCATAACTATTGATCCAACCGTTGGATCGTCCTAGAATGTTAAAATGTTATACACTGCTATGCCATCTACAATATATCCGAAAATCAACCGTTGAATGCGATTAAAACGTACCGAAACGAGGTCCGAAGTCGGGGATTCGCACACGAGGAAAACTCGAGATCCGGGCTCGTTTTCCAACATCCACACGGCTGTTCCGGCCCGAGGCGGCGGCGGCAGGGAGGCTAGGGCGGCCGGAACTGGCGGGACTCGTGCAGGCAAGGCACGTCGACGGCTTCCGATGGGTGGGGCTGCTCGGCTCGGTTCGAAGGAGGGAGAGGGCTCGTTGCACAGATCCGCAGAGGGCGAGGTGAGGGTGGCTGGAACTGGCGGAACTGCAGTGGCTCCTCGTGTTGGCGGCGGTGGCGCGGCCCCAGCTGGGCACGACGATGACAGAGAGAGCGAGGGTGAGAGAGGAAGCTCGAGGTTGGGTTGGCCGAGGTGAGAAAAGTTGAGAGGAGAGGAGGGATGGAGAAGTGAGTTGCGTGAGGGGGGAGGTTGGAGTGAACTGTCGTGAGGGAGTGAACGGGTGAAGGCAACCGAGATCGAAGGGTCGGGCTAGGGTGCAGCTTGGGCGGCCGAAGGGCAGGGCAGTGCTGCAGGCCTAGGCCTAGCTGGGCGGGAGTCTGTAGTGTTGCGCGGAGCAGGAAGCAAGGGTTGCTCACGTGAGAGGAGAAGAAGAAAGGTGGGGCAACGTGGCAGGTGGGCCCCACGGCTGAGGTGGAAAGGAAGAGTGAGAAAGAAAAGAAGATACGTATCGGGATCGGATCCCGTAAAATAATCCCGTAACGGACGCTACGGTCGGAATAATTCCCGGTCATCTCCGTGAAAATAATTTACGGGTTACGGGTCGGAAATATTTTCCGAATATTTCCGTCGATTTATTCTACGGAAAGAGAATAAAACGCTAATTTATTTCTAAAATTCCCGATCATTGTTATATTTTTATTTTTAAAATTTTCCGGACTTTACACTCCATTCGACTAATGTAATTGTTGTTATTACCAAAATACTAAGCATGTGTCGAAATGACTACTTATATGGTTTTGAGCATCGAGGTGAACGAGGGCATTTAGGAGTGTGTATGCGGTATCGAGGTGTGATCAAGGATGAGCTTCAACATGTGTGTTTCCTTTTTGGTCGCCGACATTGCTTGAATGGTTGTTGGGAAGCCCAAGACTGTGAATTTGGAGTGCATCGTGGCTTAGGGAGATCACATCAAAGGAGTACCATTTTCAAGTTCTTCTTTTTCAATCATGAAAGAAAATAAATGAAATAATAAAGAAGAAGGTAAGTCTTTGAAACCTTTCAATGAACTAATTTCATTGTTGTGTACTTCTAGTGTTTTTATTTGAACTTTATCAATCAACAATCATCACCGATTAGATATCATTATTGGTTGATTTTTTTTTTACACAAAATATTTGTGAAAATGCAAAGAAGAATAACAACATGTTATTGTGGAGGTCTAGTTGTTTAGTTCTCGTCAATTTATTGGCGTTTAGTTAATCAATTTGTGTGTTTGCTTAAATATACACATCTATTTTCAAATGAACATTGCGTATATTTGATTTTTACTTATCTACAGTAAATATATTAAACAAGTCAATTCATATTTCTATAATATTCCATTCATATTCTAGTTTGCATGTAGTTCATAGTAGGCGATGTACTTGTTTTGGTCATCTAACTATATACATACATAACAATGATTTTTAAAATCGTTTGTGTCCTTAGTACATTAAGCTCGTATTTTGTATTTGTTAAGTCCGTGCTCATTAATCGACTTATATAACTAAAATTAGAAAGAAAAAAAACAAACTAATAAGAAAACAAAACATTAAACATTACAAACAATTCATGTTCTATTTGTATTTAGTTCATTGAAGACAATGAACTTCCTTTGATAATCTTATATTTATGAATACGAACGTCAGCTAAAATAATTTGTGATCTTAGTACATTTAGTTCAAATATTACAATCATTTGGTTCATATTTTATAATCGTTTTGTTCACAATTTTTAACACATTTTGTTACAACATGCAACATGTAAATAACATCTATATACTATACTAAAACAACCCCACATTTTGTCTACATGTTAATTCTTAAGGCCATCAACATTAGCATTTTTCGATTTATTTGCATATTTATCACAATATATTTACAGATTTGCCATTATTTATTTTAGAAGAAAATTTATATTAGAATTAGTGAAACATCATCATGTCACATCAATTTTATTAAAATAAAAAATAAAAAAACAACAACAAAAACAAATCTACCCATTACCGATCAAAATTAACAATTTGATCTAACTATAATTAGATTTTGTTGAAAAAATCTCACGCATATCTTCTAACGAGATTTTGCACATTTTTAAAAATTTAAAACTAAATCAAACTTTACCCCTCTAGCTTTATTTAACAATGCCATTGAGAATCAAAATCCATTGTCATCACTTTCATTTCTTCAAGTAAAAGTGAAAATATATTGAGGTATAAATATAATATTCTGACAATAATCTTTTTAATTAATTTTTAATTAAGTCCTTTTATTTATAATTTAATCCTCACAATTGTTAGTCATATTAGTTAATAAAAAAATGCCTAAGTTTAAATAAAATGATTTTTTTTTATAGATTATTATCCAATACACGATGCATAAAAAAGAAATATTTTAATATTTTTTATTTAGACAAAACCCAGTCTTCAACGTCTCGCGGAAGGTTCCCGTCATCCGAATTCGAGCAATGGTTAAGAGATGCGAGCTTTTTAGCAATAACGTTGATTTTCCTAAAGACATGTGGGCTCTAGCTTGTGTATAACTTGAAATCAAAATAGAGATGTTAGAAATGAGCATGTTTGCTTCCCATGGGAGGTTTCTAGATCTGATTGATTGGATTAATGAGTTCGAGGTTATCTCCTTCGATTTAAATGGTGTTGAGTCCTAAACTTATGGCTTTTTGGAGGGCATATATTAGCGCATTAGCTTCCCCTTGGAGGATAGTTTTTGCACCACATCGACCCATTTCCGTAGCAAGTGATGAAACATTGTGGTCTCGAATGATAGAATCAAATGTACATTGATTATTAGAGTTTTTAGAAGTATCAGCTTAATTTTGACAGAGTTCAAGCCATATCTATGTGTGAGCTCTAAATATTTTTGACGTCGTAATAGCAAAAACAATTCATGAAATGTTCTATTAATTCAAACATTTTGTATTATTAATTCATAATTTATTGTATTTTTTAATATCTTTTTTAAAAAGATTTGAGTTATCATGTATTTTGAGCATCTTATATTATTAATTCAAAGCTTGTGTTTATTAGTTTAAAAATTGTGTTTGTTAGTTTAAACATGGTGTTTTATTAGTTTAAACATGTACAAGTTTATTAAATAAATGTATAAATATAATTACTAAATAAATGTATAAAGACATAATTACTAAATAGAGAGAAAAAAAATGCATGAAATAATGATGAAAAATATTAAAACTAATAATATATAATTTTGAACAAATTAAATTAAAATTTTGAACTAATTGAATTAACAAATACAATATTTTCTCATAAAAATTGTATAAACCGTTACCCTTCCGAGGAACCCTCGCCTGCAGTATACTCTGTAGTGTGAGCATCGAAACAGCGAGTGCGAGAAAGCGCAAGCGGCGGCAGATAGTAGGACAGTATGATGAAGCTTGCGAGCGTGCTAAGGTCTGTTCGACAAAATCCCTAATCTTCTCTCGTTTCTATTTTTATTGTTGGTTCCGTCACCATGGCTTGTGTACGCACTACTTAATACTCGCGCAATCCAGTTAGGGATTCAAGCCAAGACTGTCTTCATTTCCTGGTCAAAACCTTTTCATGCTAACACAGAATCCGTACGGAAGTCATATGCGGTGAAATTCGAGAAATGATATACAATGTAGCATTTGTGCCTGAAGTCCGTCTAAAGTTGGAGAAATTTCAAAGGAATTTTTTTTTATCTCTGTCTGCCCGAATTTATGATGTTTAATTGCTTTTTTTTTGGTTTATTGGAAAGGACAACCAAGTTCATATAGTACATGGTCATCAACTGATGTAATTTTTATTTTTTATTTTATTTTATGTCTTTTACATAATCCCTTGTAGATTCTGGATATTTATCAACCTTGTTTAATCAGGAGCAAGACATCTCAAAGGCTACTGGAGCTCAATGGCATCCCATCCTCTAGTGCTTTTATTAGCCATGCTGGGTTCTCAACTGTAGCACCGAATCCTGGACCCAATGGTACTAATTCAGCTTTGCTTTGTAGCTTTAACTTCTATCATGTGCATTCCCTCGCATGTTGAATTCTGGTTTATAATTCGTAAAATCGAAATCACACCTTTACCTATCATCCATATTTTATTAGCAAATCAACACCCAATTATAGTTAACCTTATCAGATCACATTAAGGGAAAGTAAGTGAAAGTAAGACATGTCTACGAAACCCTTGGTGTAAAAGCTAGCTGTAGATATTGAATATGAGGCATTTTGGAAGTGTCATGCATTCTTTAAGGTTTACTAGTGGTAAAGTAGGTTTGGGTGTATATTGCAAAACATATTGTTTGTGATTTAATTCAAATTTGAACAGCTGCGCTTGTATAAAGCTGTCTCTGTTAGGGGAGCTTTTTTGTGTAGCTTACCTAATACTTTGTTTTCATTATTATTGATTAATACTTTCAAGACTGAATACTATTAGTGAATTCCACAGATAAGATCTTTGCTACATATTGTATTTACAAAGGCAAAGCAGCACTCTCTGTTCAGCCCGTTCCACCAAGATTTAGCAGACTGAATGTATGCTTGTTCTTGTCTTTATCACCTTAATATATTTAAGTATGTTTCCTGAAGTTTAGGATTTATTTTTCTTGCTTAAAAGCATGATTTTGGAAGTCGAATGAAAATGTTTTACCTCTATATTCACAGTCTGGGGGTGTCAAAGTTGATCGACATGGTGTCATGATGTTAACTTTTACACCAGCTATTGGGGAGCGTAAGTATGACTGGGAAAAGAAACAGGTATAATAAGTACAATTGTAACAGCCTTCAGCTCTATTATTACTTGCTAAAGCTGGTTACATATGTTTTCTGTGGAGTGAATCTAATACAAATACTGAATATAGTCATGTTTATTCCTAAAAATTCAGTCAAGTGGAATATGGTTGGACATGCCACGTTTAGGGCTCTAATAAACTTCCAATTACTGTCCTCTACCAGTCTGCTTGTTTCACAGTGCGGGATGGAAGTGCTGACTGCTGAGCATATCCCTAATGATTTTTGAGTTGATCCTAGTTTGGCTACAAGCCTACAAATTAGCCAAAGCAGTCATCTTGGATTTGAGTATCATTTGGTTGGGTCTAGATGATTTTCTATATAAGTGTGAATGATTCTCCTTTTGCAACTGTATGTAATTTAGTTGCTGCATCCATTGCTAACCTGTACCTAGAATTACTTGCGAACATGACCCTCATACGTGCAATTTCTTAGGTTTCCACTATTAAACCATGTTATGCTTCTTTTGTTTCTCCTTTTTCAGTTCCATCTTCTCTGTGATGCTTGATTGACTTATTGAGCTATCAGACCTTTATTTATCTTTTGTTTGTAAGGTGGAACTTTACCTTGGCTAAAAGATATATTTAAATTTCATTCTGCAGTTCTTCGCTTTGTCACCCACAGAAGCTGGATCCTTAATTAGCTTGACCCTTAAAGATTCTTGTGAATTCTTCCATGACCCTTCCATGAAAACAAGGTTTTTTTTTTTCAAGTTATGGAGTAAGTGTTATTCTCCACCTATTGAGAATAGCCACTGATTATCTATTCTTTCAGCTCTGCCGGTCAAGTAAGAAAAAGCTTATCAATTAAACCCAGTCCAGGTGGTAGCGGCTTTTTCTTTTCTCTGAGTAAGAACACTACCTATTTCACCTTCTTCTGTTATTCCCAATATTATTGTTCCTTCTTCTCATGCAGACTAGAATTTGTTCTCTGTATAAAGTACCTTGTCATTTTCCAACCTTTTTTTCGAGAAAAAAGATCTTTAAGCAATGCAGAATTTTGTTTCACATGTTGGAGGAATGTTCTCTCTATTTCTGTAGGGAGAAGTCAATCTTATGGTGTAAACCTTTGACCCGGTATTTTTGTTTCACATTTTCCAACCTTCAAGGGTTGAATCAATTTCCTACCAAATTAAGAAAAGAAGTAAATGAAAATTTTTGAGAGAGAAATGATCATGATGTGAAACCGAGGCATTGTCTCTTCTCTTTACTTTGCGAGTTGGGCTCTTCATCACTTCAAAAATATTTCCTTCACCATGTTGCCTGGTAGAAACGTGTTGTTACTTGTGGAGCTTTACTCGCATTCTTGGTCCACATTTTCCCATGTTTGATAATTAAGCAGCCCTTACTAAAATCGTGGTTTATTTTGCAGTTATTTGAAGACAGTTGTGTGTTGTGCTTTTATTAGTGGAATAATGCTACTTCACATTTTGAATTTGAAATTCTGCACTAGCTAATTATACTTTCATTTTGTGTGCATGATCTTTGAGTCAGCTATGAATTCAAACGAAACAGATGTGGTTTCCATGCATTAATATCCATTTCCTACAACTGCTGTTAGCTGATACCATCATAAATTTTCTTACCTCTCTTCCCTTCACACATTTAAAGTTTGGAGATTATGAGCCTAATATACAAGGTCTGTTGGCTACTCCTCCTATTATTAATTGGTTTTAGAATGGAACCCGTTATCAGCTCAGCTTGGCCTAACACACATGCACACAACCCCATCTGCAACCCTTTGTTCAATGTTCAACTTTAACATGGTATCAGAGCGGTTTGTTCCTCCAGCTGCACTTGCGGGGGCGTTGGAGACTCCCACATTAAAAGTTGGGGATTGCGAGCATCCATGGTCTACTCCTACAGTCCTGATTTCCGAGCTTCACATCCAAAATTTGTTAAATATTATGAAAATTTGGATTGGCAAGATTGGCTAATCACAAAAGTAATTTTAGGGACTTTCTTATGGCTGTTTTAAGGTTAACAAGGTAAGGGGATTGATCTCCCTCGGCTATTAACTTATCGATTGTGGTAGAGGTAGTCAACTATCCCCAAAATTGGATGGTGAGTGTGGATGATAAAAGAATGGTAATGTTTGATATCTGATGATTTTGAAAGCATCTTCTGTGTAGATTCTAGTGATTTGTTCCTCTTGATGTATTGCACTATTTTTCTCCCCATTAACTCATTCTTCCTCGTTCGAAGTAAAATTCCCATGAAAAGATCATGAATAGACAGATATGATGGGTAATGGCAGTGCACAAACCCTGCAATTGCATTTACTGTGCCTGTTTATCTTGAAAACTTCAGCAAGCCTTTTGTTTTTCGAGTGGTATTCATTAACCGAGGTTTCCACATCTGAAATTTGTGCTGACCATATACAATACCTCCATGTATGTAATTGCTAAATTTTTTTAATTTGTGAAGTCATGTCCCAATTTCATATGTTATTCGTTGTGAAGCCCTATATATATGTAGACTATTGAAATTATTGACCTCAATTTGATTAAAGTCGTCCTTTGGTGCTTTTGCAGATGTAGTAAACAACATCGTGCAGACCAATGAGCGATTCACAGTTCCTGTCACTCCCGCTGAATTTGCTGTTATGCGCACTGCCTTCAGTGTATGATATACACCATCCTTGCATTATTCTTATCTCTTGTTGATTAACAATGTTCATGATTGTGGAAATAAGATAGTCACTTAAATATATTTGATTTTGATGTGCAGTATGCTTTGCCCCATATAATGGGGTGGGATTTGTATGCCAATCACCAGCCAAAAGGGTTGACCAATGATTTCACCAGGGAACACAAGCTAGGAGGGACTGCTACAAATGCATTTAAGACCTTGGATTCTGAATGGGATAAGTGAATAGATGACGGGGGAGCTGATATCTGGACATCCATGTAAGTTGTCCTGAAAGTGTCGTGTAAGATACAGATGTGTCTATGTAGCTGAATTTAATAGTTATGTCTGCCTTTGTTAATTCCTGCTAGAAGGAAGAATGTACACTACATTGACATTGACAGGATATGGTTCATCTATATCATTCTTGCTTTCCCTGCTTCCATCCTGCACTCTGAAAATCTTGATTGTGATGAATAGATGTGCTTATATGATATAATATTAAATATTAAAAAATATTCTGTAAAACTGTTTGTTTCATCTGAATTTGCACATACATGCAACGACCAACATAATATTAAGTAAATAAAAGAGGCATGTATCTAAATAACAGCTAATTGCTGGACATTAATGGGATAGCAGTCGGAAGAAGGGCCAGAGAAAGCACGATGAGCAAGAATGGTGTTAACAGCCTCACTGGTATGATACGCATCCCAGAACGCATACTCATTTCTATTCGGACAAGGCACCTGGTAAGGTAGACACGTCATTATCTGACCTTGTCCCGTTGCCGAAGTAACTCCACAACACCCCTTATCGATAACCTTGAACCCGAAAT
The DNA here is from genome assembly GCA_002319775.1 of Fagopyrum tataricum. Lineage (NCBI taxonomy): Eukaryota > Viridiplantae > Streptophyta > Magnoliopsida > Caryophyllales > Polygonaceae > Fagopyrum > Fagopyrum tataricum. Next base: position 18,686,766 of record CM008280.1, on the reverse strand, counting down.
TCCCCGGATTGTTGAGTATATCTCCAACAGCTCCATAAGTAAACGCATACACGAAAATCCCTCCCGGATGATTTCCGTTTAGCTGGGTAACCATACTTTTAAGCCCGTCGTTGAATGTACCGAGCATTTGGTTAACTGAGTCAGCACACCTTCCAGGTAAGGCGCTGCCTGTTGCTCTCTGATTGGGGATGCAACCGAGTGGTCCCAGACCAGCTATGAAGAATTTACGCAGTCCTAGGTTGTAGAGGGCGAGTATTTGGCGAGTGTAGTGGTTTAAAAGAAGGTTACCAAACTCGGCTGGAGTGTAGGTTTGGCTGCTTGAGTAGAGCCCAGGCATGAGGTAGTTGTTGATGTAGTCGTTGTTCCCGAAAGACATGAACACGATTGATTTTGCGAGGTAACGGGTTAGATTTATCCCCTGAGATGCTGCCATGTTTCGGATTTGATCCAAGGTCGTCTCGAAGTTGATTACCTGTGTGTTTAAGCTGTATCTGTCTCCCTGCGTAAATATTTACAAATGAATGCATGAACATTAAGGTCAATCTGGATCGGAATATTAAGGTCTAAGACCCGACCGGATCGGACAAATACGGTTACTGTGCACGGTTCTAGGAGTATTATGAATTTTGGTGATACGTACCCAATGTCTTCCAGTTTCATCAAGAATCCCACCAGCAGCTGAAGCATAGTTGACTCCTTTGAGGATTTTGGTTCCAGTTGTTGCTGGATCTGCGAATGCCGGCAGATAGGGTAACCCCAACAACTCTCCTGTTCATATTAATTGTTGCTTTAGATCTGATATTTAACATTACAAAAAAAACCCAACGAGTAGATACAATTATACAAACCGAGTATGTCGACAACAGTTTTGCCATTGGAAAACCTTCCGGTGGTGCCGGACTTGAAATCGATGCCATATGGCCAGTAGTTTGCTTTGGCAATTGAATTCAGATAGTTGTTGTTCCCTGCGTCCACCAACGAATCTCCGAATACAAACATGGCAGGCACAGTTTCCGCGTTGCCTGATTCCGCTCCTCTCGTTTTTCCCACACAGCATCCTAATAACATTAATCCTGCTATAAGATAACGAAGAAAGAAAACCTTCTTCATACTTAGATGAACTAGTAATAGTGATAAGATAATCAGATGGCTTCAAGCAATTCATATATATATATATATATGAGCTGAGCTCTTAGTCTCTTACCCAAATGAAGAAATGTCATATTGATCCTTCCTAATTTGTCAATGCCGCCCGCCACAGGGTAAATTAAATTCGAAACCGCTGGTATGAGTCACCAGTCATCACTAATTTCTTTATTAACATTCTTTTCTTGGCCTTTTCCTCAATTTGGGGTCTGTTTTTCATGCTTTTGCTTCCGTTACGTCCCGCCTCTTTTCACGCAGCCATACATGATTGACTCATATTCAGTAAGTGGGTGTTACGTAATGTGATCAGGCTTATTTTTTGCATTGATTCTTGAAAGATTGTGTTATTACGTGACTTCAGAAGGAAATCGTGAAAGGAAGGCTTGCAAGCTTTGGAACGATTTTCCAACTTGTCCTTGTATTGAATTGTGTACATACGAGAGCATATGCGCATGAGGTCTAAACCCATGTTCATCACGTCCCTGCAAGTACAACTAGAGTATCTACTTAGTTGACACTTGCCTATATGTTAGGATTGCTAACCGAATACTAGCTAACTGCTCTGAAACCATGTTAAAATCCGATACATATGGATCGTAGGTTGGTTGTCGTGTGCATACGAGCACGCACGTTAGGCCCAACAAATACACCTAACAGGTTCCATCATGAAACCAATTGGAAATAGGAGGAACTCACCGACCTTTAGGATGTGATATGAGACAAGTTACTTGGACTCGAGTCACGTTTGGCTCATCAAAATCTCGGTTCGAGCTTGTTCATTTTCTAAACAAGCCGAGTATGAACACATTTTAAAGCTCGACTCGTTTATAAACGAGCCGAGCTCGAGCATGTGTATGCTCGGCTCGTTTAGCTAAAATAACACTATAAGTACATTATTGTAGTCGAGCTACTCGAGATCGGCTCGTCAAAAGCTTAGCTCGAATTCTTTCACTTTTTATACGAGCCAAATATAAACACATTTTAAAGCTTGTATAAATTATAATCCGGCTCAGTCTCGACTCAATTTATAAACAAGGCGAGTTTGAGCGTGCCAATGCTCGGCTCATTCAGCTCATATTACACCTCTGCCGACCTTATATACTAGGTTTGAAATATCACTGCTCCCGGAAACTTATTATCTTCAACAAGCATTACATATTTTTCACATTGCTCGGCTAATGATGATCAATTATGACACTAACTGCTAACTTAAACTTGTCACGCGTCAATGATGAATCAATACCTATAAGTGTTTATTTGTAAATACTGGAAACCAACTGAAGCAGCAGCAGCCATAGGAAAATGGAAAACAGAAGATTGCTAGCTACATCAATTTGAATCTTTAGATGCGTGGTATTTATCTTGCTTGCCCATGACAAAGATCATAAACCAAGTGATTAGTAGTCAACAATGTGAAAATATATATATAAGTGCCATACGGCTAGCCAGTTCTCCAACACTTTCTGAGAGACAGGGGCAATATTCAGCAAATAGAAAAAGTGTCCATCTCAACTTCATGACAAGAGATTTACAAGAGGCAAAAGCTGGATCCAACATTAATGAAAAACTCAATCAGTTAATTTACAGGGTGGGAGCTCGTTCAATGGAGCCACCGATGACAGTGAGCAAGTTGTTACCAAAGGGATCGCTCAGATGAGAAGCAAGGTTTTCGACGGGTCCTTCTCCTGTCACGTAAGCTTGAATGAAAAATGCGAACATGGAAAACATTGCAAGTCTTCCGTTCTTGATTTCCTTCACCTTTAAGATGGCTGCTTGGTCGGGGTCACTTGCTAGTCCTAGCGGATCGAATGGACCTCCTGGGTGAAGCTTGTCTTCCAAATCCTGCAACAAAACAACTCCAAGATATTAGATTTTGAGCACGATAATTCAAATGTGTGTCTGTGTTTTACAACTTACCAATCCGTTGGTGATTCTGTAATACTCAGCACCGCCGACAAGAACTACCTCAGCCACAACAGCGACAACAAGGTTAATTGGGATGCTCTTGCCAAAGTAGTTAAGTGTGTTGCCATCAAGGAGTAGAGCACCAGTCTGCACATATCATTTCATCTCAACTAATGAGTTGATACATTTATAGGGTAAAAATTAAGGGATTAAAAATTATAGGAATGAAGCGAGAAAAATCATTTTCTTAATCTCGAGGAGATTAGATGAACTTCATACTCATCTCCTTATCCTTCGTCTAAATAATCATGGTTATATTAACTCCATCAACGTAATCTTAGGTTTGTATCCATTATGTATGGGAAGAAACAAAAGAAAGAAATGGAAAGCATAGATTAGAGATGAACCTTGAACCAAACAGCTTCGGGACCGCAGTTGGCGCCGAACTTGTTGAAGGCCTCAGGGATAATACAGCCAGCAGCTCCAAGCATTGCCCACCTTGCATGAATCAGCTCAAATGCCTGATATCTTCATTCCAATATTTACAATTTCGTCAGATCCATCGAACAAACAATTATATATATATATATATATATATATATATATATATATATATATATATATATATATATATATATATATAAAGATTAGATATTTAGATGTCCAAGTACTCACTTTGCGAAGTCTTCTGGTTTCTTGCCGAGTCCAAAAGGATCGTACCCGTAGCTGAGTAAGATAGTAAGTAGACGTTAATTAAAGCTAAGAACCAGATCAAATAAGGGATCAATTGATTGGATGGATGAAAATTGACAACTCACTCTCCGGGAACTTCTCCGGTCAAGTACTCTGGGATTTCAGAGCGGTCCAACAAACCGGAAGGCAAATAGATTCTTCTGTCGGGGCCTAAAATCAATAATGCGGTAAATTCATTAGCAACTGAAAAATGCATAATCTAAAATTACCAGAGATTGTAAGATCGATGACACTCACCGTACCACTTGGCGAGCTCATCGTCAATGGAGGATGAAGCGGAAGGCTTGGATTTGGAAGGAGGAGGAGGAGGCGCCGCCTTCTTCTTTCCAAACAAAGCTACCGTCTTGAAGTTAAAAGCTGCGGGGGTGACTGAAGAAGAAGCGCTTCTTGTGTTGACGGTAAGGCTGTTTCCGAACATTTCCGATGCCCCCAAGGAGGCAGCTAAGGTCGACGCTGCTACTGAAGCCATTTTACTTTCTTCTTCTTCTTCGATTTGTTTGGGTCCCTAATACTAGACAGACACCTTGTATGAATTATGAGAATACAGGGCTACAAATAATGAATTTAGGGTTCATGCAGAATGGGTGGATGAGAAAGAAGGCCTGTTATGTGGAGCTAAAGGGCTCCAGATCAGACTGAGAAAGCAACGTTATGGGGTTGGAGAATCTGAATGTGGAAGATGATAGGTTGTGTTATGATAACGTGGATTTCTCCAATAGCTTGTGGATAGCTAAGCTTCTCCACTTAGATTCTTTGTCCAGTTGTCTTATCCATCCTTCCCCACATCTTCTTCCTGCACACTAAATTTACTGCTAAATTCCACAAATCACCCTTAAATTAGAATACTTATCATTGTATAGCCCGAATAGTTTGGCACTTTTGTATAATTTATGGTGTAATTTTATATTTGTACAAGCAGAATATCATGAAATGGTTTTTTTAAACATCTGAATAAAAATTGGATGCATAATCGGCTAGTTAAAGTATGGAAAACAATATACCTCTTGATGCGTGAGTTATTCCTTTGAAGAAAATATTAAGGGTGAACTCGTAAAATCTGATAATATTAAAAATATATTTTATTGTATAAAATACACTATAGTTGGTTTCTAGCAAAACGCTACAACTACCTAATACTATCGAATTATATATCTTTATGTATCGTCCGAGAACATATTCAGTAGTTCCACCTTAGAGTAAATGACACAATTCTTTCAATCTAATACTTGTACTTTACAACAAGCGTGCAATGTTAAACTTGTTTGTAATATAATGTTTTTACTCGACTATATGATGAAAACCATATTTCTCATCAAGTATGCTTGAACTATTGGGATCAAATTGTTAATCCTAATGATTACTACTAATCTATTTGAGCATGCACACATATTTTCACAATTCTCACTCTCAAGTGGTTGAGACACCAATCAGTTTCAAATACATAATGTCATGCATGGAATAGGAGGATATATTAAGTCTTGCGAGACTATAGCCCACTCAAATTTTAGCAATTCTGGTCATTGTCTTTATCACTACTTTTTATAGTCAATGTTTGACAACGTCAAAGATATACTATCACTTTGATGGTAATTGTATGCAACTCGTGTCTAAGAAATTCATTAATTATGAATATCTGAATGACTCCATAATCGGATCAATAGGAAGTCATAAGATTGGTTTATCCAGTATGTATTGTCATACACATCTATGTAATCGATTAGACATCCCTATGTCTCTATAACACATAAAACATGTGTTTATCAATCGATCTCACACTATAGTCTTTTATATAGTCATTTGTATCTAAGTTAATCACTTGGACTATGGACATTAAACAAATCTACAATTTCAGTGCCCTTAATGGGGTTTCATTCATTAAAAGTGTTTCAATGAACTCATTTGGTAATATAAATATGTTTGGATACTTTATTTAATATTTAAGCAATAATCAAATAAGAATATAAATAACTCATATAAATCAAAACATGATGTCACAAAAACGATAAACAAGCTTATCCATCAAACACAAATTTCTCAAAGGAACTTTCTAATGTGCTTGAGCCCTTTTGGCTCTAGTATGACTATCATGCTTAGGCCTACTCATGGGTTTCATCAATGGGTCTACAATGTTATCATGTGTATGAACTTTCCACACCCTCACGTCACCTCTATCAACATAGTGTCGGATAATGTTGTATTTTCGTTGAATGTGTCTGGACTTGGAGCTAGAGTTATGTCCCTTGGCTTGAGCAATTGTGCCATTGTTTTCACAATAGACGTCAATTGCTCTAGAAGTTCTAAGAACGACACCGAGCTCAACTATGAACTTCCTAATCCAAACAAGTTCCTTAGCTACTTCTCTAGCAGATATATAATTTGCCTTCGGTATAGATTCTACTATTGCACCTCGCTTTTGGTTCTTCCAACTAACTTCTCCTTCATTTAGAACGAAGACGTATCTAGATTGTGATTTAAAAACATCTATGTTTGTTTGGAAATTCGCATCTACTTAGCCTTTGATGACTAGGTTGTCATCACATCCATAAACCAACAGATCATCCTTAGTTCTTCTTAAGTACTTAAGGATGTTATTTCCATAGACCAATGTGTCTCGCCAAGGTTAAATTGGTACATATTTGCTACACATGCTCAAAGTGTATGCAACATATGGACGGATACAAGTCATAATATACATGATACATCCAATTGTTGAAGCATATGGAATCTTATTCATCCTCTCAGTCTCATCAAGTGTATTAGGACAATGGGTCTTGTGGAGATGTGATCCATGTTGCATTGACATGTTCCCTTTCTTTGAGTTCATCAGGTTGAATCTACCAAGGACTTTACCTACATAAGTTCCTTGATCAAGACTATTCAACTTCTTATATTTATCTCTATAAATCCTTATGCTTATTATATACTCGGCTTCTCGTAGGTCCTTCCTTGAAAAATATTTATAAGTCATTCCTTAACTTTTTCCATCACCGGAATGTCATTCTTAATGAGTAATATGTTATCCACATATAGAAATAGAAAGACTACTATACTCTCATATACTAAACTTCTTGTAAACTCAAGGTTCTTCTTCGCATTTGATGAAGTCAAACTGGTTGATCACTTCATCAAACCAAATATTCCAACTTATGGATTCTTTCTTAAGTTCATAAATTGATTTCTTAAGCTTGCATACATTACTAGAATTTTTCAAATCTTCAAAACCCTCAGGTTCCTCTTCTAAATATTCATTTTGGCCAACTCTCATTTTGGCTAGGTAACAAACCTTGGACCTTGATTTAAATGAATTTAATGGAATATTGGGTCTTTTACGGTTTGTAGGGCCAGTTTCCTTCACCAATGTACAAGTTATCCACCTACAGTTTCTCATGAATAACAAGGTCATCCCCACCATTCAGCTCCTCGCCTAGCAAACGACGTCACCACCCTACTTTCAAAATGATTATCCGCCTGGGCCATTGTTTGGAAATGAAGCCATCTACATTGATTGTATTATTGCCCTCCTAGCTCACCATTACGAGATCAACCTAGAACATTACTCACCCATTTATCCCGAATGCATGAACAAGAGAAATTGGAGAACGGAGAAGTGTGTTAAGAGGTTTGGAGACATCTGGAACATTTATGCCTCTTTTCGTGGTTACCACCCCATCGATATTGTTTGTATCAAAATATGCATCTTTGACAATTGGTATACACTAGTTGGACCTGTATCGAGTGGGTAGACAAAAATTCCTTCCCACTTCCTTCTAGCATTAGGTTACTCGAGGGAGGTTGCATCATACTAGAGTCGGCCATAGGTGACGACATGGATTTGGACGGTAGTGATACAAAGGAGTTGGACGACACTTATGAGCTATACCCCACCGATCTGATCCACCCCTCTACCAAATCATTGGGAGTATACCCCTCACTACTCCACCCTCACATTATATCCACGTGTTTATTTTTTTTCATGAGTGATCTCCATTGTACTTTCGTTTCTCTAGAAATGCGTTTGTTTAAAATTCCTTGTTATAAATAGCGACTTAGGTTCTTCACTAATTATACGGTTCATGACAAAAGGAAAGTAATAATGATAAAATTAATTATTTTTATTTTTTCGGCCTTATTTCCCTTTAACTTTTTCTCTCTTCATTAAAATGACATAATTTTCACAGGCCATTGTTCAAATAACCGACATCAAAGAGCGAGATGTTGGTATCAGGATTTCAGAGAGGGTGATGTTTCCGGCTTTTTCGAGCAGTAGGCCATCCAAATTTGCCTCAAATTTTTTTGAAATTTCCATGAACAACTTTTCAAAATAATTGTTCTTAGTTTGTTCATAGATGGGTGTGCAGTGTGTGGATGGCTTCTCGCCGTCAAGTCGGAGTATAGTTTTGGGGTTTCCAATTTGCCTTGTCTTCCAACTTTTATACCGTCTTTAACACCAACTTCACAAAACATTTAAAAAATAAAATAAAAAAGTAAGGCTTGGGAAGGCAGGAGATTAAAATGAAACAGCTAGCCAAACCAAAAGTTTAATCATATCGTAAAAGATAACACATTATGTTGGGTAGATAAATCCCAAAACAATATACAGTATCACACTATTATAACCAGCTGCAGAGTAGCAAATTTTAAGATTCAGACAGTAATGTAGGAAAACCAAAATCAATAAATGTGCTGTTCAATAATCACCCTATACTACAACTGGTACAAATGGTCTTGTAAGAACCCTTTTAACAAAAGTTCAAATGATAACTCTGAAGCACAACACAAAGTATACATCTCTCCTCCTCAACCCAACTGTTGAGCACAAAAGTCTATTGGTAGAATTACAACAAGCAACTTCTCACCTCCATGTGTTTCTTCCTCTTGGAGTGTGTTTCTTTGTAGTTAACATTCATCAGAGACACTAAGATCATCATAACAAATCCAAAAGTGGCGGTTGTTGCTGTGATGATGCCTTGTTTTGGTTGGGTCGTGTTCCTGAACCAAGTTGTCCTCGACCTCTGCCACTTACCCTGCCACCTCTGCCAATGGCGGAAGATGACGGTGGTGGAGCCAACCTTATTGCACTTTGATCATTCTTGCTCGAAGCAAATATAGAGCTCAGATCCGTTGCCTTTGGCTCAGCTTGCGTATTGCTCGAACCAAAGTCATGTTTCAAGAACTCGAGAGCATTCAAAGGTACACCACCCCCACTATTAGAAGTAGAAGAGCCAAAACGGTTCAAAGCAGGGCCTCCTAATCCTCCTATCTGTTGCTTTGGTTGCTGAACAAAATTTGGGGTGCTGGTGCTCCAACTGTCACCAATACTCTGCAAGCTTGGGCTACTTGACACGTGTTTTGGTGCGAATGAACCTGACGAGCTATTAATGAAAGAATCAACCCCACTTGAAGACCCGTGAGGTCGAGGAGGCCAATCAGCAAAGGGATCTAACTCATTAAGGCTTCCAGAAGCTGTGTTTATATTTTGTGTACTTGCCTCGGCTGCAGGTGAGACAGCACTAGAAGATGCACGAGGTGGCCATTCGAGATCAAGTGATGGCCATGAAGAGTTCAATTTCAATGAATTAGAGGCAGGAGTTTCCTTAACAGAATTTGGTTGGATGGATAGACCATTCATCATCTTGTTGTCATCATTAGGCTTAATTGATGGTGGATTAGTTGTTGATGGCTGGAGACTCGCATCTGATCCTCTGTTGGCGGGAGCCCAGTCTTCATCCCATGTACTACTACTCTTATTACTTGCTGCAAGTGGAGTTGTCACTCTTCCATTTAACTTCTTAGACTGTCCTAACTGAAGCCCGTCAGGAACCGGCGCTTCAACCTCTTGGACACCAGATTCTGTTATTGAGACCCCTCTCTTTTCTTCAATTTTCCTGGAGATGCATAAAGATAATACATAATTCTTGTTTTGAAAATCATTCTATAGGGGATGTTGCGTAGATATAAAAAGATACATTGCTTTTTCCATAACCACAGGAAGAAAATAATAAGCGAACACAACAAAAAATTTGGGAAACCTGAGTATATCCTTGACAAAGTGCATGTATTTTACAAATTGCTGGACATTTAACTGCTGCGCAACCAGAAGTGGAGTGAGTAGAGGAAGGACATGCTCTGCAACAAACTCTGTTCCAAACTGCAAATAACAGACAAAGGCAGAATAATAAGCTCCTAGTACAGGTAAAAAATTTGACATTTCTTGTGGAGCAAAAGAGGGCAACTACAACTTAGAGGATACTGTAAATCTAGAAATATTCACTTGCAAGAGTAGACTTAATATGACTCTATTAAGTAGTTAAGTGTGGCTACCTGCTTGAATATAGAGTTTGAAACACGGAGCGTACACATAAGGGTTGGAGGAGATCTATCAACGGCAGTACAACGCTGAACTGTTTGCAATATCTCCAATACAGCAGGCTTATCAAGTGAGTGGACCAGATCACCCAGGCACAGCAAAGCATTTACTCTCACCTGCCATCAGAAGCCATGCCAACAATTGTGGTCATCATCAGATAGCAATGCAAAGTATGACAGTGTCAGATCGCTTGAGCTGTCTACAATTTTCAATGAGAAAACACATCTTATTAGCCAAAAGCCTGAAACTGACCCATTTGTGTTCCAATAACTTCGATAAGGGTGTACTTGGCGAATCATTTTGTATTAACTTTTCATTTACAAATTACTTTTCATGGGCCCACAGTTTTTCAACTAAGAACAATTTATAAACTAACTATCAAACACATTCTAAGTATTAATGCCCTCTGAGATAAATAAATAAATAAATAAATAAATAGAAAGCCTTTTTCTTTTCAAATGAGGAAAGAAAAAGAGCCCTCTTGATAAGAATAGCCACATGTAACTCATCTCCTACCATACCTTCTATATCCCATACACCCCCAAAAAGAAGAAGAAGAATAACGTACAGATATGGTGGCATGATGCCTTTGTAAATAGCATCTGCACCTTTCAGACATATATTTCTCAGACCTCAATGACAGAAAAGCTTTCTTACTTGGACACATCAAATGCATGATATCAGAACTATAAAAACATACCAGAAGGAAGAAAAAATACTCAGGTACATTGTTGGAGTGGCAAAGGAGAAGTATCCCAAAAACAAGCTGTTATGTAGACCAAGTAGGTAACTGGAAGGATTAACACTGGTCTAGTCTACAGAAGAGGCTTAGCCTCTAAGTTGGGGATGATGAGCATCTTGCTAAATAACAAGTTACTTAGCTAGAGAATTTTGATGGACTAGTGCAACTTCGCGTAGAGAATTCCTTGGTTCAACTAAGATTTGAGTTTTCTTAACAGGTTGGATTTTTTTTACTAGTGTTACATCCATGTTAAAAACAGTACAATAAAAATAATCAATCGTATTTCTCTAGACAATCCTACTTAATATTAAAATATCCGGTTCTGGTGGACAAGATATATACAAAAAACATAATTTTTAGAGCTGCATTTGAGTTAAAAATAGAACAATTGGAATTGTTTGCATATATAAATGAAACCAGCACAATTTTGGGCGTTCCCCATTTTTTTATTTTGCAATTAGATTAGTACTTTGCGATATTGTATTTACGGTTTAGAAGAGCCATGATATCAGCTCTGGGTTTGAATACAGGTTTAAAAAGAAACATGATACTGGCTTTGGGTTTGATTACAAGAGCAATTCGCAAGTTACATAGAAAAAATGTCCTTCAAATTAGAATGCCAGTTCCAACTTGGTTAAGAAGCCACACTTTTGTGGGTTGCCTTAGACTTTAAGAGTTGAGGTGTTTAGGAGTTTGAACGGTGTTTTTATGACAATTAGTGTAAGCATCTAGAAGATCTTCATTGCATTCACTAAAATGAAACACTTGATGCATGCCCATTTCCTGTTACAGTTCATAGTTTATGTTGAACTTATTGCAAAACAACATTCCGTAGCAATTGAACTGCTCCCGGAAATGAAAAGGCAATCCCTAGCGAGTCTGACGATCAAGTATTTGAAATTTTGAACTATTCAACTTCGTAAAAACCTCATAAGAGGCCTCCCTCGTACTTAATGAGATATGATATCATCAGAATTCAAATTTAGCATCAAGTTTATAGAATCAACTACATACCGCAGCAACAGTTGTTCGAAGTGCCAAGCTGTGTACACGAGGCAGTATTGCTTGTTTCACAAGCTGCTCAATGAAGTGAAACATAACAATGTCATATGAATCAGAGATAAGTTTGAACAAAATTCATAACAAGAAGAACAAGGCTGCCGGCCACATTATCAAAAATGAAGCCAAGTGTAACATTACAAGAGATAGAAACTCTAGTTCCTAGAAACTTCGCCATATGTGATATATCTCAACATTAAAAATTGCACAGAAAACATGAATAAATAAACATGCTATTCGTTGAGACATCAATTTATTGCTTCATTTTGCATGTGATGTACTTCCTTCAGATAGAATACTCTAGTTCCTAGAAACTTCCTCGTATGTGATATTTCTCACAGAAGATATACTTTTGAAGATATTCCATGTTAAAAGTATGATAAGAATATATATATATATATATATATATATATATATAACTGTGATTTGCAGACTTTGAATTTGCAAGAAGTCTAAGAGGACGACTCTTCCTTCATATATAAACAATCTATTATGAAAACATTAGGTAGGACACTAACACATGAGGTATTTGCCACGTAGTGCACCATCTTCAATTATTTTATGGCCTAAATGCTTCTCAGTGAGAAATCGGAATGTTGCTAAACATCTGGCATCATGTCATACTACATTGTTATTTTTTCTCATCAAACAATCTTTTATTCGTTCCAAAACAACCATTCCAAAACTTTTGAGGATCAACTCATAGATATAATTTTTAATTCTAGTATATTCTTTCAATAGATCCCATCTTTGTTTGATTAAGGATTGTATGATACATTTTAAAATTTTGAATTGATCTAGTAGGCCAATTGTTTCAGATAGTCCACAAAGCTTGAATCAATATGACTAGAAATAGTGAGGCAGCAGATGTCATTTTAAGTAATCCTGAAGCAAAGGACAGGAGTACAGGCAGTATGCCACACATTATTGATTGAATTGAATTAACCATAGACACAAAGCAAACAGTGTAAGTACCTGAGGGTCCAAATGACTAGCAAGAGAAACAGTCTTTTTTAGCACCTCCTCTTGTAACCGAGTGTCCGTATCATCATAGGCACGTACCAACATAGGCAGTACATGTGATATTAAGTGTTCATGACTGGTCTGATGCAGTAGTAACCTCACATTTATCAATTTCAACAATAAATTGCAAGAAAATTAAAAAATATTAAAAAGAGATTATGAAGACATCCAGCATCCGAACACTACAATTTCAATGTGACAAGTGCAATTCATGCATGACAACCGACAACTAGGATAAGTAGAATGTGTTGAATCAAGTGAAAAGTTCAGCCAAGGATTCATCTATCAACTACCCAACCCGTTGTCACCCCAACTTGCAAATATTCCATTTGGAAAAATGTAGCCAAAAGCCAACATTTTTCATGACAAAACAAGGAAGTTTCGACATATAAACTGAACTAAGAATCATAAAGACCTTTTCTAGGGAAAAGATTAAGGACCAATTTACATTCGGTATGAGTATAGGTTAACATCAAAATATCAATAAGGTAGGAGTAATACCACCATTTATTTTAATATCAGCCCATGTGTAATTCTTGATATTGATCATACCTACATATCACTAACTTCAGGATATACAAAACAATAATATCATACATATGCTGATACGAGGATATAGACAAATGGTATGGTTGACCTCCAAACATCAATACCGAATGGGTCCTGACGTGACACTAGAAGAGTCTGTGACACTAGATGAGTCGAACATTAAAACTAGGGCTATCACACAAAGATTAGTCAGAGGAAGGGCTTGTAAGGGACTAGGTTTCAATTCTATGCTCCCCAAAAATAAATGCTATGTAAATACCATACTGTTTGAACTAAAAATAAGAAACGGGAGACATAGTCTCTTAAGTTCTGATCACTCAGCTGTCTGGAGTAAAATAAATATTACAATCCATACTAAGAAAGACATTTCCAAATAATTTACTTTACCTTGTCAATAATAAGCTCAGCATGCTTTAAAAGTAGTAACAGCGTATCTCCTGAGGCAGAACTCAAGACTGGTAGAAGAGCTGGCAAAGTTGACAACTCAAAATCAATTTTCTCCTACATAAAGATTGACAGAGCAAATATATTTATCAATACCAAAGTAATCATAGAAAAAGAATATTTAACAATCAGACGATCGAAACCTTTTAGGCTTCCACAAACAAGATTTGGTAGTAAATATTATTCGGTAACATAACAACTTAATATAAATTTCACATTAGCGAAAACAGAATTGTGAGTATGATGCACTTGCAGAAAACGAAGAGATAAAAAGGGTCAAGATTTGAGCATGTATATATATGTGTGTAAGGCATATAAAGGATGCAATCACAATTTCTAGATTTAAAGAACTATTACTACTACCTGCCTTGTGATACGTTATATTATATTTAAAATTAGTGAATCCAATATTCTGAAAGTTAAAAAGAAGTTTCCTAGTTAGTGGTTACTCCAAAAAGAACATGGTAACTACAATCACTTAATTTATTTTAGAAAATCAAGATATGCAGCAATTTCAGAGCAACAAGTTGATTTATAAATCATTTGCTAAAGTAGATGAATGTTTAGAAACTATGAGCAAAAAGAAGAAAACAAAATAGAGTTTGATGTTTTCTTTTATGTGTTTTTTCCCACCTACTCTCCCGAAAATCCACAACAAACATTGTATTATCTCCTCCTTTCCCCATCCCAATCAACCCTTTTAGTCTTCCCCCTATTCCCTACTTTTTTCATGGAACCTTTTCTTCATTGAGCAATCAAATCCTTTCATATGCCTCCCCCAAACAGCCTCCATGAATGACAACCCTGATGAAAAAAGATAGATGTACGGTGACCTACATTGAAGCAACGTCCTAGAGGTTGTAGACAATGATACCACGGGGATTACTTTCAGAGCTCAATGGTGAAACATGTGCGTTACTCGTTAGTGTGCAGGAGAAAAGGTAAAATGGTGTCTCAATGCACTGTCATTGCCTGACAAATGTGATTGGCTGTGCTATGTTTCACATTTGTTGGGTAGGGTCAGCAGCACGGGATAATGCAACATTTCAGTGATTTGTTTCCTTTGGGCTGGATAGCCAACTAATTATCTCTTGTAGCACAGAAATGGACACGGGAAACAGACACGGTGGTAAATGGGGAAGCCGCAATCTCAAAAATATAGTAAACGTAAATGGAGATGAAATAGCAATTTAAATTATATGTCTTTTTAAAGGTCAGGAGTGAATTAATGGGAATAAGAGATGAATCCGATAAAAAGGGACCATTTAGAAATGATAAACATCACATTCAAATGTACAGAAATAAACTCCTTAAGGTTCACAAACCAAATAAGACACATTCAAGTACATAGAAATAACAAGTTATGCACAAACTAATAGTTCAACTTAAACGTATACCGAGCCCAATATATAAGCAAGTCACAAAGGGTTTCTGATGCTTATCTTCTTGGTTAGATGAAGAAACACTTCCATTATCACTAACTACCATGAGCTTGTAAACTACTTGAAGAACTCATCATGAATTAAAATCTGAAATTTTAGCAATCAACAGTTCAACAAAATCAACACTAGACAGTCAGTAAACTCAACACAGAGAATCATTAATCAATTTCAGAAAGCAATCAACATTCAACAATTCAACAGTCAACAGGTTGCTTTATCTCACACTTCAACATTGAAACAAAGGAAGAGGAGAAGAAAACCAAACCCTGCAAACAATAAACTAATTCTATTATCTAAATTTGTGGCATTTGTGATACACACGTCCAAGAATTTACCAGTATTTCCTTTTTTCAAAATGGTATACAAAAATTTATCTCACAGTTTATGTACAAATAATAAAATATGATATTGATGTGCTTTCTAGGGCACACATTATGACATGAATCGAGGAAGGAGATGTTTTGTACCTGAGACTCTGCTATTACTAGCACCATTGGTAATATAATTGGCTGCATTACCAAATTCCGTAGCTCTGCACAAAGAGGGGGAAGAACCTACAATAACAAAAGATCAGCATTGCATTAAAATCAGAATTTCTAAAATGGAAAGGCAGCCAAGTTTGGAAGCCCAACAGGAGAGGAACTTGCACAGGATGATCATGGGAAAGAACACATCCTCGTAAGAACTTAAAGAGCTGAATAAAGGAAATGCATAATTATAATTAATGATAAGTAGAAATCCAGAGGACCCAAAGATACTCTAATATAGCAACCAAATCAAAGCAGTCACCCTCTATCCAAAGAAAAAATCTACAATACAGAAGGAAAAATGAGACTTGGCTAACATCTGAAGTCTGAGCCGGAAAAGGCACAGAAAGAAGAGGTGTCACAAATTTATCTTCATTTCAGCTAAACCACTTTCTGCACCAAAAGAAAGAATAACCAAAAATGTCGAAAATCTTATAAAACTATATTTCATCTCGTAGTTGTACTGTGTACAAGATAATACTCACAACTCAATACCTAGGGGCTAGGGAGATTGTTATCTTTCCTGCAAGGCAAGCCTATAAGATGTAATATGATCGAGCAGGGAATTGTAACTTGCAAGCAATCACATGAACTAGACAAGAGATTAGCATAGACAAGACAACAGCTGACATAACACTCACGCACACACACCCAAAAAATGTTATAAAAAAAAAAGAACAACCTAGCCTGCTCCCAAAGCAAGGAGCAAAGAAAACAAAAGTGTCAAGAGAAACTCTACCATACAAAGCCACTATCTTACCAGCCTAATGGTGTGTTTTCCATGTCCTTACATGGGAAGTTTTGTCCTTATAAAGCCGTGCCAGACCCATTAAGACACTCAAACAGTTAATTTTTCATTTTTTTTCCCTCCATGTGGTGCTATGATAACCCCATAATTTATAGCCATCCCGTTTCTATTATATGGCTAAAGTTTAAGGAGCTTTTTTATTTGTGTCAACCCTCTTTATCTCGCCTATTAAGTAAGAAGTATGGGGAACTAGAGTTACCATCTTATTGTGCCAAAACCAATATTCTAATTAAATTGCCTTTTCTCTTGGTCTCTCCTTTTTCCACTCATCTTCCCCTAGCCTCGTTACTAGAGTAGTCTGGTGAATGGGTTACACCCCTCCTTTTCCTCACTAATCTCTGGTGCCCTATAAGAAGCACTTCACAGCTGACCAACAAGAACACATTTCCTCTATAATCAGAAAGGAAGTATTTTACTAGATCTTTCCTGCTGAGTATCCTAGTAGGGGGTACATCTCCAAATCGGATTCCCTCCTAATATGAAAATCAAATTTGTTGATGATCTTGGAATCACTCATTCCTGGAATCATTTTTTAATTTTCATTCCAAGCCTTACCAAGCACGAGTATTGAAATCAGTCCTTCTCATGCCAATTCTTGATTCTCTGGAATCAATGCCAAAAGAAACCCAAAGGAAAGCTAATAACAGACCCTAGTTGCAGAAAATAATCTTCAAGTTGGTGAGCTAATCCAAAATTAAAATTAAAAAAAAAAAAGATTGAAGAAGAGACTTTTTGAAGCAGAAACGCCATAAACAGACCTTATACCGCAGCACACGGGAATCAAAATCCTTCCACATATCCGCTAGTGCCTTTAAGAAGTCTGACTTCTGCATATTATCTCTTTCCTACACATAAGTCAAATATATGTGTTAAGCCAGATAAGTTGACTAGTCTCTTCGGTTGACACTAATTGCTCTGTTCCTTGAGCAGAATACAACAAAGTTGATGATTCAAAACATACAATCATGTGGTCCAAGAAGCGGAGTGCACGCAACCTTGTATCATCTCGAAAAAACGGTGACCCTAAAAGTCAAAAACTAACCCATGTCAGTTTCAGTTGCAAGTCAAACCAGATGAAAAGTCCGCATAAATCTTTAAATCCCATGACCACAAAAATTGCCATAACAATTAATTGGAAAATAGCTCAAACAATTCAGTCAACGCATACACACAACTGATCCTAGAGGGCAAAAGTGATATACTTTCGTGCATGCCAAAGGAAAATCTTTATTCTCATTGATGGTCCCTTTTACCTGTGAAATCAATTGCTGTTGGCCTGAAAGATTCATTAACTGAAAGCATCCTCTGTAGATCTGACACTAAATCAGGTGGAACAGAAGAGAAAGCCTCACTGGAAAGATAATTTAGAGTGTTGTGGTACTGCCAAACAAAAATGAAGAAATTTAACATTGAATTTTTCAATAACAGTGAGTAGAATGTCAAATAAAAACCAGTCAAGCACTATACATATCTAATAATCAGTTAGCTAAAAACCTTATGAGGGGCCAAAACTGCCCGCTAAATCAGATTTTTTCTGTGAATTCCGAAGGTCAAAAAGACAGTACCAGTTTGCGTTGTTTGTTCTGGATGACTTTTGTGTCTCAGTTGTTAACATTTCGACATCTACACAGTTTTGTAAGTTGTTAATTAACTGTCCAACTTATAGATCAAGTAATAGCTCATAAGTTCATAGTAATTGGGTCAAACAAAGGCATTGGTTGGAGGGTACTACAGTACAACATCAAGATCATCATTGACAGTGCAAAGCCAATTGAACAATGTACAGCCTCCCCAACATACAAGAACAAAAAACAGATACATACCATCTTTACATTGTTGTGGCAGTCGAACAAACGCTTGTGAGAAATCAAATGATATGCAAGACATCCAAAACTGAAAATATCTGAGAACCATCCTATTGAAGATGTTTTGCTTCGCACCAACTCAGGTGCAGTATAGTTAAG
The DNA here is from genome assembly GCA_002319775.1 of Fagopyrum tataricum. Taxonomy (NCBI): domain Eukaryota; kingdom Viridiplantae; phylum Streptophyta; class Magnoliopsida; order Caryophyllales; family Polygonaceae; genus Fagopyrum; species Fagopyrum tataricum. Next base: position 18,668,037 of record CM008280.1, on the reverse strand, counting down.
AGAGGGTTGTAGGGGAAGTATAGAGTCCTCCATATCATATTCCTGAAAGAATAAAAGTGAACAGGTCTATCCTGTCAATAATTCGTACAGACAGGTGAAAATCATCATTCTGCAGATCTTATTACAAAAAAGAGAAAAGAAAACTCCAGCAATTATTCATTCACCTCTAGAACGAATGTAGAACAGGGAATTGGATTCAGAAAACGTCAATAAACTGTACACTAGCTTAATACCCGTGCCTTGCACGGGATTTGTGTAAAATTGAATAGGATACTTTTTTATTGACGTATAAAATGTATGTCTCAAAATTAAAAAGGTATATAACGAAATTCATAATTTAATAATTGAGAAAAAAAGATACATCTGAGGCCCATTCGGTAAGGCTTGGATTATGAGGTTATTTTGAAGATTACTGTGGAAAGATTAAGATTGGGGATTATTTTGGCAACTTTCTTCATCCTCCTCAAAGTAAACTATGAGATTATTGTGGGATTATAATCCCCAAATAATGTCGTGTTGTCTACCGAACGGACCCCTAGTCAGGTAAAAAACTTTATTCAGACTACAGTGTAATTATGATGCTATAAAGAATGGAGAAGTATCTCATGATAATTAATTAACATAGATCAATGTGATTTCCTCCAAAGACAATATGCAGAAACCAACCACACCTAAAAAAGAACAGAATTGAATGAACTTACTAAATGAAAAAGAAGAGGTAAATGATTATTTAGAACAGTTCTAGGAGCACAATAGATAAATACATCAAGAAGATCATACATTAAGAAAAAACTTCATAGTATAATATATTGGTTGTACACTGTAAAACGACAATATAATTTGATAAAATGGGAAATGACAAAATCTATTATGTTTAAAGTGATGCCAAGCATCCCTGTATTTTCTTCTTCATTGTCATTTTTATTATTTTCGATAAGTACAACAACTATGTATCTTCAATCATGTATTCATGAGAAGGGATTCGGTGAGGAGCACTTTCTCATTAAAAGTGAGATGCCAATTTAATATGTGAAGTGCAATAATTTAAGAAAATATATGTTTTGAAAAGTACAAGATTTGTATAAAAAGAAGTGCACAATTTTTTAAATGTGCACTTTTTTCCCTCATTTTTTAGGACTTTAGGTCATAAATTACGATGTTAATATAATTGTCAAAATCATGATGTATGCGTATTTGTTAACAAACATATACAAAATATGGTAATGGGAATTCTTCTACTTCAGAATCATGCCCAAATCTTCATTGATATACTATAAATTATTATTATGGTAAAAAGGTTAAGGTGGCGCAACTTAAATAGATAGCAAAAGTTGAGGTGGCTTAATGTGGGAATGCCACATGTGTTAATCGCTTCTATTTTAGTACTATAATATTACTAAAAAGATGATATGCCAATTTAATCATCATAATGGGATCGAGGAAATACAGCTTTCATAAACACACCTCATACATGAATATTTATTGTCACTAGAAGCTGCTGATTTCTGAAATTGTTTGAAGCAGATATGATGCATGTTAAGGTAAAAGAGTGCTAGCATTTTTCTCTCGTCATATAGAATTACTTACAGGATAGTGGAAGGTGTGAGCATTGGCCAAATCACCAGAGGCCTGGTCAGTAGGTATGGCAAATCCAAAACCACCAAGCTTCCAGGCTCCACTAGCAGTAATCAGAACACTCTGCAACAATTGTTACATTCTTACTTTGTGTTATAATGCTGAATAAGAGTGAATTAACTCTAGACTAGCTGCCAACAGGAGAGATCATCAACTTAGCATATCATAAAGGCAGCTAGAAACCTTTCATCTCATTAAAAACATATCAAAAACTACACATGCCTAGATGGACAAGTTCACAAACTTCTTTTACCTAAGAATATATCGTATGACATACCAGAGGCTCAAAATGAAGGAGCTTCCATAGTGAGTTTTAGTGACCAAGAAATGAAGGCCCGGTGGGTAACCTTGTGGGTTGTGATGACTGACAATAAGTTCGTTTTTGTCTCAATATATGATCAAAATCCACACTTAACGGACATTTGAAAGAAGGAAAAAAAAACTATGCTATCCCCATTGAATAGAAAATTATCATAGCAGAAGTTTTTCTAACCCTAAATGCATCGTTTGTTTGACTAGGGAGAATCCTATTTACTCATCACCTTCAAGATAAATCCCTGTTGAGCAAAAATGCATAAAAGAAAATTTATTCACCCTCAAACAATCACTTCTGATCTTGAAACAAAATAAAATTATCTGTCGGACAATAGAATCAGAAATATTACACCTGATATGATCGTAAATCATAGAAAATGCACGCCCACTATCAACATGATCTACCCAGTAACCTACGCCTACTACCACATTTTCAGGCCAAACACCTCCATAAATTCTCCAAATTTTGAACAGCATCTACGAATATCCAGGTCTATGCTAGCATGATTGAGCGACCGCCCGATTCCCAACTAGTGCACCTGCTTAAACTTGTAGTTTAGGATGATTGGAGAGAAGTAAGAAGGGCGCAAACCTGCTAGATTTTATTTCCCTTAAATATTAACTTTGATAAAAACTCTTCACTCTTTTTAACAATAACTAAACATGAAAGGGCAATAGCCAATAGGGCAGTTTTTTGAACTAACTACTGGCCACTCCAATAGTCTAATAACGTTGGGTATGATTTTCTACCTGTGATGAATAAGGAATAGTTTCATTTATTTACTTGTCTGAGATTAGCAGTTGTGTTCTTACAAGTAGTTTGAATAGATGATGGCTTTGGCTGGCCAAAGCAAAAGACAAGCACATTTGCATCAATCAACCTTGTTTTTTGAGAGGTAGATATTGTACCAAAAACAGGTGAGTATCCCCGAGCTGAAGGGGACGAAAAAATATAGAAAGAAAGATGATGGAGGGGATTAGCCAAAAAAGACCTCGGGGGATATAGCTCGATGAATAAGACGGGCATTATTGTGGAGGAAGTCCAAAGTCTCGGAAAGTTGAAGCAAGCCATGCTTCACCTCCAAGAGTCCCATTTCCTGCAAAGGAAAGGAGAAAACATGAAAATGTAAATGAGAATTCCAGTGAAATGAAATCAAAATGAGAGGAATGATAAGGAGTACCATGCCATTAAGCTCCTTGGGAAGCTTAGAGATGTTGTCAACGTCGCCAAGGGCATTGGCAACAGAAGAAAAAAGAGGCTCGGTAACCATAGCCATTGCATTCTTATTCTCGTCCAAAGCCTGGACAACATGGAGCACACCCGGATGCCTAATCCGGACTAATCTGGAAGCATCAGCGCGAACGATGTTGAAGAAGGAATCCTCGGTGGCCTTGGGGAGACCGGAGCGAGCACGTGCCTCGGAGAGGGAGCGCTTATCGAGAACCCAAACGCAGACAGTTGGGTATTGATGAGATCCACCGACACGAGGCTTAGCGGAATAGAGCTTCCAAGCGAGAGCTGGACCAGCAGATCCGATCTGATCAAGGAGATCGTAATCTTGAAGGGGTTTGGGTCCTGTTACTTCTTGAACGGTTGTCTGTACGGTCTTCTCGATCACAGCGGCCGTCTTGGCAAGGGCCTGGGTTAGGGTTTTCATATTCATCGCCATTGTAGAAATCTTTGTTCCCTCTGAATTGTACAATTCAGGTGCAAATTATTGGGAATCGGGTGATACGAGGAAGGAGGATGAAGAAATCAATTCGTATTGAAGCTGTGAGGAAGTCGGAAGTCGGAAGTGAGGATTGATGATGGAAATTTCTACCTATCCATCAAATTGAATCATCAAAGCAGAAAAGGAGAAAAAGCTTTAGAATTTGCAAAGTCATGTATGGAAGGGAAGTGGGTACTTCGGTATGCGGTATAAAATTCCAATCCTCTCTCTCATTATTTCATCTTCTCGACTGGACCTGCTGGTGGTGTTTCAATTTCTTTTCGATCTTCTATCTCCTTACGTTGTCCGTTTAAATTTTTATTATAGGGTTAATTACAAAAAAAATATAAAAATCACTCTAGGTTGAAAATTACAATTTATAACTCACCACCCCTTACATTCTTAATTTTATAGGCCCAACCATAAAATCTAAGTTGAAAATTACAATTTATAACTTACCACCACTTACATTCTTAATTTTATAGGCTTATTCAATTCAGAATTCAGTCACCATATCACCACTTTTCTTCCAATTCTATTAGTTTTACCGTTAATAGTCCCCACTTGTAATTATTTTATTATTATCCTTACTAAACCAACACGGTTCAAAATATTAATATTATAAATAAACCAAATCGGTTTTGTTTTAAATGAACTTAAACTCAACCCTTTTTCAATCTTCAAACTCTCAAATCCACAAACCCTAATCTATGAAATGTTGGAATGGAATTTGAAGAAATTGCAGCCGTGACATCTTGCTTGGTGATTCAATATCGAACTAATTATTATTCGAAGAAGAAAGGATCTGAAGAAACTTGAGATTGAGCAAAGGAAGGAACGAAGGAAGAGATTAGGAACCCATGTTGATTGTAGTTGACACCATCTCCACAAACAACAGTTTCATAGCAAGAGAAGAGCCGGAAGAGTTAGGGGTAAGAGCACCGGTTTCCATGGCAAAGAAAGCTCTTATTGAAATCATAAGAGATGTAATTGAGGGTTTCGGTGATGCCCATTTCGATATTCTCCCTTCTCCACTACCTCGCTCTCTTCGCCACCGCCTCCTCCTCTCCTTCCACCCACTTCGAGGATTTCGGCGACGAGCTCAATGATCACGATGACTCGATCGACAAATCACTAGCCCATCTATCCGATCTCCCTCCTTCCTTAGTCTGATTCTCAAACTCACCATGGCCCTCCCGACCCTCATCCCCAATCCGATCATCCTTCACCTTCCAATCGCAAAAGGCCGCTTCCCAATTTGAGTATATTGGGATGAAGACGAGTTCGAAGGCCTCCCGATACAATCCACTCCAAAACCTGGTGAATCTATCGAACCAAATCCTAAGTTGGTCAAAATCTCTTATACCTTGTAGTTTGAAACAACTTCCTTCCTCAGTTGGTCAAAATCACTGAAACCCTAGCCGGAAAGAGAAATCTCGATCTGTTGGTGTAGATTTAGGGCTTGAAGATATTACCTCGATCTATAAATTTGGGGCTTGGGAGATCTTTGAAACCCTAGCCGGAGAGAGAAATCTCGATCTTAGGATATTAGCTCAAAGAAAATAATAGCAAGAAACGATCTCTTTGGTACCATATGGAGTCTCTATGTGGGCATTAACTAGATATTTGAATTTGAGTCTTGAAGATATTAGCTCGTTGCAAGAACCCATGGATGGTTTGAAGAAACTCGTAGTCGAAGAATCCCATAATCGGAGAGGCAAAGGAACCCTAAAGCTTGAGATTTTTTGTAGCCAACATTTCGGGTCATTGGTTTTTCATTTAAAACAAAACCCGGCTTGGTTCATCTAATTAAACAATTTAACGAACCGTGCTGGTTTAGTAAGGATAATAATAAAATAATCACAAGTGGGGCCCATTGACGGTAAAACCAACAGAATTGGAAGAAGAGTGGTGATATGGTGACGGAACCCATGTTTTGGGTGGGCCTAGGCAATTAAGCATTTAAGGGGTGGTTAGTTGTAATTAGACCCATTTAACGGGTGATTTTTTGTAATTAACCCTCTCTTTTTTTATATTGTACGGTAAGAGAATTAGGTTGGTTTATCTTCCGGAGGTTCACTGGTATGGATTGTCATTTCGGATGATATCTTTTACTTCTGAGTGATCGATGAAGAAAATTGTGTAAGTCATGTCCCAATTTTGCAAGCTTATTAGTAACATCGTCGACTTCCCTAAAGACGTATATTAATTTGATGGAACCTAGCAATTATGTTAAAGATATCTCATAGAAAAAGGTCAATCTCCTATTGGGTTCGGAGTTTGTTTAATTGCATCAATAATTGAGAGGAACCAATGAGGGTTGAAGTGTTAACCTCAAGTCCTGCAAATACTTACAAGACTAACTGTAGTAAAGTGAGTCCGGATCGAACACAGGGAAGATGATGTCTCGTTTTGATGAATTAATTAAGAAATCAAAACCAAGCAAATAAGTAAATTGAATATATATATACATAAAGGATCACTGGAAAAAACAGAAACCATAGACAACAAAGGCGGTCGTGCGACAAGAGGGAGGTTGATCGGGTAAAAATGGTTCAAAACACCAAAGGACAATAGGAGTGGTGATCAGAGAGAATCGGAGCAATACCCTAGACTGAGATAGGGTATGTCGTCCGAATGCCCTATAGGGAATCACCACAACATGCATATACTAGATCTTTATTGGCAATTCTATAATATCACAGTAAGCTAGAGTTATGTAAAGACAACTTCGTTGATTGTCACATGTGGTTAGGTCATTGCTTGCGGTACATCGATTTTGTCACCGTGATTGTCATGTCGTACCCAAGTTGGTTGTTAATTCATCACATCGAACGGAGCATTGAGGTGTGAGAACTCCATTGTCACTTTAGTTAAGGTCACTCTCTAAAGAACATATAGTATAATTAATGCTACCATAACTCATAGACATACAAGCAATACATAGAATCAATTTAGTATCATAGTTCAATGCAAGTCGAGCTCACCATACCCTAGAACAAAGAGGGATTACTTACACGTACCTCAATATAAAAAAATAGAGATTATTATTGATTGAAAGGGGAGCTGTCGTACGACGGGTACAACCGTCATACAACATGCCCTGCAAAATTTTGCTGAAAGCTTCATAAAATGATGAAAAATAAGATATCTAACCTTATGGCTGAAGATCCTTATTTATAGGGTCTGAAAATGATGTGATCCGGGGAACCGATGCAAATGGCTTCACTACAATGTAATGTTCTTATCTTCTTATTCCGAAGTTCATTTGAGATTATTCAAGATGGTTTAGAACGATAACTTCAATATCTAAAACTATTATTTTAAGTGTTTCATCTAATAAAAACTTAAACATGCTCAAAATTGAAGTTGTTCAACACATATTTACCCTGAATCCTCTTCAGTCAACCCTTCAGTATTTTGGACATAAAGAATTCTACGTTTATCCAATGAAGGTCCATAAATACTTGTTGGAAAAATGATTTAAAGGGCTACAATATTGATGGGGACTATAAGAGCAAATTCATACAAGAGATGGGCTGAAAAGACAGTTCTTTCAGCAGTCGGATTTATGGCCACAATGTGAAGAGTCCAAAACAATGTCTCACTATGTGGATCTTTAAGGCCTACATTTTAATATGACTTTTGGCCTTGTTTTTGATCTTTTAGCTAGCCTTATTTTCCCTATTTAAAGGCTTGCTTGTTTCATAGAAAAATAAGTGAGAGTTGATAATTTTTGGAAAAGTGTTTGATTCCTTAGGTTTTTGGTGAGATGCCGAAACCTCCTCCTTGGTGAGATGCCGGGTGTGTTGCCTTTGTGAGATGCGAGGGCGAAGACATTAGTTCTCAAAGGTGAGAGGCTTGTGAGAGTTGATGCGAGTATTGTAGAGTGGATGGTGAGATGCTTGAAGCTCTAGCAATACATATCTTGTACTTTTCTTTTTCATTATCACAAATCCAATAAAACACATGTGTATGTTTGTTTTAGTTTTATTTTTGTCTTGCATCGTTGGATCCTTAGGATGGGGCGTATCAGAAAAGGATCAGGAAACCTAGGTCTTTGTGATCCTATCTTTTATTATGATAGGATCGAGTCGATCTCTTATTCTATTAAGATAAGATCGGACTAAAGATAAGATAGAAACAAAGGAAACAAGATAAAACGTTGGTGCAAATAGGTCGAGGATAGGGCCATCGTCCGACCTCCTGGGCCAAAAGTGTGGGTCTGGTCCAGAATTGGTCCAAGATCTTCCTTGCAACAAAGGATGATCATTTCAGGGTCCAATGTAGGATTGAGGAGGGGGTCATCGCCTGACCAATAGGGTCGTCGTCCGACCTAGGCCCAATCGAGCACTCTAGAACTTTCTCTTGTTGTTCTTCACTTTAGTCAATTTTGTTTGATCTTGATTTCATTGACCGCGGGAAGTCCTTAGTGCGAATCAGGATATTCAACTATAAGTGTATCATTTGTGCTCCGCAAATGCCTAGAAGTCTTGCAATTACACGCTCTACCAATCCAAAACACTTGTTAAATTATGTTAAGTGTAAAAACCTTTTGATAATATTCATGAGTTTTATAAGCTAAATTTGTACTTTGTTTTGCATTTTGAAAACTAACTACTTACAACATCTAAAAAACGAGTCATCATGCATTGCGGAAGCATATACTTTTTACATGTTTTTTCAATGTGTAAACATATGTTGGTCAAAATATAGAAATTTACGGTGTAGCTTAAACCATTGATTTTCGAAATGGTAGAAATGAGGGGTTTATTTAAATGTTGATCGTGATATGATCTCAAATCATCCTACAACTAGAAACTAATCTTTCAATCTTCATAGTTAATACATGATGTCGTCATCATCTCAAAAGAACCTCTTATTTGTGATACTTTTTACATTTGTTGTGCAACTCCAAGCATCATTCTTCGCTCCGAAGGTGCAAGTGACGATTACAAACAATTTGGAACAACAACCGAATTTACAGGTGCATTGCAAGGACAAGAACCATGATTGTGGGGTACACCAAGTCTCGTACAACCAATCGTACGAGTTTAGTTTAGTCACAAAAATCTTACCGTTCACTGACTACTTTTGTGGATTTGTTTTCGACAACACACTTCAATGGTTTGACATCTACGTTGCACAAAGAGATTGGCAATTATGTGGAATGTCTAGTAAATGTAATTGGTATATAAAGAAGGCGGGACCTTGCGTAAGAGTTAAAGGTAGGGATACATGCTACCCTTGGAATAAGAAATAACCAATTTTATTTTAACCCCTTCATCTAGTTAGATTGTTTGCATGTTCAAGGATCGTTGATCATATATTAATAAAACGATCAGTTTGTTTGGTCGACGATCAGTTTTATAGAAATAGACTAACCGACTTCTCTCCTTAACTCCTTTTAGCGAAGAACGTCTTTGTTTTAAAAACCTCTTTTTCATACGTAGATACCACCAACAACGTTTTGCTCACTTCTTTAGTATGTTGTGAGAATTTTAGATATTTGATTAGTTGTTTTCCATCCCAATAATGTCTTAATAGGATGTATGCTCTCGTTGTCACATAGTAAAACGACTAGGGTCAAGGCCATTTGTAATAAATTACGAACTTGGAAAAAGCAAAAGTAGTACTTTTTGTGACAACAATCGTTTATAAGTGTTTGTTAATCTCAGGGAAATGATCAGCTCTTATTTTAATTTTTTTCTTAAAAATATTTCTTCAAAAATAATTAACATACCACTCACTTCTTAAAGGTACCTTATCCAACCTATTAAAATTATCTTCAATACGGTTGTCAATTTGCCGTTCCAATCGATAAATCTTGCAAACCGTCATCAAACTCGTTTGATGACAGGTACCAAAGGAATAACGTTAAATGACACTCACACTAAATTTCTTTCAATTAAAGGATCATCGAATTGCTCGATCGCCACTTTTGCATACCTCAAATAAAAATACGAAGCCGCAAAAAGGAGATAACTCAAAGTTTCAATGATGCATTGATGAGTTGTTGGTTAATCTATTATTCCTATATATGTTCTTTTTTTTTCATTTTTAATATATCTAAGTGGTTGTTATTGTTTCTTTGATTAATGTCTCAAGAAAGGCGAGTTACCTTTCTTTGAGTTAAATTTTGTCTAGAGTTTCAATTTCATAAATATTTACTTATAAATAAGTTACACGTGAGTGAAAGACTTAATCGAAATCTAAATACACTCTCACGTGACTAAACTTATTTTTGGATAATAGCTTGCTTTCTGCATTGACCCTTTCCTTTGGGATTTCGTTTTAAAACTTTTGATATAAAATTTGTTAGTTTGTTGTATTGGATACCTAGCAAGCTACTACTGACATAATCCATCTTAGTCTTCGTTAAAACACTTGACCAATAAACTAGTTAATACATAAATAATACTTATTAATTACTCTTTGAGTTCGATAGTAATCGGTTTGCTACAGTTGAAACTTATACTTGTTTTGTTATATCTAAGCAATCAATTAGATGTCCCTTATGAGCCAGCCAATGCAATAAGAATTAAGAAGTGAAAATCATCTTCCAAGTCTGGTATCAATGTTTCAAGGCAAACAATAAAATTAGTCAAGACCCGAGTTCAAACCACTCTAATACCATGATAAATAATAGTAAGACAAAAAAAACTTAGGGGTCCTTGCGTGTCTATGTGTACACATCTCGTATTATGACCCAAACACAAAACGGATGGGGTTTCATCATAAAACCAATATGTAATATAGTTGTAACTCATGTATAATACCCGGAAACTTTTATTCCAAAAACCCAATCGAATTACCGGATTTTTAATCGAACAAAACCGGACATTAGATCTTAATTACCTTCTTTTTCTTCCCTTCATTTTATTCCGGCCCACGTCCTTATTGTTGGGTTTGTTCTGGTTGAGAGCCAACTATTGGTTCCCGGTCCACTTCCTCTTCTACTTTCCCGGCCTGCTGGCCTATTACCTTGTCTTCTTTTCTTCTCTAGCCCAGGAGTAGCACGCTGGCCCACTAGCCTCGTTTTTTCCTTTCTTTCGGCCTGCTGGGCATCCTTTTTCTTGTTCTCCTACGGCCACCTTCCCTCTTTAGCCGTTAAGATAATAAATCACCTCTCTCCCCTATCTTCGTCTTCTTCCATCCTCCTACGCCTTCTTCGGAACTATTCAAGCACAATGCTCCTCTTGCACGCTAACAAGACCGGACCTACATCCTTCCAACTATCCCAAGGGTACCAGTATAGCACCCGGTCCAAGAAGCACCGGTCTTCAACTTCTTCTTCTCCGGGCCGAGCCGCGTCTCCTCTCCTCTATTGATCGACCACCCTTCGAGTTGCTCGTATCCACGCAAACCGACGACGACCCACTAGAGCAGTGTCCCGGTTTGTCGAGTCGTGCTATTTCCTCTCCTTCGTGATACTTCCAGCCGTGTAGTAGCCAACAGGAGCTTGCCAAGTGAGCCATCCTTCTTCAAGTCGCCACCGGCCGACTAGGAAGTAAACTTCCCCCTTCCTCTTCCTCTTCCCTTCCTTGCTGGACCTGCACGTGCATGGAGGGTGATATTTTTATTCTCTTCTTTTCGACTTCCACAGGTTTTGAACCCTAGATATATGTCTTTTGCAAATTCCAAACCTTATTGCTCGCGGGACTCAAACATGCAACATTGTGCATTGTGTAGTTTTTATGGAAATTTCAGTGTTGAGTACCCAACTCCGGGACCAACTTTATGTCCTCTAAACTTCTCATCCACCGTTGAATTTTTGATATGTTAACAATTGATATATGTAGTTTAGGGTATTAAAAGTTGGGAAAGATCCAACGGTCGGATTTAGAGTTATAAGCTTGCAATGTTGGTACAAAAACTTTTTTTATGAAGAATAAGAGAATTTTGGCTAGTATGGTTTTAGGTGTTCATGTAGGAGACTTTGGAATTTTGTGTGGATCTTCTGGATAAATATTTTTGGGTTTTCATTGTTCCAGTTAGAAGTAGACATGGTATAGTACGTTTAGGAATTTTCTCGGAATTTTTGGGACTTAGTAAGAAGTACTTTTGATAGACCAAAGTAAGGCACTCGATGTATTTTTCGGAAAAAGTTTTCTTAGAGTTTTGGACTTAAATTGTAAGTTTGAGAAAACCATCAAACCCGATATATATATTTTCGGATTACAATTGTTATTTAGCATTTTTCCTTTTCGAGAACTTCCTTGCTAAGTCTAGGAACCTTCTAGAAGTTCTCTAGATGATAAAATATGATGTTAAAATGTTCTTTTGTATGATAAGATTTTGGATATCGTATGCACGTATAGACGATAACGGATAATGGCCGATCGTCTAGATTATATCGGGTAATGGCCGGTCGTCGGATCAGTTCAGGTAAGTTCTATGGACTTACTTAGCTAGTTGTTCGTAATATTTGTGTGCATTATTTTAGTGGTGAATGTTTGGTATTTCTTAATTATAACTTGAGTAGGATGACTTTAATAACGTCATTGACCCAAGTGTATAAAAATGGGTTGTGGCATCACTGTTATAACACCCCAAATCCGTAGGACTCGGGGCGCTACTGGGCTAGGATCTCACAATGGATCCTGACCCTAGCCTGACAACAAGTTCACTAGATCTTACAATAAGGCACAGTAGATTAAATCCAAAACATGAACTTGATATATAAATATCAAAAGGTAATACAGAAGTACCGCTGAGTACAACTAAAACATATAACTATACACATGAAATGTCCCATAACCCTCGCATAAAACCCAGTGTATGGAGCCCTCAACGGATCACCCCGTCTGAATCACTCTACAGCTCTCCTAACCTGCAAAGGATCTACACCATGGTATAAAACCGTTAGCTAACCATACACATATATATAGAAGATGCATAAGCACAATCACACATCAGGGAATAATAAACACCTCATCATGCTATCACACATTTACCCGGTTTATTATCTTTATAACGTCCAACACTCCAATCGTATATATGTATGAATATGAATATATGTGACACGAGGAATATAACTCTCGCCTCTCGGTGGTAATGCCAGCTGGAGTGGTAATCAAGGATCACTTCCCCGTGTACCCTATGGAAGTGGAGAAAGTGCCCGTCCCGTTTACCAGATCTGGACTATCCGCAGAGAACCTCCCGGACTCCCAGCGGGATGAAAGGACAAGTTGTCACGACCCTAAATGGGCAATCACTAAACCATAGGTAGGTAATAAACGACATCGCATGCTATCAAGCATATAACACACACCACTCATGCATACATCAAATTTAAGGATGGTAGTTAAGTAAGTCCTATGGACTTACCTAAACCTCAAAGTACTCTCAATCCGATCAACTCCAATCTGGAGAACAACACTGCCTAATAACAAGACATAAAGAGATATCAAATCTCCTATCAATCAAAGAGGTCACACCTAGACCTAAGGGATCCATATGGATCATATCCAACTCATAACCTCAATAATCAACTAAACCTCAAAGCCATAACCGGCATATATCGATATCATACTCATCATCATTCTATCCTCATACACATACCTAGCATGCCACTAACCCGCTCATACTAGGAAAGGAAAGGATCAATACTACTCTAAGTAGATCCTGTACAAGACGCACCTGCAGAACGGAAAGACGCAGGAGTGGAAAGGCAGCAGGCACAGGCGCGGGCGCTGTGGCCGTGGCCGCGGGGGCGGCGACTCGCTGGCGCGGGTGCGGTGACAAAGTCCCGCAGGGGCGGCGACTTCCAGGCGCGGGGGCGGCGACAGTGCAGAACGGCCTTCCCCGACTTCTCTTTCACTCTTCACATGATCAACTCACGTCTTCACCATTCCACAGCCAAACACATACATATACATACACATTCCAACATCAAAACAAGCCTAGATCATCTAATCCTAAGCTAAGGAAGATGGAATGGAATCAAAGAAGAAGAAAAGAGAAGCAAGAAGCTTACCACTACTGTGGTCCTAGGCAGCAAGGAAAGATCAAAACCACACTCTCAGCTGGCTCCCAAGCTCAACCACAAAACACAACATCAACATCCACCAAAGCCACACAAATCCTCTTCCAAACCAAGAAGAATCTAAGCACAAGATCAAGGAGAAAGAAGGAGGCAAGAAGGATGTGAGAAAGTTGGGAAATGAAGAACCCTTGCTCAGCAAGCCAAGGGAAAGGCTAAGAAGGAAGGAAGGAAGGGAAGAGAGTAAAGCACGGTCAAGAGTCAACAAAATCGGCCGCAGCCGCAGGAAACCGCAGGGGCGGGTTCCTTGGTCGCAGGGGCGGATCACTGGACGAGCCGCAGGGGCGTCACCACGGACCCGCGGGGCGGCTACATCCTAGCTCGGCTCCTAAAGACTAAGGTTCTTACAATTGTCCAGCGCTGCCTGTTTACTAGGAGGTTCTCTACGACTAGTTCACACCGGTATATGGTGAGATGCATCGGATCCACTCCGGTTGGTTTACGGGGACAGAGGCGAGGGGAAGAGATACCTCGTGCAACAAAATAAGTTGCACCATTAGAGTGAATCACCTAAATAAAGATAATAAATGGGATATGTGTGAGATCATGCATAAGTGTTTATTTACCGTCTTTTTGTGTGGTAGTGCTAGCATAATGTTAACTGATATTAGAATTGCTAGCTAACGGTTTTCATCGTCAGGTTATAGATACCTTGCAGGGTAGAACCGTTTTGGGGTGATCTAGAGAGAGTGACCATCCAGGTTTTCCGTACTTGTTAGTTTGGTTTGGGTTTTTCTTTTCATGCAAACTCTTGTGCCTTTTCAGTTTTTATATATCATTGTTATAACCGGTTGTTTCTTTAATTTTCTTCTTTTATCATGACTTTTTAATTGCATAAAAACGTTTTTCGATTTACCTTTATTTGTGTCTTGTTGTAAGATCCGGTAAAGTTGTTGTCAAGCTAGGGTCGGGACCCATTGTGAAGTCCTAACCCGTAGCATCCCAGGTTTCCAAAACTTGGGGTGTTACACGTCAACTTTATATACTCCATATATTTGTCTATACATGATGTGAGATATACCGATCTTCAATGGCTTGTTAATTTCTTAGTATAACTTTCTTCACAAATCAAAGTTTTAACATGTATATTATTATAAAACCTCTATGAAACAAACCGACATAATTTACAGAGCAAATGTTGTTTTCCGAGTGCTTTATAAATCCACCAGTTTAGACACTATATTAGCTAATTTAATCAAATAAAACACAATATAAAATCGTAAACATAATATAGCTTTTAACTAACTAGTGTTTATGTATAAAAAAAACACACAATTATTAATTTATTGAGAATGATGGTAAATACTTGGAGTAGGATTTTCGGGTGAGATTATTTCTTGGTCTATAAAGAGACAATTTTATTATTGCCAAAAAGGTTTGTACTTTCATATTTATAGATGCTCAAACTTACTAATAAACTAGTATGATTTAAAAACCATATTCTGTTAAAAACTAACAGTTAAGTTACGTAAGTGATCTTTTAAAATCCCTCCACGTTTAGAAAATTATAACTACAATTTGATGGAAAAAACAAACTTAACACAATTATGTACATCGTTTTTGACTAAATAAATCAATAAGAATTTAAATTATTAAGATTAATCACTAAAATGGACAATATATTTGATTTCCCCAAAAAAATTTATCATACAATTGAATAGATTGAAACAATTGATTCTCCTAAACATTTAATTTAAAAAACCAGAAGGTTCCTCGAGTACTATCAAGATGTGTCGTATTAATACTTGACGTGCTCTTCGTCGAAGACATAAAATGTATTTTTTTTTAACTCGTATGATTGTTGGTAATAAACCAGAAGGTTCCTCGAGTACTATCAAAATGTGTCGTATGAACAACACAAAAATTGTATACAAACTGGTTCAAACTTGCAAAAGAAGACGTTGGTTTAAAATTACACGCTCTACCAATCCAAACACTTGTTAAATTATGTGAAGTGTTAAAACCTTTTGATAATATTCATGAGTTTTATAAGCTAAATTTGTACTTTGTTTTGCATTTTGAAAACTAACTACTTACAACATCTAAAAAACGAGTCATCATACATTGCGGAAGCATATACTTTTTACATGTTTTTTCAATGCGTAAACATATGTTGGTCAAAATATAGAAATTTACGGTGTAGCTTAAACCATTGGTTTACGAAATGGTAGAAATGAGGGGTTTATTTAAAGGTTGATCGTGATATGATCTCAAATCATCCTACAACTAGAAACTAATCTTTCAATCTTCATAGTTAATACATGATGTTGTCATCATCTCAAAAGAACCTCTTATTTGTGCTACTTTTTACATTTGTTGTGCAACTCCAAGCATCATTCTTCGCTCCGAAAGTGCAAGTGACGATTAAAAACAATTTGGAACAACAACCGAATTTACAGGTGCATTGCAAGGACAAGAACCATGATTGTGGGGTACACCAAGTCTCGTACAACCAATCGTACGAGTTTAGTTTAGTCACAAAAATCCTACCGTTCACTGACTACTTTTGTGGATTTGTTTTCGACAACACGCTTCATTGGTTTGACATCTACGTTGCACAAAGAGATTGGCAATTATGTGGAATGTCTAGTAAATGTAATTGGTATATAAAGAAGGCGGGACCTTGCGTAAGAGTTAAAGGTAGGGATACATGCTAACCTTGGAATAAGAAATAACCAATTTTATTTGAACCCCTTCATCTAGTTAGATTGTTTGCACAAGGATCGTTGATCATATATTAATAAAACAATCAGTTTGTTTGGTCGACGATCAATTTTATAGAAATGGACTAACCGACTTCTCTCCTTAACTCCTTTTAGCGAAGAACGTCTTTGTTTTAAAAACCTCTTTTTCATACGTAGATATCTCCACCAACAACGTTTTGCTCACTTCTTGAGTATGTTGTGAGAATTTTAGATATTTGATTAGTTGTTTTCCATCCCAATAATGTCTCAATAGGGTGTATGCTCTCGTGGTCACATAGTAAAACCATTAGGGTCAAGGCCATGTGTAATAAATTACGAACTTGGAAGAAGGAAAAGTAGTACTTTTTGTGACAACAATCGTTTATAAGTGTTTGTTAATCTCAGGGAAATGATCAGCTCTTATTTTAATTTTTTTCTTAAAAATATTTCTTCAAAAATAAGTAACATACCACTCACTTCTTAAAGGTACCTTATCCAACCTATTAAAATTGTCTTCAATACGGTTGTCAATTTGCCGTTCCAATCGATAAATCTCGCAAACCGTCATCAAACTCGTTTGATGACAGGTACCAAAGGAATAACGTTAAATGACACTCACACTAAATTTTACGTCTTTCAATTAAAGGATCATCGAATTGCTCGATCGCCACTTTTGCATACCTCAAATAAAAATAAGAAGCCGCAAAAAGGAGATAACTCAAAGTTTCAATGATGCATTGATGAGTTGATGGTTAATCTATTATTCCTATATATATATATATATATATATATATATTCTTTTTTTTCATTTTTAATATATCTAGTGGTTGCTATTGTTTCTTTGATTAATGTCTCAAGAAAGGCGAGTTACCTTTCTTTGAGTTAAATTTTGTCTAGAGTTTCAATTTCATAAATATTTACTTATAAATAAGTTACACGTGAGTGAAAGACTTAATCGAAATCTAAATACACTCTCACGTGACTAAACTTATTTTTGGATAATAGCTTGCTTTCTGCATTGACCCTTTCCTTTGGGATTTCGTTTTAAAACTTTTGATATAAAATTTGTTAGTTTGTTGTATTGGATACCTAGCTAGTTAATACTCAGAATCCATCTTACTCTTCATTAAAACACTTGACCAATAAACTAGTTAATACATAAATTGTACTTATTATTTAATTACCCTTTGAGTTCGATAGTTATCGGTTTGCTACAGTTGAAACTTATACTTGTTTTGTTATATCTAAGCAATCAATTAGACGCCCCTTATGAGCCGGCCAATGCAATAAGAATTAAGAAGTGAAAATCATCTTTCAAGTCTTGTATCAATGTTTCAAGGCAAACAAAAAATTAGTCAACACCCGAGTTCAAACCACTCTAATACCATGATAAATTATAGTAAGACAAAAAAACTTATGGGTCTTTGCATGTCTATGTGTACACATCTCGCATTATGACCCAAACACAAAACAAATGGGGTTTCATCATAAAACCAATGTGTAATATAGTTGTAACTCATCTATAATACCCGGAAAATTTTATTCCAAAAACCAAATTGAATTACCGGATTTTTAATCGAACAAAACCGGACATTAGATCTTAATTACCTTCTTTTTCTTCCCTTCATTTTTTCCGGCCCACGTCCTTGTTGTTGGATTTGTTCTAGTTGAGAGCCAACTTGTAACACCCCAAATCCGCGGGACTCGGGCCGCTACGGGCGAGACCTCACAATGGGTCCCGACCCTTAGCTTGACAACAATTTCACCGGACTTTCCAACCTGACACAAATAAAGGTC
Source organism: Fagopyrum tataricum (assembly GCA_002319775.1). Lineage (NCBI taxonomy): Eukaryota > Viridiplantae > Streptophyta > Magnoliopsida > Caryophyllales > Polygonaceae > Fagopyrum > Fagopyrum tataricum. The sequence goes on along the minus strand of CM008280.1, from coordinate 18,649,849 downwards.
GAAAACTCAAATATGTTTTTAATGTATGCGGAAACGAAAAGAGAAAGGTACAACTTGGAAACTCAGCCGAGTCCTTAAAACGACAAACCACAATACTAAAGTTTAATCATGCAACAACATCCAACTAGACATAAACGACATAAACCCAAAACCGTCCCCGTCCTATAATGTACGGAGACCTCGGCTGTCCACTTCTCCGCCTCACTCGGCGGCGTTCCTAACCTGCAAGTCATCTACACAAACGGTTTAAAACCGTTAGCTAATATTCTACGCATTAGAAAAGCAGTGAAGGCACAAACACACCCATAACACATAATATAAATCACACAAGTCCGTTTCTTTATCTTTATATCATCAAGTCATATCCCGTTCTAATTCAACTTCGGTTGTGACACGAGACCCCAATGGTCCCGCCTCGGTCCCCCCTCCGGCAAGGAATGACACGGATGCCTCCGTCCATCTGACCCGCCGGGCAAGTCGCCGAGAATCCCCTAGACCCCGCAAGGCTAGACAGTATTGTCACCGCCCGTTATCATACACTTGGGCCAAAATTATACATATAAGTCGGTGGTCCTATTTACCGGTTTAATAGTTATAGCAAAACATAAACACGCACCACCAAACACACATCAATGCTTATACGGAAAATACGAGCTAAGTAAGTTCGGAGACTTACCTCGTCACCACACTCAAGTCACCACACTCTTGCTTCCCTTAAGTAGGAAGCCCACAACCTGCTCACAAGAGATATGCATATCAATACATACTCACTCTCAAGAAGTCTTAGACTTCACTCTTAGTGATCTATACAAGATCACCTAACCCTCAAACTAGGAATGCATCCTAGGTACCAAGTACTCATCACACTCTCCACACATGAAACAGCCCAAAACAATCCATAATTCCACAAGAGTAATCCTCAACCAAAGAGGCATAAGCTAGCCTAGAAGGTCCATCATGCTCACATGCTCATATCCATCACTTACATCGAGCCTTAAGGGCTCCTAGGTTCACAACCACTAAGTGGCATTCCAAGCTACTCTAGATCCATCCTAGGCATGCTACTAACATGATCCAACATCAATACTAAGGAAGAAACGAAGCGGAAAGGAGAGGAGGAACCTACTGTCGAAGAAACGCAGTCGCGGAGTCAAGCTGACGTCCCGGCGGAGCAGGAGCCGCCTCTGCGGAACCAGAGGCCGCCCCCTGCAGCGCTGCCGGCCGCACCCGCGGCGCTGTTGGCCGCACCCACGGCTCTGCTGGCCGCACCCGCGGCGGAAGGGAGCCGCCCCTGCGGCGGTCTTGTCCTGGAGCCGGAGTCCGCCGCCGCCCCCACGGCCATGCCGAGCCGCACCCGCGGCGGTGCCTGGCCGCACCCGCGGCTGTGCTGAGCCGCCCCCGCGGCCTGCCGCGCCCGCGGTCGTGTTGCAGAATGTCGTCTTCTTCGTCTTCGATCGTGGCTTCTTGGCTCCAAAGTCTTTCTTCTCTTACTGGATCTTCTCCCAAACACCCACCACAGGTCTTAGGCACCTCTCCTCGACCTAATCGAGCTGAGAACCTAGACATGCAAAGAGTTGAGTAAAAACCTCTCAAAAGCTTCATTCATGGCAATGAATGAAGGAGGAAAGAAGAGAGGGATGATCAGCCATGGGGAAGAAGGAAGGAAGGAAGGAAGGAAGGAGGGAAGCTTACCACTCCAGATCTGTAGTTCCCTTGCTGCAGTCCACACATGCAAGCTTCAAGCAACAATGGGGAAGAGAAGAGGAGAAGAGAGGGAGTGTGGATGAGTGGAAGTGATGTCTAACGTGAAAGTGAAGGAAGGAGAGAGAGGGAGGGGGACAAGGGTTGCAAAGTGTTGAGGGGACAACAACTGTCTTGTCCTTTTTGCCCGGAACGAGGGGTCGGAAATGACCCCTTGTCACTTCGATTCGGAACGAAAGGTCGGAAAGCGGAAAAAAGGGAAAAATGACGAGTTGGCTCTGGATTTTCTTAGGAATAAATCCCGGCTCTCGGGATTATGGGATAACTACAAGGTGTTCCAAGTCCGGAATTAAATTAATAAAATTCCGGGCGTTACAACTAACCCCTCTAAAAACAAGTTTCGTCCCGAAACTTGCTAAACCCAACACTCTCGGACAACACGTCACGTAACCACGTGAAACTCATAAAACGTCAACTATCGGCTCTAATCCAAGTCTACGTATAGCATCACATCAAGACCTCGCAAGGTACACATATCTCAAACAAAATCACATATTCACCCAGCACAAACAAGGAAGATCTCGGGACTAGCCCGACGGTCCTGTCGATTTCGCTAAATCTTCGTAAAACTCAGGATAGTCCTCCGGATACTATCCTCCGTCTTCCATGTAGCCTCATCGGCTCTCCGCCTCGACCACTGAATCTTCAGCATCGGTATCTCCTTCGATCGAAGGCGTCTCGTACTCCGCTCTAAAACCGCTATCGGGTGCTTCTGCAAAGGTATGGTCCGGCTTGACCACTAGGTCCTCGTGGCTGATGATGTGTCTCAGGTCGTGTATGTACTCTCTCAGCTGAGAGACATGAAATACCGGGTGTATACCCTGTAACCGAGGTGGCAATGCTAACCGGTATGCCACCTCACCGACTCTCTCCAAGATCTCGAATGGACCGACATATCGGGGCTTAACTTCCCCTTAATGCCGAATCGCCTGATGCCCCGCGTCGGTGATACCTTGAACCACACCTGAGCTCCTACCCTGAACTCGAGAGGTCTACACCTCCTATCCACATACGACCTCTGACGGCTCTGCACGGTCAACATCCTCTCTCAGATCAAGGCAACCCTAGCCACGTCGTCCCGTACCTGATCTGGAGCTACAACGCTCAAACTCCCCCTCTCGTCCCAACATAAGGGAGTACGGCATCTCCGTCCATACAATGTCTCACACGGTGCCATCCCGATTGACGCGTGCCAACACCTCGAGGTAAAACACCCGTCCCTGTCCGAGATGATGGTTCTCAATATCCCATGTAATCTCACAATCTAACAGTTGAGGATACGCTCCTCCCACTTCCACTGTGGCGTGGGCGGTGGGTGAAGTTCTCCTCCGTCTCTGGTGCTCGATCTTGACCTGCTGGCAGGTCGCGCATTAGGCCACATATCTAGCTACATCGGGCTTGAGCCTGTCCACCGATAAAGTCTCCTAAGATCCTAGTACATCTTACTCGTGCCTGGGTGCACCGAGTAAGGTGCGGAATGTGCCCCATGCAAAACCCGCTCTCTCAACTCCCGGTCTGACGGTACACAAGTACGTCTCTGGCGTCTCAATCGCCCGTCTGCTCCCATGACAAACTGCGGCGCTTCTCCTCGGGATATCCTGTCCCGGATCCTCATCAAAATGGGACATCTCTCCTGCTTCTGCAGGATCTCTCCGGACAGGTCAGGTAGTGCCTCCAACTCGGACAAACAACTGTCCGTACCCGGGAACCAGATATCCAACTCCAAACCCACCAAATACCTCTGCAGCTGAGGCTGAACCGTAAACCGAGCTATCACCTCCTCCCGAGGTGTCCTCCTACTCAAAGCATCGGCGACTACTTCGCCTTCCCCGGATGGTACAAAATCTCCAAGTCAAACTCCTTAATCAGCTCCAACCATCTCCTCTAGCGGTTATTCAACTCCCGCTGAGGGAAAATATACTTCAGACTCTTATGGTTTGTGAAGATCTGGCATGTAGCCCCGTACAAATAGTGTCGTCAGATCTTCAAGGCGTGAATCACTGCTGCTAGCTCAAGATCATGGGTAGGTAGTTCTCCTCGTACGGCTTCAGCTGCCGAGAAGCGTACGCAATAACCCTACTTCTCTGCATCAAGACGCACCCAAGCCTAGCTTGGAGGCGTCACTATACACCACAAAGTCCCCTATGCCCTCAGGCTGGGCTAAAATAGGAGCGGAAGTCAACCTCCTCTTCAGCTCCTCGAAACTGCGCTGACAAGGCTCGGACCATACGAACCTGGTGGACTTCCTCAGCAAGGAAGTGAACGGTCGTGCAATCACTAAGAAACCCTCCACAAAACGGCGGGAGTATCCCGCTAAGCCCAAGAAACTACGCACCTCCTTGACCGTCCTAGGAGGCTGCCATGAAGAAACGGACTCTATCTTCGCCGGGTCAACCATGACACCCTCGGCGGAAACTGTACGACCCAAAATGCCACCTCGGACATCCAAAACTCGCACTTGGAGAGCTTAGCGTAAATCTCTCTATCTTGGAGGACTCGAAACACCGTCCTCAAGTGTCCCTCATGCTCCTCCCTACTCCGGGAGTAGACTAAGATGTCGTCTATAAACACTACCATGAACTGGTCCAACCAGTCGATGAAGATGCCGTTCATCAACTCTATGAAGACGGCGGTTGCATTCGTGAGCCAAATGGCATCACGACAACCTCATAATGGTCTTATCTCGTCCTGAATGCCGTCTTCGGCACGTCCTCCTTTCTCGATTGATACACTTGAACGCCAGATGAACACCTTCTACTCTCGGCGGCCATGCCAGCCGGTAAAACACTTTCCCAACTTCCGCTAAGATCTCCAAAAAGTTCCGATGTATCGGAAACTCAACTTCTTTCTCGGGTCTTTCCTACTACGACATTTCCATTATGTTTCTTCTTTTCTTGTCTCTTCAAAGAAGATCGAACTTCCAATTTACACCGTTAGCTTTGGTTCTTGTCAAACCACACTCGATGTTACGCTTCCTCAACTCTTGTTGCAAGTTCTAAGTAGCGATGAAAATACTTTACTTTATACTGCTCCCACTAAAGAGACATGTATGCTATGACCTTTGCATCGTCTCTCAAAATTCAATCAAGACCATTCTTGAAGAATCACTTGTACACCTCAGCCCGGTCATACTCCGAGGCAATTTCCGAAATAGTTGCACCAATGAATCTCCTCTTAACTCTCACAACTCCATTGTCCATTGTCGTCCCACTCGATACTTCATCGCCATCCGAAGTAGGTTAGCCCTAGATGGTGTTACCTGGTGAATCTTTCCATAACTCCGGTAATGATCGGCGCATCCCAGAAACTTGCAAATTCTTTCACATCCTTCGGGGGTTGTCATCCCGAGACAACTGGTCATACAACTTCTCTCTTCTTTGAGAGTAGACCAGAGTGTCCTATTCGGGCATTAGTAAGCCCATATGGAATCACTATAACTAGTAGTGACCATGGTTTGTCCAGTATGCGATGTTTGCACTACCCCCAATCTCGACTTCTCAATTAGTGACAATCAACCTTAACTCGATTTTAGAAGAGACCACCGACCCTTGCAACCGGTCGAGTAGATCATCTACACGTGGTAAGAGGGTACTTGTTCTTCATTGTAATCTTGTTCGGCTCATTGTAGTCGATGTACAAATGAAGATAACCGTCTCTCTTCCTGTAAACTGGTGTTCTCCATAACAACTTCAAAACAAGAGTTTAAGATATAACCTAAGCTCTTGTTACCGTTCCTCTAGGATTCCACAGCCTGGTTACTCTCCCCCACACTCATCCATAGATCACCCGCACATGCGCGTTCTCAGTTGTCACCAATTAGTTGGTAAATGACCTTCTCCTACGTCAATGACTTACCATTCTCCTTTGCTTCCATGTTACCATTCTCATGAAGGCTACCCTCTCGAGGTACCTTAAACTCTGTTAGCTCATTCTTCATTCCACGCTTCCTCTTCCTTATGCGAGATAAATATACCCTTCTCGGCCTTGTTGAGTCACATGACTCGCCTTCATAGGCTTAACCGCGCTTCATGATGTCTTGTAAGCGCGTCTTCTCAGAATCTCTAACGTTGGTTAGCATCCACGTGTTACTATCATCTCCTTAGGATCGTCATTTATACATGCTTCCTCCTTTTTGGGCGTTTCTTCGACTCATCGTCATAACGGAAACCGGTCAGCTCTGCGTGAATCCCCACCTTGCCATTCTTCTCATAATTCTCGTAATGTTTACTCTTCACTTAATGGTACCTCGTAAGCTTAACTTACGGTATCTTACCACCTTCACACTGGTTCGATCACATTTTTCATATTGACTCCAAAACTTAGGAGCGTCTAAGGAAAGCTTCACTTCTCATGATGGAACACCGGCTTTAACCTTGTTAGAATGCACCCATCTCCTCCTTGATTCGCATCTTTAATTGTCCACACGTCTTCTCGAAGAACTTAAGTTTGTTAACTCCATTGCTTTCGTCGTCATTCGCTTATGGCTCCCTTAGCACCGCTTCCATCTTGATTGCTCTTAAGTTGTCTCGATCTCTCTTTTACTTAGTTGCCCCTTTTTGCTTACGTCGTCTCTAAGGGAATGATATCGTATTATCCTCTTTCTATTAGGCCCGTATTTCTAGCCTCGGGAACAATGCTCTCTTGCGACATCCTCTACGGGAACCTCAACTGCTGGTGGATCCATAACTAGCGGTCCGCAATGGGGTACGTCCCCAACCTCTCGCGCCTGGAGGTCTTCCTACTCGTCCCCGTCTCGGGACGGTAGGGGAAAGAAGGGGTCTACCCCTAACGGGTCTTACGTAAGCGGTAGCTCTCGTACATGCCAACTAATAGCGTATGACGTTTACTTATGTATAAATACGTAGGTACTACTTATAACCTCAATATGATAAAACTTAAAACGTAAGGCAAGCATGGTCATAAAGTACATCCAAATCATACAAGTCAAAAACATCCTAAGGCCATATATATATATAACTATACATACCTAATTCTAATCCAGAGATCTACGTCGCCGAGGTTTGCGGAAGGAGTGGTGGTCCGGTACATTCTAACCCAATCCCGACTCATGCATATGATTTTCAAAACGAAAAGTCAGAACCCGTGGGGGTTCTGTTTTATACCCCATTCGGCCTTTAGAAAGATTGCGAGTGCCATTGTTGTCAACCTAGGACTCTAATACCACTTTTGTAACACCCCAAATCCGCGGGATTCGGGGCGCTACGGGCGAGACCTCACAATGGGTCCCGACCCTTAGCTTGACAACAATTTCACCGGACCTTCCAACATGGCACAAATAAAGGTCGAAAACTCAAATATGTTTTTAATGTATGCGGAAACGAAAACAGAAAGGTACAACTTGGAAACTCAGCCGAGTCCTCAAAACGACAAACCACAATACTAAAGTTTAATCATGCAACAACATCCAACTAGACATAAATGACATAAACCCAAAAACCGTCCCCGTCCTATAATGTACGTAGACCCCGGCTGTCCACTCCTCCGCCTCACTCGGCGGCGTTCCTAACCTGCAAGTCATCTACACAAACGGTTTAAAACCGTTAGCTAATATTCTACGCATTAGAAAAGCAGTGAAGGCACAAACACACCCATAACACATAATATAAATCACACAAGTCCGTTTCTTTATCTTTATATCATCAAGTCATATCCCGTTCTAATTCAACTTCGGTTGTGACACGAGACCCCAATGGTCCCACCTCGGTCCCCCCACCGGCAAGGAATGGCACGGATGCCTCCATCCATCTGACCCGCCGGGCAAGTCGCCGAGAATCCCCTAGACCCCGCAAGGCTAGGCAGTATTGTCACCGCCCGTTATCATACACTTGAGCCAAAATTATAGATATAAGTCGGTGGTCCTATTTACCGATTTAATAGTTATAGCAAAACATAAACACGCACCACCAAACACACATCAATGCTAATACGGAAAATACGAGCTAAGTAAGTTCGGAGACTTACCTCGTCACCACACTCAAGTCACCACACTCTTGCTTCCCTTAAGTAGGAAGCCCACAACCTGCTCACAAGAGATATGCATATCAATACATACTCACTCTCAAGAAGTCTTAGACTTCACTCTTAATGATCTATACAAGATCACCTAACCCTCAAACTAGGAATGCATCCTAGGTACCAAGTACTCATCACACTCTCCACACATGAAACAGCCCAAAACAATCCATAATTCCACAAGAGTAATCCTCAACCAAAGAGGCACAAGCTAGCCTAGAAGGTCCATCATGCTCACATGCTTATATCAATCACTTACATCGAGCCTTAAGGGCTCCTAGGTTCACAACCACTAAGTGGCATTCCAAGCTACTTTAGATCCATCCTAGGCATGCTACTAACATGATCCAACATCAATACTAAGGAAGAAACGAAGCGGAAAGGAGAGGAGGAACCTACTGTCGAAGAAACGTAGTCGCGGAGTCAAGCTGGCGCCCCGGCGGAGCAGGAGCCGCCCCTGCGGAACCAGAGGCCGCCCCCTGCGGCGCTGTTGGCCGCACCCGCGGCTCTGCTGGCCGCACCCGCGGCTCTGCTGGCCGCACCCGCGGCTCTGCTGGCCGCACCCGCGGCGGAAGGGAGCCGCCCCCGCGGCGGTCTTGTCCTGGAACCGGAGTCCGCCGCCTCCCCGCGGCCATGCCGAGCCGCACCCGCGGTGGTGCCTGGCCGCACCCGCGGCTGTGCTGAGCCGCCCCCGCGGCCTGCCGCGCCCGCGGCGTGACGGTCTACCCCCGCGGTCGTGTTGCAGAATGTCGTCTTCGATCGTGGCTTCTTGGCTCCAAAGTGTTTCTTCTCTTGCTGGATCTTCTCCCGAACACCAACCATAGGTCTTAGGCACCTCTCCTCGATCTAATCGAGCTGAGAACCTAGACATGCAAAGAGTTGAGTAAAAACCTCTCAAAAGCTTCATTCATGGCAATGGATGAAGGAGGAAAGAAGAGAGGGATGATCAGCCATTGGGAAGAAGGAAGGAAGGAAGGAGAGAAGCTTACCACTCCAGATCTGTAGTTCCCTTGCTGCAGTCCACACATGCAAGCTTCAAGCAACAATGGGGAAGAGAAGAGGAGAAGAGAGGGAGTGTGGAAGAGTGGAAGTGATGTCTAACGTGAAAGTGAAGGAAGGAGAGAGAGGGAGGGGGACAAGGGCTGCAAAGTCTTGAGGGGACAACAACTGTCTTGTCCTTTTTGCCCGGAACGAGGGGTCGGAAATGACCCCTTGTCACTTCGATTCGGAACGAAAGGTCGGAAAGCGGAAAAAAAAGGGAAAAACGACGAGTCGGCTCGGGATTTTCTTAGAATAAATCCCGGCTCTCGGCATCTCGGGATTATGGGATAACTACAAGGTGTTCCAAGTCCGGAATTAAATTAATAAATTTCCGGGCGTTACACAACTATTGGTTCCATATCCACTTTCTTTTCTACTTCTCTGGCCTGCTAGCCTATTACCTTGTCTTCTTATCTTCTCTAGCCCAGGAGCGGCACGCTGGCCCATTAGCCTCATTTTTTTCCTTTCTTTCGGCCTACTGGGCATCCTTTTTCTTGTTCTCCTGCGGCCACCTTCCCTCTTTAGCCGTTAAGATAATAAATCACCTCTCTCTCCTATCTTCATCTTCTTCGATCCTCCTATGCCATCTTCGGAACCATTCAAGCACATTGCTCCTCTTGTACGCTAACAAGACCGGACCAACATCCTTCCGACTATCCCAACGGTACCAGTATAGCACCCGGTCGAAGAAGCACCGGTCTTCAACTTCTTCTTCTCCGGGCCGAGCCGCGTCTCCTCTCCTCAATTGATCGACCACCCTTCGAGTTGCTCGTATCCACGCAAACCGACGACGACCCACTAGAGCAGTGTCCCGGTTTGTCGAGTCGTGCTATTTCCTCTCCTTCGTGATACTTCCAGCCGAGTAGCAGCCAACAAGAGCTTGCCAAGAGAGCCATCCTTCTTCAACTTGCCACCGGCCGACTAGGAAGTAAACTTCCCCCTTCCTCTTCCTCTTTCCTTCCTTGCTGGACCTGCACGTGCATGGAGGGTGATATTTTTATTCTCTTCTTTTCGACTTCCACAGGTTTCGAACCCTAGATATAAGTCTTTTGCAAATTCCAAACCTTATTGCTTGCGGGACTCAAACATGCAACATTGTGTAGTTTTTATGGAAATTTCAGTGTTGAGTACCCAACTCCGGGACCAACTTTATGTCCTCTAAACTTCTCATCCACCGTTGAATTTTTGATATGTTAACAATTAATATATGTAGTTTGGGGTATCAAAAGTTGGGAAAGATCCAACGGTTGGATTTAGAGATATAAGCTTGCAATGTTGGTACAAAAACTTTTTTTATGAAGAATAAGAGAATTTTGGCTAGTATGGTTTTAGGTGTTCATGTAGGAGACTTTGGAATTTTGTGTGGATCTTATGGATAGATATTTTTGGGTTTTCATTGTTCTAGTTAGAAGTAGACATGGTATAGTACGTTTAGGAATTTTCTCGGAATTTTTGGGACTTAGTAAGAAGTACTTTTGATAGGCCAAAGTAAGGTAATCAATGTATATTTCGGAAATAGTTTTCTTAGAGTTTTGGACTTAAATTGTAAGTTTGAGAAAACCCTCAAACCCGATATGTATATTTTCTGATTACAATTGTTATTTAGCATTTTTCCTTTTCGAGAACTTCCTTGCTAAGTCTAGGAACCTTTTGGAAGTTCTCTAGATGATAAAATATGATGTTAAAATGTTCTTGTGTATGATAAGATTTTGGATATCGTATGCACGTATAGATGATAACGGGTAATGGCCGATCGTCTAGATTATATCGGGTAATGGCCGATCGTCGGATCAGTTCAGGTAAGTTCTATGGATTTACTTAGCTAGTTGTTCGTAATATTTGTGTGCATTATTTTAGTGGTGAATGTTTGGTATTTCTTAATTATAAGTTGAGTAGGATGACTTTAATAACGTCCTTGACCCAAGTGTATAAAAACGGGTTGTGGCATCATTGTCCAACGCTGCCTGTTTACTAGGAGGTTCTCTACGACTAGTCCCGGTGAGATGCATCAGATCCACTCCGGTTGGTTTACGGGGGCAGAGGCGAGGGGAAGAGATACCTCGTGCAACAAAATAAGTTGCACCATTAGAGTTAATCACCTAAATAAAGATAATAAATGGGATATGTGTGAGATCGTGCATAAGTGTTTATTTACCGCGTCGTTTTGTGTGGTAGTGCTAGGATAATGCTAACTGATATTAGAATTACTAGCTAACGGTTTTCATCGTCAGGTTATAGATACCTTGCAGGGTAGGACCGTTTTGGGGTGATCTAGAGAGAGTGACCATCCGGGTTTTCCGTACTTGTTAGTTTGGTTTGGGTTTTTCTTTTCATGCAAACTCTTGTGCCTTTTCAGTTTTTATATATCATTGTTATAACCGGTTGTTTCTTTAATTTTCTTCTTTTATCATGACTTTTTAATTGCATAAAAACGTTTTTCGATTTACCTTTATTTGTGTCTTGTTGTAAGATCCGGTAAAGTTGTTGTCAAACTAGGGTCGGGACCCATTGTGAAGTCCTAACCCGTATCATCCCAGGTTCCCAAAACTTGGGGTGTTACACGTCAACTTTATATACTCCATATATTTGTCTATACATGATGTGAGATATACCGATCTTCAATGTCTTGTTAATTTGTTAGTATAATTTTCTTCACAAATCAAAGTTTTAACATGTATATTATTATTAAAACCTATATGAAACAAACCGACATAATTTACAGAGAAAATGTTGTTTTCCGAGTGCTTTATAAATCCATCAGTTTAGACACTATTTAGCTAATTTAATCAAATAAAACACAATATAAAATCTTAAACATAATATAGCTTTTAACTAACTAGTGTTTACGTACAAAAAACACACAATTATTAATTTATTGAGAACGGTGATGGTAAATACTTGGAGTAGGATTTTCGGGTGAGACTCTTTCTTGGTCTATAAAGAGACAATTTTATTATTGCCAATAAGGTTTGTACTTTCATATTTATAGATGCTCAAACTTACTAATAAACTAGTATGATTTAAAAAGCATATTCTGTTAACAACTAACAGCTACGTTACGTGAGTGATCTTTTAAAATTTCTCCACGTTTAGAAAATTATAACTACAATTTGATAGAAAAAAAAAAACTTAACACAATTATGTAAATCGTTTTTGACTAACTAAATCACTAAGAATTTAAATTATTAAGATTAATCACTAAAATGGACAATATATTTGATTTTCCCAATAATTTTTATCATACAATTGAATAGATTGAAACAATTGATTCTCTTAAACATGTAATTTAAAAAAAGTTTTGTGTGATATTAATACTTTTTTTTTTGAAATAAAAATCTTCAGCCTTCAATAGAATCATCTAACAACAGTTTACAAAGTTCAGCAGACAGACCAACAATAGAAGAAGAGAAGAGAGGGGAACTTGGACGAGTCGACGGAAGGAAGTGCGCCGGTTTATTACCCTCTCTACGTACATGAGCCCAATGGCAGGTCAAGAAACCCCCCACCTCCTTCTTAATAGAACTAATAATGCCCCCTAACAGCCCCCTAGACCTCTCCGTCGAAAGAAGCTCTTTGATAACTCGAGCTGAATCCGACTCGCAAATAACTTCAGTCCACCCCTTGAATTTTGCCATATGAACAACCCATCTAATAGCCTCCCCTTCGGCTTCATCCACCGTCCATGTCCCATCGAGCTTCATTGCTCCAACAAGCACCACAATCCCCAGACAGTTACGGGCAATCACACCAATGCCACTACATTGAGAACCATCCACAGAAGCATCGCAGTTGAAATTTATCACACCGCCGACGGGTCTGATCCACCTAGGAACACATCCCGTCTTAATAAAAGAACCAACCTGGGAGGAGGAGTAAGAGTTAAAGTCTCCCACGAGTGTCAATGTCTCCGCGAGAATCACCTGTGAAGAAATATAACATCCCTCAAACACCCGTTTGTTCCTCGCCTTCCACAACGACCAAACCAAGCAAGCCCATACTTGCAAATCTGCACGAGAGGCATCAACACTTGCCAACTCAAACCATTGAAGAAGGGACGAGGCAAAAACCCGAGCATTCTCCAATCATGGAAAATTCTCCCAAACACTGGAAGTACAACTACAGTGAGCAAATATATTCATTTCCGTCTCGAGTTGGCCGCAGAGAAGGCACCAGGGTTCGATCGGGATTTTACGTTGAACCAAGTTAGCCTTGCATGGAATAACGCCCCGACACGCACGCCATACCAAGTTTTTAACCTTTGGTGTGATCCTAATTCTCCAAATGTCACGCCAAATTGTGTGGCCAGCAACACCAGAAGAAGATCCACCCCGCTCCAACAAGGAATCCCTATTCGCCATGATAGCATGATAAGCGGACTTAACACTATAAACCTCGTTGTTGGTGTGAAACCAATAGGGTTCATCAGCCAACTCATGGCTAATCAACGGCAGGTTCATAACCACCTCACCGTCAACCTCCCCGAGAGTCTCCAGAACCTCTTCCCTCCTCCAGGAACCCCGGGACCAATCGATAAGCTCGATGACTCTCAAGTTTGACGTTGCATTTCTTGCATAGAATAAAGGACGGAAAGACATCGGCCTCGGGATCCAATGATCGTGCCAAACACGGAGAGATGCACCATTACCCACATGCAAACACAAGCCCAACTCAAGAGCTTCCCTGCCTTTAAGTATACTCCTCCACATATAGCTTGGGCGATAACCAACTTGAGCATTCAAAAAAGAATCGGATGGAAAGTAGCGTGCCTTCAATAACCTAGCCAAAAGAGAATTGTTATCTGTGACAAGTCGCCAACTCTGCTTTGCAAGCATAGCCAAATTAAACACCTTCATATCCCGAAAGCCCATACCACCCGTCCCTTTTCCTTTACACATCTTATTTCAACTAACCTAGTGAATCTTGCGTTTGTCACCAGAGGAGCCCCACACAAAAACTGATTCATCATTCTTTCAATATCATCACACACTCCTTGGGGCATTTCAAAGCAAGTCATAGTATAGGACGGCATAGCTTGCACCACCGCTTTAAGGAGGACTTCCTTACCCGCTCTGCTGAGTAGCTTCTCCTTCCAACCCTTAATTTTCTTACACACTCTCTCCCGCACATTGTTAAAGATAACTTTCTTAGAACGCCTGACCATGGTTGGCAGTCCCAAATACTTCTCATGTTTACTGACCTCGCGAATCCCCACAATGTCAATAATGGCATTTCTCCTCTCCCTGCTGACATTGGTGCTAAAAGAAATTTCCGATTTTACAAAGTTAAAATGTTGACCTGAAGCTGCTCCATATTCACGGAGGATAGAAACGATCTCATTGCTCTGTTGACAAGACGCCTTTGCAAACATAACACTATCATCAACAAAGAAAAGATGAGAGATTATGGGTGCCGACCTTGCTATACGAATTCCTTGGATTCTGCCACTGGCCTCTCTACTCCGGATGATGCTAGAGAGCCCTTCCACACAAATAAGAAAAAGGAAAGGTGAAAGTGGGTCCCCTTGATATAGGCCCCAACCCGGCAAGAAAGTAGGAGATGGGCATCCCTCCATAACCACAGAGAAGGATACCGTTGAGACGCACTTCATCACCAGATCCACCCAAGGCTCGCAGATGTAACACCCCGAATCCGTAGGACTCGAGGCGCTACTGGGCTAGGATCTCACAATGGATCCTGACCCTAGCCTGACAACAACTTCACTGAACCTTACAACAAGGCACTAACAGATTAAAACAAACATGAAACTGATATAAATATATACATGTCAAAAGAGTATACATGGTACTGCTGAGTACAAAAGTCAAATCAAAGGCCGTACACACGATAACAACCCAAAATCTCACGATAAACGCCCAGTGTACGGAACCCTCAGCAGATCACCCCACTGGATCACTCCTCAGTCCTCCTAACCTGCGAAGGAACTACAACACGGTATGAAACCGTTAGCTAACTATACACATATATAAGAGAAGCAAGAGCACAATCACACATCATATAAACGATAACAACTCATCATGGTATCACACATTCACCCGGTTTATTATCTTTAATAAGTGAATCAATCAATCGTATAAAATATGTATATATATGAAGATAGGTGACACGAGGAATATGATCCCCGCCTCTGAGTACTCTAACCAGCTGGGGTAGTATCAGCACACCTCCCGTGTACCCTGTGGGAATGGTGAGGGCCATCCTTTATACCAGTACTGGCCTGACTACAGAGAACCTCCCAGACTCCACGGCGGGATGAAAGGGAAAGGTTATCACAACCACTACGATGGGCGGTCAGTATAATAAAGATAGGTCTGTGACCATCATAAACATAATCATACTCGTAATCCTATTCCTAATCATGCTATAAAGCATATAGCAAACACCACTCAAGCATACATCCAATATAAGGATAGTAGCTAAGTAAGTCCTATGGACTTACCTCGATATCAGAAGAACTCTCGAAGATAAACCTCAGGAACGTCTACTCCAACTGGAGGACAACTCAGCCTATACAAGGCACACATACACGTATCACAATCCTATCACATCAAGGGTCACACCTAGACCCAAGGGATCCATATGGGATCAATTCCAACTCGTAAACCTCAAAGCCGTAACCGGCATAACTATATCGTACTCAACTCATACCTAGCATGCTACTACCACTCATACTAGGAAAGGAAAGGGAACTACCCATCCATAGGTAGCCCCGGAACAAGACGCACCTGCGTAAACAAAGGATGCAGGGCAGAAGCAGGAACCGCGGGCGCGGCGGGATGTGGCCACGGGTGCGGCAGGATCTAGACGCGGGCGCGGCAGGGTCGGGACGCGGGCGCGTCAGTGTTCGGGCGCGGGCGCGTCAGTGCTCGGGCGCGGGCGCGTCAGTGCTCAGCGCGGCCGCGGCGACTACGCAGAACTCGGTTCTGCAGTCTTTCTTCGTTTCTTCAGTTGATCACTACACTTCTTTCTCATCCCCAGCAGGTTCAACATACACATAACACAACCATCAACACCAGCCTAATCATACACCTATCCCTAAGCTAGAATGGAACCAAGAAAGAAGAGAAGAAGAAGAAGAAGAAGAGGAATCATACCACAAGGCTGATCCAAGGTTGCAGGAAGGTTCAACTGGCCACAAGGCTGGTTTCTCAGACCCAACAACTCAAGCTTAGCTTGCACAAGCCAAAACACCAAAGGTCTCACACAAATTCTTCTACAACCAAGAACAAGGTCCAAGGGAAAGCAAAGGAGCTAGGTAGCGTGGAGAGAGAGACTGAAGAAGCAAGTGAAAGAGATGATCTTAATCATCCAGCAAAAGAAAAGGTAAAGAGTGAAGCAAGTCAACAAAGTCCAAGAAAGCGGCTGCAGGCGGCGGGCGCGGGCGCGGCAGTGTGCAGGCGCGGGCGCGCCAGGACGCAGCACGGCGCGGGCGCGGCACCTCACAGCGCGGCCGCGGCAGGGGCAGATCTCGGCCAAGGTCCGGTCTCGGCCCGAAAGACTACGGCTCTTACAGCAGAAACCCATAGCTCTCATACAAGCTCCCAAATAGCTCCACTCCACAAGATCGTAAGCCTTTTCCATATCCAGTTTTAAAGCCATCAAACCCTGTTTTCCTTCCCTAGTCTTCATGTAGTGAAATAACTCAAAGGCAACAATAACTTTATCAGTAATAAGACGCCTTGGAATAAAAGCACTCTGAGTGGAAGAAATGACCTTCCCTAAACAACACTTCAACCTATTAGCTAACACTTTGGCAAAAATTTTATAAATGACATTACAAAAACTAATAGGACGAAGATCTTTCATGGACAAAGGATTATTCACCTTTGGAATGAGTGAAATAAAAGTGTGATTGAAATTTGAAGGGAACGGATCCCAATAAAAAGGCTAATGATAAATTGAGATACCTCGGGGCCAATAATGTCCCAGTTTTGTTGAAAGAAGAGAGCAGGAAGACCATCCGGACCCGGAGCCTTGGTTGGATGCATGTCAAATAATGCAGCACGTACCTCTTCGATTGAACAAGGTTTCATGAGCTCAAGGTTATCCTCCCGGCTCAACAGTTCCATTGGTGGAAGATTCGCAGAATCAAAATAATCAATCTCTGCAGAGAAAATCTTCGTGAAATGATCCATAGCCACTTGCGTTTTCCCCTTCCCCGAACGCCAGGATTGTCGATCATCATCAACAAGACGAGATATCCGATTTTGACTTCTTCTTCCATTTGCCTTTTGGTGAAAAAAGGCAGTGTTACGATCTCCACTGCGAAACTCGTTTTCCCGTGCCCTCTGATGCCAATATATTTCTTCTTTGTCCAGGAGATCTCTTTCCTTGGCCTCGAGAAAACGGCGCCGTTGAACAAAATACCCGTCCACTCCTCTCAAGTGAATCCTCTTTAACTCTGATCTTACATGTGCAAGCTCCTGACCGACATTCCCAAATGCATTACGGCTCCAGTCGTCCAAATCAGTACGACATCTGTTCAGCTTTCCAAGTATCCTCCCTTCTGCCGAGTTGCTACCCGGATTGAGCCATGCATTGCGAATAACCTCCGCACAATTTTCATCTTTAGTCCAATAAGCTTCAAACTGAAAAAGCTTAGGATGTTTCGGTCCGAGCAAATCTTCGTCAATGGTGTTAGTGTTCAATAATAATGGGACATGATCCGACGAGATTCTTCGCAGGTGAAAGAACTTTGAATGTGGGAACTTATCAATCCAATCCGACGTAGCAAAACTCAAATCAATTCTTTCTTTGATTAAACCCTCCCCAACTTGACCGTTGTACTATGTATGTCTAGGACCTTCGAAAGGAAGCTCATTGAGATTGCAAAATGGAATCGCGTTTCGAAACTCCAATAATTGCGAGAAAGAAGGAGTCGACCCCCCGAACTTGTCCTCCGAGGAAAGAAGGAGATTGAAATCTCTCATAACCAACCAAGGCTCCTCAAGGTTCTCTTTAATTCTTTTGAGTAGATCAACTGTAAACCTTTTCTCACTGGATTCAGGCCATCCGTAAATTCCCGTAAAACGCCAATCATCAACAACCACATCAATATGGTGTTGTGTGTATGAATGTATGGATACACTCACCCTGTACGACCACATCAAACACAATCCACCCGCCGACTTGACGCTTTCCACCGTAAATCAACCCTCAAAATGCATTCTAGATCGAAGAAATTCCATCTTCTTCCTATCGCTTTTAAGTTTCACATAAAAACAATAGGTCAGGCTCCTTTTCCTTGACTAGCCTAGCTAGTTGTGTAACTGTCAGGCCTTTGCCCAATTCCCGGAAATTAAAACTGAGAAAATTCATTGTCCCCGGCAAGAGAGACTCTCCGTCTCTCCTGCCGATCCCAAATTTTCGGAAACAATCTTCACACGTTTAGGTAAAGAATCCTCCGTTTCAGCCTTCCCTTTTTCAGCATCTGCCCGGGCTCTTTTTCCACCAATAAAAAGGTTTGGGGTGTCAACTTCAGCAATGTCGCTTCCACGTTTTCCTTGACAGATCAATTCCTATGTTAATGTCTTCACTTTCTGTTACATCAATTGTGGTTGTATCAGAGTTGTCAGTTGTTGTCTTTCCCATGATCCCTCCTATTTCTTTAACAATAGACCCCACCCACTATCTGATTAAGTGCGCACTCCTCCTGTTGTGATATTGGAATTTCGGTCCCTTCCTTTTCCATCAACACTTCACCCAGTCCTCTAATCCTTCGGCCATTCCTCTCTTTTGTCTGATTGCCACCTTGGTTATTCGTTCCGTCACCACTCATAGTGTCACCACTAAGTTTCTCTTCTTCCTCTAGATCCTGCTTTAGACGTGGTTATTTGAGGTTTGGGGCTCTCAACTCGTCATTATACTTATTCCTGTACTCTTTTGCTTCCTTGTCAGTGCAGTCAACCTCAACATGCCCAATCCTTCCACAAACATAGCAAAAATTGGGTAACCTTTCATATTGAATATGTAACCAAATTTTTCCGTCTTCGTTCTTCATGATTATCCCTCTTACGAGTGGTTTAGTAATATCGATGCTCACTATGACTCTAAGGAAGAGACTAGTTGGACTTGCACTATTCTCATCCATCCCAATGAAACCGCCGCACATCTCCCCAGCTACTTGACCTAGTTTCACGTTTGATGTTCCAATCGGTAAATCATGTATTCTAATCCAAAAAGGAACATGAGAGAAGGTAATCTTCGATGGTTGTTCAGTGCCCGGATCTCTCAAGGCCAGTAGGGCCTTATCAAAACTCCATGGCCCATTTTCCATGATCTGATTTTTATCTTCAACTGAAGCAAACTGGAAGATAAACAGGTTCTTTTGCAACTCTCTAAAATTGAACCCCTTTTTGAGTCTCCACGCTCCTTTCATTGTTGCTTTAGTGCAAATTGATTGAAAGGCCTATCGGTAATAACCTTTCCAATTAGCACTGGTGTTGAATTCTCCTTGGACTCGCAACTAACTGTTCCAGATTGAAGAACACAACACTCCTCATCGGTCAAATATACAATTCTCCTCGGACGTGCTCTTCGTCGAAGACATAGAATGTTTTTTTTTTAACTCACATGATTGTTGGTAATAAAGCAGAAGGTTCCTCGAGTACTATCAAAATGTGTCGTATGAACAACACAAAAACTATATACAGACTGGTTTAAACTTGTAAAAGAAGACGTTGGTTTAAAATTACACGCTCTACCAATCCAAACACTTGTTAAATTATGTTAAGTGTTAAAACCTTTTGATAATATTTATGAGTTTTATAAGCTAAATTTGTACTTTATTTTGCATTTTGAAAACTAACTACTTACAACATCTAAAAAACGAGTCATCATGCATTGCGGAAGCATATACTTTTTACATGTTTTTTCCATGCGTAAACATATGTTGGTCAAAATATAGAAATTTACGGTGTAGCTTAAACCATTGATTTACGAAATGGTAGAAATGAGGGGTTTATTTAACGGTTGATCGTGATATGATCTCAAATCATCCTACAACTAGAAACTAATCTTTCAATCTTCATAGTTAATACATGATGTCGTCATCATCTCAAAATAACCTCTTATTTGTGCTACTTTTTACATTTGTTGTGCAACTCCAAGCATCATTCTTCGCTCCGAAGGTGCAAGTGACGATTACAAACAATTTGGAACAACAACCGAATTTACAGGTGCATTGCAAGGACAAGAACCATAATTGTGGGGTACACCAAGTCCCGTACAACCAATCATACGAGTTTAGTTTAGTCACAAAAATCCTACCGTTCACTTACTACTTTTGTGGATTTGTTTTCGACAACACGCTTCATTGGTTTGACATCTACGTTGCACAAAGAGATTGGCAATTATGTGGAATGTCTGGTAAATGTAATTGGTATATAAAGAAGGCGGGACCTTGCGTAAGAGTTAAAGGTAGGGATACATGCTACCCTTGGAATAAGAAATAACCAATTTTATTTTAACCCCTTCATCTAGTTAGATTGTTTGCATGTTCAAGGATCGTTGATCATATATTAATAAAACGATCAGTTTGTTTGGTCGACGATCAGTTTTATCGAATTGGACTAACCGACTTCTCTCCTTAACTCCTTTTAGCGAAGAACGTCCTTGTTTTAAAAACCTCTTTTTCATACGTAGATATCTCCACCAACAACGTTTTGCTCACTTCTTTAGTATGTTGTGAGAATTTTAGATATTTGATTAGTTGTTTTCCATCCGAATAATGTCTCAATAGGGTGTATGCTCTCGTAGTCACATAGTAAAAAGATAGGGTCAAGGCCATTTGTAATAAATTACGAACTTGGAAAAAGCAAAAGTAGTACTTTTTGTGACAACAATCGTTTATAAGTGTTTGTTAATCTCAGGGAAATGGTCAGCTCTTATTTTAATTTTTTTCTTTAAAATATTTCTTCAAAAATAATTAACATACCACTCACTTGTTAAAGGTACCTTATCCAACCTATTAAAATTATCTTCAATACGGTTGTCAATTTGCCGTTCCAATCGATAAATCTTGCAAACCGTCATCAAACTCGTTTGATGACAGGTACCAAAGGAATAACGTTAAATGACACTCACACTAAATTTTATGTCTTTCAATTAAAGGATCATCGAATTGCTCGATCGCCACTTTTGCATACGTCAAATAAAAACAAGAAGCCGCAAAAAGGAAATAACTCAAATTTCCAATGATGCATTGATAAGTTGATGGTTAATCTATTATTCCTATATATGTTCTTTTTTTTCATTTTTAATATATCTAAGTGGTTGTTATTGTTTTTTTGATTAATGTCTCAAGAAAGGCGAGTTACCTTTCTTTGAGTTAAATTTTGTCTAGAGTTTCAATTTCATAAAATATTTACTTATAAATAAGTTACACGTGAGTGAAAGACTTAATTAAAATCTAAATACACTCTGACGTGACTAAACTTATTTTTGGATAATAGCTTGCTTTGTGCATTGACCCTTTCCTTTGGGATTTCGTTTTAAAACTTTTGATATAATATTTGTTAGTTTGTTGTATTGGATACCTAGCTAGCTACTACTGACAGAATTCATCTTAGTCTTCGTTAAAACACTAGACCAATAAACTAGTTAATACATAAATAATACTTATTAATTACTCTTTGAGTTCGATAGTTATCGGGTTGCTACGGTTGAAACTTATACTTGTTTTGTTATATCAAAGTAATCAATTAGATGCCCCTTATGAGCCGGTCAATGCAATAAGAATTAAAAAGTGAAAATTATCTTCCAAGCCTGGTATCAATGTTTCAAGGCAAACAATAAAATTAGTCAAGACCCGAGTTCAAACCACTCTAATACCATGATAAATTATAGTAAGACAAAAAAACTTAGGGGTCTTTGCGTGTCTATGCATGTGTACATCGCGCATTATGACCCAAACACAAAACGGATGGCCTATTACCTTGTCTTCTTTTCTTCTCTAGCCCAGGAGCAGCACGCTGGCCCACTAGCCTCGTTTTTTCCTTTCTTTCGGCCTGCTGGGCATCCTTTTTCTTGTTCTCATGCGGCCACCTTCCCTCTTTAGCCTTTAAGATAATAAATCATCACTCTCTCCTATCTTCGTCTTCTTCGATCCTCCTACGCCTTCTTCGGAACCATTCAAGCACATTGCTCCTCTTGTACGTTAACAAGACCGGACCTACATCCTTCCGACTATCCCAACGGTACCAGTATAGCACCCGGTCCAAGAAGTACGGTCTTCAACTTCTTCTTCTCCGGGCCGAGCCGCATCTCCTCTCCTCTGTTGATCGACCACCCTTCGAGTTGCTCGTATCCACGCAAACCGACGACGACCCACTAGAGCAGTGTCCCGGTTTGTCGAGTCGTGCTAATTCCTCTCCTTCGTGATACTTCCAGCCGAGTAGCAGCCAACAGGAGCTTGCCAAGATAGCCATCCTTCTTCAAGTCGCCACCGGCCGACTAGGAAGTAAACTTCCCCCTTCCTCTTCCTCTTCCCTTCCTTGCTGGACCTGCACGTGCATGGAGGGTGATATTTTTATTCTCTTCTTTTCGACTTCCACATGTTTCGAACCGTAGATATATGTCTTTTGCAAATTCTAAACCTTATTGCTCGTGGGACTCAATCATACAATATTGTGCATTGTGTAGTTTTTATGGAAATTTCAGTGTTGAGTACCCAATTTCAGAACCAACTTTAGGTCCTCTAAACTTCTCATTCACCGTTGAATTTTTGATATGTTAACAATTGATATATGTAGTTTAGGGTATCAAAAGTTGGAAAAGATCCAACGGTCGGATTTAGAGTTATAAGCTGGCAAAGTTGGTACAAAAACCTTTTTTATGAAGAATAAGAGAATTTTGGCTAGCTAGCATGGTTTTAGGTGTTCATGTAGGAGACTTTGGAATTTTGTGTGGATCTTATGGATAGATATTTTTGGGTTTTCATTGTTCCATTTAGAAGTAGACATGTAATAGTACGTTTAAGAATTTTCTCGGAATTTTTGGGACTTAGTAAGAAGTACTTTTGATAGGCCAAAGTAAGGCACTCGATGTATTTTTCGGAAATAGTTTTCTTAGAGTTTTGGACTTAAATTGTAAGTTTGAGAAAACCCTCAAACCCGATATGTATATTTTCGGATTACAATTGTTATTTAGCATTTTTCCTTTTCGAGAACTTCCTTGCTAAGTCTAGGAACTTTCTGGAAGTTCTCCAGATGATAAAATATGATGTTAAAATGTTCTTTTGTATAATAAGATTTTGGATATCGTATGCACGTATAGACGATAACGGGTAATGGCCGATCGTCTAGATTATATCGGGTAATGGCCGATCGTCGGATCTGTAACGTCCGGAATTTTATTAATTTTATTTCGGACTTAGAGCACCTTGTAGTTATCCCGTAATCCCGAGATGCCGAGGGCCGGGATTTATTTCTATGAAAATCCCGAGCCGACTCGTCGTTTTTCCTCTTTTTCCGCGTTCCGACCCTTCGTTCCGGGTTAAAAATGACAAGGAGTCATTTCCGACCCCTCGGTCCGTGTGAGGGACAAGAGGTCAGCTGACCATTTGATCCCCACACCTCCTTTTTCAGCTTTGTCCCCTCCCTCTCTCTCCTCTCCTATTTTTCACGTTCTTTTCCCTCTCCCTCTTCCTCTCTTTGCTCTCTTCTCTTCTTCCATTTGAATTGCAACTCTTGCATGTGTGGACTGCAGTGGAGGGATCCCATATCAAGTGTGGTAAGCTTCTTCCTCTTCCTTCCTTCTCCTTCATTGCTGATTCACCCTCTTTCTTCTTCCCTCCTTCAATCATACCCATGGAGGAAGCTTTGAGAGGTTTTCACTCAACTCTTTGCATGTCTAGGTTCTTAGCTCGTTTAGGTCAAGGAGAGGTGCCTAAGACCCGTGGTGGGTGTTTGGAGAAGATCCAGCAAGAGAAGAAGGACTTTGGAGCCAAGGATCCAAAGTCGAAGACGAAGAAGACGACGTTCTGCAAAGAACCCGCGGGGCGGCTCAGCATAGCCGCGGGAGCGGCTCGGCAAGGCCGCGGGTGCGGCGCGACATTGGCGCGGGCGAGGCTCGGTAAGGCCGTGGGTGCGGCTTGGCACGGTCGCGGGTGCGGCTCGGCGCGGCCGCGGGTGCGGCTCGGCGCGGGCGCGGCTCCTGGCAGGCGACGCAGTCCTCCGTGGGTGCGGCTCCTAGTTCCGCGGGGGCGGCTCCTGTGTCCGCAGGGGGCGCCAGCTTGACTCCGCGGCTGCGGTTTCTGCAACAGTAGGCTTCTCCTCTCCTTCACTCCTCGTTCATTACTTAGTTGTTGTTGAATCATGTAGTAGCATGCCTAGGATGGATCTAGAGTAGTGTGAGATGACATGTAGTGATTGTGGACCTAGGAGCCCTTAAGGCTTGATATAATTGATGGTATGAACATGTGAGCATGATGGATCTTCTAGGCTAGCTTGTGCCTCTTGGGTTGAGGATCAAGATCTTTGAGGTTATGAACTGTTGGATGTTACTTTCATGTGTGGAGAGTGTGATGAGCATGATTGACTTAGTAGGCTTTTACTCGTTCTTGGGTTTTGAGTATGATCATATGAGAGTTAGTAAGTGTTGAGATATCTCTTCATGCGTTGAGTGAGATGTGAGTATGAGAGGTTCTAGGATGTGGTCCTAGAATGAGAGATCTCCTCATGCGTTGAGTGAGATGGGAGTGTGAGAGATTCTAGGATCCGGTCCTAGAATGGGAGTCAAATGATCTTGCGTAAATCATTTGTGTAGAAGTCTTAGACTTCTTAAGTTGAGCGGGTTTTGATGATTACCTTGTTGTGAGCAGGTTGTGTGCGTCTTCCCAAGGGAAGCAAGGGCGTTTGTGAGTTAGCATTGGGACGAGGTAAGTCTCCGGACTTACTTAGCTCGTATTCTATGTACTAGCATTGATGTGTGTTTATGCTTTTGTTATGACAATGAAACCGGTAACTAGGACCACCGACCTTATGTATATTTTGGCCCAAGTGTATGATAACGGGCGGTGACCTCTTGCCTAGACTCTGCGTGTAGTCTAGGGGGATCTCGGCGACTAGCCCGGCGGGTGATATGGTCGGGTGCATCCGTACCATTCTTGCCGGAAGTGGGGACCGGGACGAGACCACGGTGGTTCTTGTGTCACAAACCGAAGTTGAATTAGAACGGGATACGACTTAATAATAAAAAGATAATAAACCGGATTGTGTGTTTTATGTTTTGTGTTGTGTATGTGTTTGTGCCTTCACCGCTTTTCTAATGCTTCGAATATGAGCTAATGGTTTTAAACCGTGTTGTAGATGACTTGCAGGTTAGGGACGCCGCCGAGTGAGGTGGAGGAGTGGACAGCCGGGGTCTCCGTACATTATAGGACGGGGATGGTTTTTGGGTCATGTTTCATATCGTTGTTCATGGATGTTGTCGTACGTTTAGACTTTCGTATCGGGTTGTATTGTTTTGAGGACTCGGCTGAGTTTCCACGTTGTATTCTTACCTTTCAGTGTCTCGCATACATTATAAACGTTTTCGAGTTTTGCCTTTATTTGTGCCTTGTTGGAAAGGTCCGGTGAAATTGTTGTCAGGCTAAGGGTCGGGACCCATTGTGAGGTCTCGCCCGTAGCATCCCGAGTCCCGCGGATTTGGGGTGTTACAGGATCAGTTCAGGTAAGTTCTATGGACTTACTTAGCTAGTTGTTCGTAATTTTTGTGTGCATTATTTTAGTGGTGAATGTTTGGTAATTCTTAATTATAACTTGAGTAGGATGACTTTAATAACGTCATTGACCCAAGTGTATAAAAACGGGTTGTGGCATCACTGCCCAGCGCTGCCTGTTTATTAGGAGGTTCTCTACGACTAGTCCACACCGGTATACGGTGAGATGCATCGGATCCACTCCGGTTGGTTTACGGGGACAAAGGCGAGGGGAAGAGATCCCTCTTGCAACAAAATAAGTTGCACCATTAGAGTGAATCATCTAAATAAAGCTAATAAATGGGATATGTGTGAGATCATGCATATGTGTTTATTTACCGTCTTTTTGTGTGGTAGTGCTAGCATAATGTTAACTGATATTATAATTGCTAGCTAAGGTTTTCATCGTCGGGTTATATATACCTTGTAGGGTAGGCCCGTTTTGGGGTGATCTAGAGAGACTAACCATTTGGGTTTTCCGTACTTGTTAGTTTGGTTTGGGTTTTTCTTTTCATGCAAACTCTTGTGCCTTTTCAGTTTTTATATATCATTGTTATAACCGGTTGTTTCTTTAATTTTCTACTTTTATCATTACTTTTTAATTGCATAAAAACGTTTTTCGATTTACCTTTATTTGTGTCTTGTTGTAAGATCCGGTAAAGTTGTTGTCAAACTAGGGTCGGGACCCATTGTGAAGTCCTAACCCGTAGCATCCTAGGTTCCCAAAACTTGGGGTGTTACACGTCAACTTTATATACTCCATATATTTTTTTATACATGATGTGAGATATACCGATCTTCAATGGCTTGTTAATTTGTTAGTATAATTTTCTTCACAAATCAAAGTTTTAACATGTATATTATTATAAAACCTATATGAAACAAACCGACATAATTTACAGAGAAAATGTTGTTTTCCGAGTGCTTTATAAATCCACCAGTTTAGACACTATTTAGCTAATTTAATCAAATAAAACACAATATAAAATCTTAAACATAATATAGCTTTTAACTAACTAGTGTTTACGTACAAAAAACACACAATTATTAATTTATTGAGAACGGTGATGGTAAATACTTGGAGTAGGATTTTCGGGTGAGACTCTTTCTTGGTCTATAAAGAGACAATTTTATTATTGCCAATAAGGTTTGTACTTTCATATTTATAGATGCTCAAACTTACTAATAAACTAGTATGATCTAAAAAGCATATTTTGTTATCAAATAACAGTTACATTACGGGAGTGATCTTTTAAAATTTCTCCACGTTTAGAAAATTATAACTACACTTTGATGGAAAAACAAACTTAACACAATTACGTACATCGTTTTTGACTAACTAAATCAATAAGAATTTAAATTATTAAGATTAATCACTAAAATGGACAATATATTTGATTTCCCCAATAACTTTTATCATACAATTGAATAGATTGAAACAATTGATTCTCCTAAACATTTAATTTTAAAAAACTTTGTGTGATATTAATACTTGACTTGCTCTTCGTCGAAGACATAGAATGTATATTTTTTAAACTCATATGATTGTTGGTAATAAAAATTGTATACAAACTGGTTCAAACTTGTAAAAGAAGACGTTGGTTTAAAATTACACGCTCTACCAATCCAAAACACTTGTTAAATTATGTTAAGTGTTAAAACCTTTTGATAATATTCATGAGTTTTATAAGCTAAATTTGTACTTTGTTTTGCATTTTAAAACTAACTACTTACAACATCTAAAAAACGAGTCATCATGCATTGCGGAAGCATATACTTTTTACATGTTTTTTCAATGCGTAAACATATGTTGGTCAAAATATAGAAATTTACGGTGTAGCTTAAACCATTGATTTACGAAATAGTAGAAATGAGGGGTTTATTTAAAGGTTGATCGTAAAATGATCTCAAATCATCCTACAACTAGAAACTAATCTTTCAATCTTCATAGTTAATACATGATATCGTCATCATCTCAAGAGAACCTTTTATTGTGCTACTTTTTACATTTGTTGTGCAACTCCAAGCATCATTCTTTGCTCCGAAGGTGCAAGTGACGATTACAAACAATTTGGAACAACAACCGAATTTACAGGTGCATTGAAAGGACAAGAACCATGATTGTGGGGTAGACCAAGTCTCGTACAACCAATCATACAAGTTTAGTTTAGTCACAAAAATCCTACCGTTCACATACTACTTTTGTGGATTTGTTTTCGACAACACGCTTCATTGGTTTGACATCTACGTTGCACAAAGAGATTGGCAATTATGTGGAATGTCTGGTAATTGTAATTGGTATATAAAGAAGGCGGGACCTTGCGTAAGAGTTAAAGGTAGGGATACATGCTACCCTTGGAATAAGAAATAACCAATTTTATTTTAACCCCTTCATCTAGTTAGATTGTTTGCATGTTCAAGGATCGTTGATCATATATTAATTAAACGATCAGTTTGTTTGGTCGACGATCAGTTTTATAGAAATGCACTAACCGACTTCTCTCCTTAACTCCTTTTAGCGAAGAACGTCCTTGTTTTAAAAACCTCTTTTTCATACGTAGATATCTCCACCAACAACGTTTTGCTCACTTCTTTAGTATGTTGTGAGAATTTTAGATATTTGATTAGTTGTTTTTCATCCCAATAATGTCTCAATAGGGTGTATGCTCTCGTGGTCACATAGTAAAACGATTAGGGTCAAAGCCATTTGTAATAAATTACGAACTTGGAAAAAGCAAAAGTAGTACTTTTTGTGACAACAATCGTAAAGTGTTTGTTATTCTCAGGAAAATGGCCAGTTCTTATTTTAATTTTTTTCTTAAAAATATTTCTTCAAAAATAATTAACATACCACTCACTTCTTAAAGGTACCTTATCCAACCTATTAAAATTGTCTTCAATACGGTTGTCAATTTGCCGTTCCAATAGATAAATCTTGCAAACCGTCATCAAACTCGTTTGATGACAGGTACCAAAGGAATAACGTTAAATGACACTCACACTAAATTTACGTCTTTCAATTAAAGGATCATCGAGTTGCTCGATCGCCACTTTTGCATACCTCAAATAAAAATAAGAAGCCGCAAAAAGGAGATAATTCAAATTTTCAATGATGCATTGATGAGTTGATGGTTAATCTATTATTCCTATATATGGTCTTATTTTTTTCATTTTTAATATATCTAAGTGGTTGTTATTGTTTCTTTGATTAATGTCTCAAGAAAGGTGAGTTACCTTTCTTTGAGTTAAATTTAGTCTAGAGTTTCAATTTCATAAAATATTTACTTATAAATAAATTACACGGGAGTGAAAGACTTAATCGAAATCTAAATATACTTTCACGTGACTAAAATTATTTTTGGATAATAGCTTGCTTTCTGCATTGACCCTTTCCTTTGGGATTTCGTTTTAAAACTTTTGATATAAAATTTGTTAGTTTGTTGTATTGGAAACCTAGCTAGCTACTACTGACAGAATCCATCTTATTCTTCGTTAAAACACTTGACCAATAAACTAGTTAATACATAAATAATACTTATTAATTACTCTTTGAGTTCGATAGTTATCGGTTGCTACAGTTGAAACTTATACTTGTTTTGTTATATCTAAGCAATCAATTAGACGCCTCTTATGAGCCGGCCAATGCAATAAGAATTAAGAAGTGAAAATCATCTTCCAAGTTTGGTATCAATGTTTCAAGGCAAACAA
Organism: Fagopyrum tataricum; assembly: GCA_002319775.1. Classification (NCBI taxonomy): domain Eukaryota; kingdom Viridiplantae; phylum Streptophyta; class Magnoliopsida; order Caryophyllales; family Polygonaceae; genus Fagopyrum; species Fagopyrum tataricum. The sequence goes on along the minus strand of CM008280.1, from coordinate 18,620,589 downwards.
TAAAATTAGTCAAGACCCGAGTTCAAACCACTCTAATACCATGATAAATTATAGTAAGACAAAAAAAACTTAGGGGTCTTTGCGTGTCTATGTGTACACATCTCGCATTATGACCCAAACACAAAACGGATGAGGTTTCATCATAAAACCAATATATAATATATTTGTAACTCATATATAATAACCGGAAAATTTTATTCCAAAAACCCAATCGAATTACCGGATTTTTAATCAAACAAAACCGGATGTTAGATCTTAATTATCTTCTTTTTCATCCCTTCCTTTTTTTCCGGCCCACGTCCTTGTTGTTGGGTTTGTTCTGGTTAAGAGCCAACTATTGGTTCCCGGTCCACTTCCTCTTCTACTTCCCCGGCCTGTTGGCCTATTACCTTGTCTTCTTTTCTTCTCTAGCCCACGAGCAACACGCTGGCCCACTAGCCTCGTTTTTTCCTTTCTTTCGGCCTGCTGGGCATCCTTTTTCTTGTTCTCCTGCGGCCACCTTCCCTCTTTAACCGTTAAGATAATAAATCATCTCTCTCTCCTATCTTCGTCTTCTTCGATCCTCCTACGCCTTCTTCGGAACCATTAAAGCACATTGCTCCTCTTGTACTCTCACAAGACCGGACCTACATCCTTCCGGCTATCCCAACGGTACCAGTATAGCACCCGGTCCAAGAAGCACCGGTCTTCAACTTTTTCTTCTCCGGGCCGAGCCGCGTCTCCTCTCCTCTATTGATCGACCACCCTTCGAGTTGCTCGTATCCATGCAAACCGACGACGACCCACTAGAGCAGTGTCCCGGTTTGTCAAGTCGTGTTATTTCCTCTCCATCGTGATACTTCCAGCCGAGTAGTAGCCAGCAGGAGCTTGCCAAGCGAGCCATCCTTCTTCAAGTCGCCACCGGCCGACTAGGAAGTAAACTTCCCCCTTCCTCTTCCTCTTCCCTTTTGTAACACCTCAAATCCGTGGGGCACGGGATGCTACGGGCGAGACCTCACAATCGGTCCCGACCCTTAGCCTGGCAACAATTTCACCGGACCTTTCCAACAAGGCACAAATAAAGGCAAAACTCAAAATCGTTTATAATGTATGCGAGAAACTGAAATGTAAAGATACAAGGTGGAAACTCAGCCGAGTCCTCAATAGGACATAACTCCTATAAGGAAATATAAACCGTACAACATAAATCAACAACACAAAGGTATAACCCCAAAAACGTCCCCGTCCTATAATGTATGGAGACCCCGGCTGTCCACTCCTCCACCTCACTCGGCGGTGTCCCTAGCCTGCAAGGCATCTACACAACGGTTTAAAACCGTTAGCTCATATTCGAAGCATTAGAAAAGAAGTGAAGGCACATACACACATATATCACATAACACATACATACTCCAAAACACATAAGTCCGGTTAATTATCTTTTTATTATTAAGTCGTATCCCGTTCTAGTTCAACTTAGGTTTGGGACACGAGAACCACCGTGGTCTCGCCTCGGTCCCTACTTACCGGCAATGAATGGTACTGATGCATCCGACCGTCTACCCGCCCGGGCTAGTCGCCGAGAACCTCCTAGACTCTCGCAAGAGCTAGGCAGATGATGTCACCGCCCGTTATCATACACTTGGGCCAAAATAATATAAAGTCGGTGGTCCTATTTACCGGTTTAGTTGTTTATAACATAAACAATAACACTCACACACACCACCAACACACATCGATGCTAATACGTAAAATACGAGCTAAGTAAGTCCGGAGGCTTACCTCGTCACCACACTCAAATCACAACAGTCTCGCTTACTTAAGGAGGAAGCCCACAACCTGCTCACAAGAGATATGCATATCAATACATGCTCACGCTTAAGAAGTCTTAGACTTCACTCTAGTGATCTAAGCAAAATCACCTAACCCTTAAGCTAGGAATGCATCCCATGGTCCAAGGTACTCACCACACTCTCAGCACATGAAAGCAACTCACAACAGTTTATAACCTCACATGATCTTAAACCTCAGCCAAGAAGGAACAAGCTAGCCTAGAAGGTCCATCATGCTCAACATATTCATAACCATCAACTATATCGAGCCTTAAGGGCTCCTAGGTTCACAACCACTAAGTGGCATCTCAAGCTACTCTAGATCCATCCTAGGCATGCTACTAACATGATATAACTACAAAACTAAGGAAGGAACGAAGAGAAAGGGAGAGGAGAAGCCTACTGTTGAAGAAAACGCAGCCGCGGAGTCAAGTTGGCGCCCCAGCGGAACTCTGCCGCCGCCCTGCGGACCCAGGAGCCGCCCATGTGCCTTGTTGCCGCCTTGGAGCCTCCCCCCGTGGTGTTGGAGCCGCCCCTGCGTGGTCTGGGTCCGCCCCTGCGGTTGTGGTGAGCCGTCCCCGCGGTTTCGCTATAGAAACTCGTCTTCTTCGTCTTCAATTATGGATCCTTGGCTCCAATGTCCTCCTCTCCTTGTTGGGTCTTCTCCAAACACCAACCACAGATCTTAGACTCCTCTCCACGACCTAATCGAGCTAAGAACACATGCATGCAAGATTTGAGTAAAAAGCTTCTCAAGAGCTTCATCCATGGCCATGGATGAAGGAGGGAAGAAGAAAGGGAAAAACAGCAATGAAGAGAAGAGAAGGAAAGGAATATGGTTACCAAACTAGATCTGATCTTCTTCCACTACAGTCCACAATCCAAGAGCTTCAAAGAGGGAAGAAGAGCAAAGAGAGAGAGAAGAGAGGAAGGGAGGAAAAACTAACGTGAAATGAAAGTCAAGAGTGAAAGAGGGAGGGGACAAGGCTGCAAAAGAGGAGAGGGGATCAAGGGGTCAGTTGACCTCTTGTCACCTCATCTCGGAACGAGGGGTCGGAAATGACCTCTTGTCACCTCAGCTAAGAACAAGGGGGCGGAAAGCGGAAAAGGGAATAACGACGAGTCGGCTCGGGATTTTAGGAATAAAATCCCGGCACTCGGCACCTCATGTCTGTGGGAAAATCTACAAAACGCTCCAAGTCTGGAATAAAAATTCCGGATATTAAAACTAAGCCCCCTAAAAACAAGTTTCGTCCCGAAACTTGCTAAACGCAGCACTCTCGATCAAACACGTCTCGTAACCACGTGGAACTCATAAAACGTTTACTATCGGCTCTAATCCAAGTCTACGTATAGAATCACATCAAGACCTCGCAAGGAACACATATACTCATACGAACTCACATAACACGTCATGACATAAACACATAGAACAAACAAGGGAAGATCTCGGGACTAACCCGACGGTCCTATCGATGTCGCTAAATCTGCGTCAAACTCGGGATAGTTCCTCCGGATACTATCTTCCGTCTCCCATGTAGCCTCATCGGCTCCTCGCCTCGACCACTGCACTCTCAGCATCGGTATCTCCTTCGATCGAAGGCACCTCGTACTCCGCTCCAAAACCGCTATCGGATGTTTTGTAAAAGTATGGTCCGGCTCGACCACTAGGTCCTCGTGGCTAATGATTTGTCTCGGGTCGTGTATGTACTCTCTCAGCTAAGAGACATGAAATACCGGGTGTATACCCTCCAACCGCGGTGGCAATGCTAACCGGTATGCCACCTCACCGACTCTCTCCAAGATCTCGAATGGACCGACATATCGGGGGCTTAACTTCCCCTTAATGTCGAATCACCTGACGCCCCGCGTCGGTAATACACTCAACCACACCTGAGCTCCTACCCTGAACTCGAGAGGTCTACGCCTCCTATCCGAATACGACCTCTGACGGCTCTACGTGGCCAACATCCTCTCTCGGATCAAAGCAACTCTAGCCACGTCGTCCTGTACCTGATTTGGAGCTACAACGCTAGAACTCCCCGGCTCGTCCCAACATAAGGAAGTACGGCATCTCCGTCCATACAATGCCTCATACGGTGCTATCCCAATCGACACGTGCCAGCTGTTATTATATGAAAACTCGACCAACGGGAGATAGTCTGGCCATACCTGACCCCAATCTAGTACGCATGCTTATAACATATCCTCTAAGGTCTTAATAGTCCGCTCAGACTGGCCGTCGGTCTGTGGATGGTATGCGGTGGTGAAATGAAGACTCGAACCTAGGGCGGCGTGTACCTGCTGCCAGAACATCGAGGTAAAACGCCCGTCCCTGTCCGAGATGATGGTCATCGGTACCCCATGTAATCTCACAATCTGACAGGTAAACTCCTTGGCTAAACAACTTACCGGCCACGTTTCTCGTATAGGGATGAAACGCGCGGTCTTCGTCAACCGATCTACTACTACCCATATCGCGTCGAAGCTCCTACTCGGTCTCTGACTGGTAACAAAATCCATGGATATGTCCTCCCACTTCCACTGCGGCACGGGCAGTGAGTGAAGCTCTACTCCGTGTCTCTGGTGGTCGATCTTGACCTGTTGGCAGGTCGCACATCGGGCCACAATCTAGCTACATCGGGCTTGAGCCCGCCCCACCAATAAAATCTCCTAATATCCTGGTACATCTTACTCGTGCCTATGTGCACCGAGTAGGATGTGGAATGTGCCTCATGCAAAATCCGCTCTCTCAACTCCTTATCCGATTGTACACAAATACGTCCCTGACGTTTCAATAGCCTATATGCTCCTGTGATAAACTGCGGTGCCTCTCTTCGGGACATCCTGTCCCTGATCCTCATCAAAATGGGACATCCCTCCTGCTTCTGCACGATCTCACCGGATAGGTCAGGTAATACCTCTAACTCGGACAAACAAAAGTCCGTATCCGGGAACCGGATATCCAACTCCAACCCTATCAAATCCCTCTGCAATTGTGGTTGAACCGTAAGCTGAGTTATAGCCTCCTCTCGAGGTGTCCTCCTACTCAAAGCATCGGCGACTACGTTCGCCTTCCCCGGATGGTACAAAATCTCTAAGTCAAAGTCCTTAATCAGCTCCAACCATCTCCTCTGGCGGTTATTCAACTCCCGCTGAGTGCATATATACTTCAGACTCTTATGGTCTGTGAAGATCTGACACGTAGCCCCGTACAAGTAATGTCGCTAGATGTTCAGGGCATGAATCACTGCCGCTAGCTCAAGATCATGGGTAGGGTAATTCTCCTGATACGACTTCAGCTGCCGAGAAGCGTACGCAATAACCCTACCTCTCTGCATCAAAACGCACCCCAAGCCTAGCTTGGAGGCGTCACTATATACTAAAAAATCCTCTACGCCCTCAGGATGGGCTAAAACAGGAGCGGAGGTCAACCCCCTCTTCAGCTCCTCGAAGCTGTGCTGACAAGGCTCGGACCAGACGAACCTGGTGGACTTCCTCGGCAAGGAAGTGAGCGGTCGTGCAATCACGGAGAAACCCTCAACACAACGGCGGTAGTATCCCGCTAAGCCCAAGAAACTGCGCATCCTAGGACGGTCAAGGAGGAAACAAACTCTATCTTCGTCGGGTCAACCATGACACCCTCGGCGGAAACTTTATGACCCAAAAATGCCACCTCGGACATCCAAAACTCGCACTTAGAGAGCTTAGCGTAAAGCTCTCTATCCTGGAGGACTCGAAGCACCGTCCTCAGGTGTCCCTCATGCTCCTCCCTACTCCGGGAGTAGACTAAGATATCGTCTATAAACACTACCACAAACTGGTCCAAGAAGTCGATGAAGATGCCGTTCATCAACTCCATGAAGACGGAGGGTGCATTCGTGAGCCCAAATGGCATCACGACAAACTCATAATGGCCGTATCTCGTCTTGAATGCTGTCTTCGGCACGTCCTCCTCTCTCACCCTCAGCTGGTGATATCCCGACCTCAAATCAATACGTGAAAACACGGAGGCTCCCTGCAACTGGTCCAACAAATCATCAATGTGTGGCAATGGGTACTTGTTCTTGATGGTGACTTTGTTCAACTCCCGGTAATCAATGCATAGCCTCAAAGATCCGTCCTTCTTCTTGACGAAGAGGACCGGTGCGCCCCAAGCGGAAACGCTCGGGCGTATGAAACCCCTCTCGGCTAACTCCTTGAGCTGCTTCTTCAACTCCAGCATCTCGATCGGCGCCATGCGGTATGGAGCCTTGGAGATCAGCATCGTGCCGGGCTCCAAATCCATAGCAAAATCAACGCTCCTCTGCGATGGTAGCCCAGGTGGCTCCCCAAAAACGTCCTCGAACTCGCATGCCACATGAATCTCCTCCAGTGATGGTCTTGACTCCTCCTTCATGGCATAACACCAGAAGGCCTCGCATCCCTGCCGATAAGTCTAGCAGCTCGGACCGCGCTAATGACTGTACCGGCCTTCCCGAGGTCCCAACCTCGGAAAATCACCTCGTGCCCCGCCTCCGTGGTAATCGTCATGGTCCTCCGGCTGATGTCTAAAACGGCTCGATGGCGGTCCATCCAATCCATCCCAAGGATGACTTCTTCATGCACTAAGTGCATGACAAAGAAGTCGGCCAACCAATCTCGGTTTCCCAAACGAATGGGACAACCGCATACCTCTTGGGTACCACTAACCCTACCTCCATCGGGTAACCCTATAATAAAGGGTCTTCCCTCTACTGTAGCTAAGGACAATCTAGCTACACAATCATCGGATATAAAAGAGTTTGTAGCACCTGTATCAAATAAAACTCGGACCAAAAAGCCGTGAATCTGAATGGTACCTGGGGTTGCCGGCGCCGGAGGATCAATGACACTCCATAACTCAAATACCATGGCCTGTGTGCCTCTGGTCTCTTGGGTACCTCCACCACAGCCTCTACCTCGGCCCTGTCCCTGAGCTGATCCCTGAGTACGGGCCTGAACCTGACTCTAGCCCCTCTGTTGAGAGCCCTGTGACTGATACTGTGGCGGCCTCTGACTGCCCCCTGCTACGCCAGCAGGCGAGGAACCCTGTTGGGACTGTGACTTGCCCTGACGGCAAAAAGCGGCTCGGTGACCCACCTGACCACAAGTGAAACAAGCCACGGGCGGCTTCCTACATGCATTCCTCATGTGTCCAAACTCTCCACAACTGTAGCACTAACGTCCCCCGTCTGATGCCTGCCTCGACGTCTGAGGACCGGAACGTCCCGGAGTCTGGCTACATCCCTAACCCACTACTCCAGCCCTTGAACTAGCTGGTACTGTCCTCTGTCTCTTGTCCGGTCCTCCGGACTGTTCTACCCTCCTAGACCCAGGGCGGTCTCTCTCATAGGCCGAAGCTCGGTCCTGGTACTCCGCCATTGAGTCACAACGAAATCCCGCAAGGTAAGCACGGGTGGACTCCCTCAGTCTCCTGGAAAAGAGATAGACATGCTGGTTCGCTGGAGGTGCGGCGGGTCCCAGCAAGGCTAACTCCGCCCGAAATCGTCTAATCGCCTCAATGACTGGGACGTCCTCGAATCCTGCCTCCAAGAAATCCTGGACTCTGTCTCTCCTCAGTGAATCCGGGAAGGTCTTTGATAACATGATTTATCGACCTGTTACACTCATGCATTTAGTTAGATTTCCCCTTTCTGCATTCATGTTTTGGCCTTAGTTTGTGCCATTTATGCTTGTTTAGTTCTACTTTGCAAGAATAGATGTCTACACACGCTATTTGTGGCTTTGTAGGTGATTTGGCACATTTTGGAGCTAAAACGATGTATTTGAGGATGAAGCCTCGAAGTGGATGCATTGGAGCGAGCATACCTGCACGGGAAAGGGCTAGGAATCAAGCTAAGGGCATGAAGGGAACGATCAAGGAGCATCTCGGCCGAGATCCACCTCTCTCGGTCCGAGATGGAAGGCTTGGAAGCTACTGATGCATACAGACCTTTTCCTTTTTGGCACATTATATTTTATTTGCAGGCCTTTTTCTTTTTGGAGCATTATATTTTATTTGTGGGCTTTTTTCCATTATATTTTATTTGCGGGTTTTTTCCTTTTAGGCCCAATATATTTTTAGCTAGATTTTTATTATAAAAGGAAGCCTTGGATTTATTCCAAGGTGTGCTGTGGGTCGGATTTAGTCCGTTTCTTTTAGGATTAGGTTACCCCATAGGGGGAGCCGCCTCCCTTCCTTTCCCTTCTACTTCTCCATTGTTCTTCATAGTTTAGATTCAAGATTCATACTTTTACATTCAGTTTTGTTTGGAAGACCTTGTTGGATTCAAGATTGAAGGTTTCCATTTATTCGAGTTAAGTTCCTTTTATTTCCTTTTGTTATCTATTTATTTGTCTTTCTTTGATATGATTGTTATTGGCTAGAACCTTGTGGTTCCAAGGTTGACAGAGATTTGTTTATGCCTTTGATTATGATGGAATGTTGTGCTTTATGTTTTGCCTTTGACTTGCTAGAAATCCTAATGGTTTCCATTTATTCAAGATTGAAGGTTTCCATTTATTCGAGTTAAGTTCCTTTTATTTCCTTTTATTATAAAAGGAAGCCTTGGATTTATTTCCTTTTGTTATCTATCTATTTATTTGCCTTCCTTGTTTTACTAACTTATAGGTCTTTATCATTATTGATAAAGGTTTATAGGGGTGTAAAATCAGCGAACAGTCTCCCTAACGAGTCTCAGCAGCTGATTCATCCTGGTCACACCTCCTCTAACCGTCTTCTACCAATATTGGGCCTACTCTCGAAATAAAGTCTGGATTATATCAACTTGCCTCTCCTCCGGGCAACGGATCGCCTCTAAAGCTGACTCCTAATGCCCAATCCAATGCTCGACCTCTAACCCTACCTTCCCGTCGAAGTAGGGTACATGCTGCTAGTTGAAAGCCTTCAACCATGAATCAGGTCTCGGAGACCTCAACTCGTCTCTCGCCCTAACAACCTCCATAACCGGCTCGGGTGCAACTACTGCCGGTGCAACTATCTCTGGTGCAGCCCTAATCTGAGTCACCCTCAGCGCGACCTCAGCTGATCTCGCAGGTGCAGGTGCAGGCACCGGTGGTGCGGGAGGTGGTGCTCCGGTCCTAAACGCCTCCTCAACTCGTCGTACGTAGTCCCTAAACACGGTAGCTCCAACGGACACTCCCCGGTCCTAACAGATGTAGTACTCCGCGCCCCGGACCTCCCAACGGTCCTATCCCCAGCCTCGGGAACGATGCCCTCGGCGACGTCCTCTACGGGGACCTCAACTGCTGGTGCACCCACAACTGGCGGGTCCGTAATGGGGATACGTCCCCGACCCCTACCTCTCGCGCCTGGAGGTCTTCCTACTCGTCCCCGTCTCGGGGCGGTAGGAGGAAGAGGGGGTCTACCCCTGGCGGATCCTACGTAAGTGGTAGCTCTCGTACGTGTCATCTGACAGCGTAAGACATTTACTTATGTATAAATACGTAGGTAATACTTACGATCTCGGTATGATAAAACTTTCAAAAGCATAAAGGTAAGCATGATCACAATATACATCCAAGGCATATAAGCCCAAAAACATCCGAAGGTCACATACATAGCTAGGTACATACAATCCAAAAACATCCTAAGGCCATATATATATATATATATAACTATGTAATAATATATATACCTACATCAAATCTAGAGATCTAGGTTGCCGAGGTTTGCGGAAGGAGTGGTGGTCCCGTATATTCTAACCCATACCCGACTCATGCACATGATTTTGAAAACGCAAAGTCAGAACCCGTGTGGGTTCTGTTTATTCCTCATTCGGCCTTTAAAAGATTGCGAGTGCCATTGTTGTCAACCTAGGGTTTTGATACCACTTTTGTAACACCCCAAATCCGCGGGACTCGGGATGCTACGGGCGAGACCTCACAATGGGTCCCGACCCTTAGCCTGACAACAATTTCACCGGACCTTTCCAACAAGGCACAAATAAACGCAAAACTCAAAATCGTTTATAATGTATGCGAGAAACTGAAATGTAAAGATACAAGGTGGAAACTCAGCCGAGTCCTCAATACGACATAACTCCGATAAGGAAATCTAAACCGTACAACATAAATCAACAACACAAAGGTATAACCCCAAAAACGTCCCCATCCTATAATGTAAGGAGACCCCGGTTGTCCACTCCTCCACCTCACTCGGCGGCGTCCCTAACCTGCAAGGCATCTACACAACGGTTTAAAACCGTTAGCTCGTATTCGAAGCATTAGAGCAGTGTCCCGGTTTGTCGAGCCGTGTTATTTCCTCTCCATCATGATACTTCCAGCCGAGTAGTAGCCAGCAGGAGCTTGCCAAGCGAGCCATCCTTCTTCAAGTCGCCACCGGCCGACTAGGAAGTAAACTTACCCCTTCCTCTTCTTCTTCCCTTCTGTAACACCCCAAATCCGCGGGGCTCGGGATGCTACGGGCGAGACCTCACAATCGGTCCCGACCCTTAGCCTGGCAACAATTTCACCGGACCTTTCCAACAAGGCACAAATAAAGGCAAAACTCAAAATCGTTTATAATGTATGCGAGAAACTGAAATGTAAAGATACAAGGTGGAAACTCAGCCGAGTCCTCAATAGGACATAACTCCGATAAGGAAATATAAACCGTACAACATAAATCAACAAGACAAAGGTATAACCCCAAAAACGTCCCCGTCCTATAATGTATGGAGAACCCGGCTATCCACTCCTCCACCTCACTCGGCGGCGTCCCTAACCTGCAAGGCATCTACACAACGGTTTAAAACCATTAGCTCATATTCGAAGCATTAGAAAAGACGTGAAGGCACATACACACATATATCACATAACACATACATACTCCAAAACACACAAGTCCGGTTTATTATCTTTTTATTATTAAGTCGTATCCCGTTCTAATTCAACTTAGGTTTGTGACACGAGAACCACCGTGGTCTCGCCTTGGTCCTACTTACCGGCAAGGAATGGTACTGATGCATCCGACCGTCTACCCGCCCGGGCTAGTCGCCGAGAACCTCCTAGACTCTCGCAAGAGCTAGCTATGTGGCCCGATGCGCGACCTGCCAGCAGGTCAAGATCGAGCACTAGAGACACGGAGAAGAGCTTCACCCACTGCTCGTGCCGTAGTGGAAGTGGGAGGACATATCCATGGATTTCATTACTGGTCTGAGACCGAGTAGGAGCTTCGACGCGATATGGGTAGTAGTAGATCGGTTGACGAAGACCGCGTGTTTCATCCCTATACGGGAAATGTGGCCGGTGAGTCGTTTAGCCGAGGAGTTTACCCGTCAGATTGTGAGATTACATGGAGTACCGAGGACCATCATCTCGGACAGGGACGGGCGTTTTACCTCGAGGTTCTGGCAGCAGGTACACGCCGCCCTAGGTTCGAGTCTTCATTTTACCACCGTATACCATCCATAGACCGACGGCCAGTCTCAGCGGACTATTCAGACCTTAGAGGATATGTTACGAGCATGTGCACTAGATTGGGGTCAGGTATGGCCAGACCATCTCCCGTTGGTCGATTTTTCATATAATAACAGCTGGCACGCGTCGATTGGGATGACACCGTATGAGACATTGTATAGACGGAGATGCCGTACTCCCTTATGTTGGGACGAGCCGGGGAGTTCTAGCGTTGTAGCTCTAGATCAGGTACATGACGACTTGGCTAGAGTTGCTTTGATCCAAGCTGAGGATGTTGGCCGTGCAGAGCCGTCAGAGGTCGTATGCGGATAGGAGGCGTAGACCTCTCGAGTTCAGGGTAGGAGCTCAGGTGTGGTTGAGGGTATCACCGACGCGGGGCGTCAGGCGATTCGGCATTAAGGGGAAGTTAAGCCCCCGATATGTCGGTCCATTCGAGATCTTGGAGAGAGTCGGTGAGGTGGCATACCGGTTAGCATTGCCACCGCGGTTGGAGGGTATACATCCGGTATTTCATGTCTCTTAGCTGAGAGAGTATATACACGACCCGAGGCACATCATTATCCACGAGGACCTAATGGTCGAGCCGGACCATACTTTTGCAGAGCATCCTATAGCGGTTTTTGAGCGGAGTACGAGGCACCTTCGATCGAAGGAGATAGCGATGCTGAAAGTGCAGTGATCGAGGCGAGGAGCCGATGAGGCTACATGGGAGATGGAGGATAGCATCCGGAGGAACTATCCCGAGTTTTACGCAGATTTAGCGATATCGATAGGACCGTCGGGTTAGTCTTGAGATCTTCCCTTGTTTGTGCTATGTGTTTATGTCATGACGTGTTATGTGAGTTCGTATGAGTATATGTGTACCTTGCGAGCTCTTGATGTGATTTTATACGTAGACTTGGATTAGAGCCGATAGTTGACGTTTTATGAGTTCAATGTGGTTACGAGACGTGTTTGACCGAGAGTGCTGCGTTTAGCAAGTTTCGGGACGAAACTTGTTTTTAGGGGGGTTATTGTAACATCCGGAATTTCTATTCCGGACTTAGAGCGTTTTGTCGACCTTCCCGCGTTAGCGGCTCAGTTTGCCCGCAGGCACGAGGTGTTGAGTGCCGGGATTTATTTCTAAATCCCGAGCCGACTCTTCGTTATTCTCTTTTCCGCTTTCCGACCCCTCGTTTCTTCATAAATAATTAACATACCACTCACTTCTTAAAGGTACCTTATCCAACCTATTAAAATTGTCTTCAATACGGTTGTCAATTCGCCGTTTCCAATCGATAAATCTCGCAAACCGTCATCAAACTCATTTCATGACAAGTGCCAAAGGTATAACGTTAAGTGACACTCACACTAAATTTTACGTCTTTCAATTAAAGGATCATTGAATTGCTCGATGACCACTTTTGCACACCTCAAAATAAAAATAAGATGCCGCAAAAAGGAGATAACTCAAAGTTTCAATGATGCATTGATGAGTTGATGGTTAATCTATTATTCATATATATGATCTTTTTTTTTCATTTTTAATATATCTAAGTGGTTGCTATTGTTTCTTTGATTAATGTCACAAGAAAGGCGAGTTACCTTTCTTTTAGTTAAATTTTGTAGAGTTTCAATTTCATAAAATATTCACTTATAAATATGTTACACGTGAGTGAAAGACTTAATCGAAATCTAAATACACTCTCACGTGATTGAACTTATTTTTGGATAATAGCTTGCTTTATGTAGTGACCCTTTCCTTAGGGATTTCGCTTTAAAAGTTTTGATATAAAATTTGTTAGTTTGTTGTATTGGATACCTAGCTAGCTACTACTGACAAAAACCATCTTAATCTTCGTTAAAGCACTTGACCAATAAATTGGTTAATACATAAATAATACTTATTAATTACTCTTTGAGTTCGATAGTTATCGGTTTGGTACAGTTGAAACTTACACTTGTTTTGTTAGATCTAACTTCTAAGCAATCAATTAGACGCCCCTTATGAGCCGGCCAATACAATAAGAATTTAGAAGTGAAAATCACCTTCCAAGTCTGGTATCAATGTTTCAAGGCCAACAATAAAATTAGTCAATAGCCGAGTTCAAACCACTCTAATACCATGATAAATTATAGTAAGACAAAAAAAATGTAGGGTCTTTGCGTGTCTATGTGTACACAACTCATAACACAAAATGGATGGGGTTTAATCATAAACCAATATGTAATATAGGAGTAACTCATCTACAATACCCGAAAAATTTTATTCCAAAAACCCAATCGAATTACCGGATTTTTAATCGAACAAAACCGGACATTAGATCTTAATTACCTTCTTTTCTTCCCTTCATTTTTTCCGGCCCACTTCCTTGTTGGTGGGTTTGTTTAGGTTGAGAGCCAACTATTGGTTCCCGGTCCACTTCCTCTTCTACTTTCCCGGCCTGCTAGCCTATTACCTTGTCTTCTTTTCTTCTGTATCCCAGGAGCAGCATGCTAGCCCACTAGCCTCGTTTTTTCCTTTCTTTCGGCCTGTTGGGCATCCTTTTTCTTCTTTTCCTGCGGCCACCTTCCCTCTTTAGCCATTAAGATGATAAATCATCTCTCTCTCTCCTATCTTCGTCTTCTTTGATCCTCTTGTGCCTTCTTCGGAACCGTTAAAGCACATTGCTTCTCTTGTGCGCTAACAAGACCGGACCTACATCCTTTCGACTATCCCAGCGGTACCAGTATTGCACCTGTTCCAAGAAGCAACTGTCTTCAACTTCTTCCCCGGGCCGAGCCGCGTCTCCTTTCCTCTATTGATCGACCACCCTTCGAGTTGCTCGTATCTACGCAAACCAGCGACGACCCACTAGAGCAGTGTCCCGGTTTGTCGAGTCGTGCTCTTTCCTCTCCTTCCTGATACTTCCAGCCGAGTAGTAGCCAGCAGGAGCTTGCCAAGCGAGTCATCCTTCTTCAAGTCGCCATCGGCCGGCTAGGAAGTAAACTTCCCTCTTCCTCTTCCCTTCCTTGTTGGACCTGCACGTGCATGGAGGGTGATATTTTTATTCTCTTCTTTTCGACTTCCACAGGTTTCGAACCCTAGATATGTGTCTTTTGCAAATTCAAAACCCTATCGCTCGCGGGACTCAAACATGCAACATTGTGCATTGTGTAGTTTTTCTAGAAAATTCAATGTTGAGTAGCCAACTTCGTGACCAACTTTAGGTCCTCTAAACTTCTCATCCACTGTTGAATTTTTGATATGTTAGAAATTGATATATGTAGTTTAGGGTATCAAAAGTTGGAAAAGATCCAACGGTCGGATTTAGAGTTATAAGCTTGCAAAGTTGGTACATAAACATTTTTTTTATGAATAAGAGAATTTTGCTAGTATGGTTTTAGGTGTTCATGTAGAAGACTTTGGAATTTTGTGTGGAATTTAAGAATGGATATTTTTGGTTTTTCATTGTTCCAGTTAGAAGTAGACATGGTATAGTACGTTTAAGAATTTTCTCGGAATTTTGGGGACTTTAGTAAGAAGTACTATTGATAGGCCAAAGTAAGGCACTCGAGGTATTTTTCTGAAGAGTTTTGGACTTAAATTGTATGTTTGAGAAAACCCTCAAACCCGATATGTATATTTTCGGATTACAAATGTTATTTAGCATTCTTCTTTTTCGAAAACTTCCTTGCTAAGTCTAGGAACCTTCTAGAAGTTGTCTAGATGATAAAATCATACTAGTTTATTAGTAAATCTTATAAAATTAGTGTTTCAGTGTGATTTTATTCAACCCATATCAATATATACACAAAACGATATACACACAAAACACTATATACACAAAGTGTTACACATATTACTCAATATAGTAGCTCGACTATATCATTGCACACAAATTCATAATACGGTACACAACCCGTACACACACATGCGTTATACAATATACAATAAAGTATTCATCAGCTGATTGACATGCAATATGCAATACATACACCATCAATTACATACACATATCAATATTAACACACTAACATTGTAAAACAACACATACAAAACTCATTACATACTAACATTACAAAACTTCGTGATACACAAATAAGGCGAGGTCTCCATGAATTGTAATTTCAAATGCAAAATTGTATCATCTCAAATCATTACACACACAAAGTAATAAACACAAAACATAATTTCAACATCAATGGAATTCCGATTTTTTTTCCTGCGCATTCAAACCCAATTGGAACGACTGTAGAAACCTAGATTTATTCATTACAACAACGAGAAAAAGGCGAATTGAGGAAGGAAACAATTATTACTATATACACAAAACAAATTGCTGTTGAAATTCGGATATGTATACAATTTAATGGCGTCAAAATAGAAGGAGTTGGAATGAAGAAGGTGAAGAATATCGTTTCCTTAATTATCACTTTAAAGTTTCAATTGCCTTAAAATACAATCTTTAATTTAGGAGAGATAAATGTTATATTGGTAGAATCTTTTTAATTTTACTCTTTAATCTTTTTACTTAAAAATTTAGGAGCCTATTTTATTTACACATAAACTTTTTTTGGTAAATGGTAAATTCATTAAAGTAAGGAAAAAGTAGGACTTAAAACTAGGACCAAAATAGTCCTAGCTAAGCTTGCGTAACACAAGAGTACAACATTAAAAAAAAACATAAGGGCTAGGGCGCCCAAGTACTCCAGATAGGCATGCAAGCCTCCTGAATATCATACCATCTACGTCAGACTGAATAATAATAGTAACCTCATGGCATTGTTCATAAGGCCTTTCCACCTTCGGCATAGCCATCAACAGAAAGGGACACTCATAAACCAGATGTGTGCCTATCCATCGGATCAAGATATCGATCACCTTCGGCAAAGCCATCAGCAAATGAGTCCCTAGTCCGGTACAATGTGTCCATAAACAGTAAAACAAACCAAGAGCAGAATACAACTCTGGTATAAAGACAAAGGAAAACTACACCTCAAATCTTTCCCCAATCCTGAAAGGGAAAGCCTCATATAGCAGTGTGTAGGTGTGACCTCTAATCGTCCGGACCAGGACATCAGTGGGGATCCTGTTCCGGTCAAACATCAGAGCATTCCTAGAATGCCATATGTAGTACACCGTCGCAGAGAAGGCATATATGTGTGCTCTGCTCGTCCAGCTCCTCCCTGATGTAGTACTGAGAAGGTAGGTCAGGACGTCAGCTCTCGTATACATGTCTCCCGGCACCCGGAATCCATGACAAATGTGTCTCCAAACATCCCTCGCATACATACAACCAAAGATCAAGTGGTCATGTGACTCGCTCTCTAGGCCGCATAAATGGCAGGTGGGGTCAATCTCTAAGAAATGCAGTCTATCTCCAGTAGAAAGGCGACCAAGAATCGCCATCTAAAGTATAAAGCAGTGTTTTGGCGTATTGCCTGCATCCCATACTATCTTGTGCCAATTAACCGTCTCTCCATGCTCCCTGATCATGTCATAGGCCTCAGCAACTCTGAACTTGCCTCCTTGGCAACAACTCTCAAGCACCTCATAAAGTGTCGTATCCTCATCTATGAAAGTGGTTGCCTCGTCTCTGGCTCCAATAATGGCCTTCATAGAGGCGAGTCTCGTCGGTGGGCTATCCATTGCTCTGGCTCGACCACCTGCAGATATATGTGATGGATCCACCTTACCCAGAGGTTGTCCCTCTTAGCATGAATGTGCCAATAGTACTTGCACATAAATGCTGAGTTCCAACATCTAAGGTTAAGGAGACCCAAACCACCCTCTTTCCGGGGCAAGCACATATGCGTCCATGCAACTTTGGGCCAACTCCATAAGAATTGTCTGCATAATCCTATCAGCTTGTCCATCACCAAAGAGGGGACCGGCAGCAAAGATAGTCAGAAGCTCTCCGTACCTTGTAGGATTGTCCTGATCAGCTCTCAAGTCTACCTGCAAAAGAGAGATGCCTCTTGTTCCACGCACAGATGTAAGAGCCGTAGTCTTTCGGGCCGAGACCGGACCTTGGCCGAGATTAGTCTTGGCCGAGATCTGCCCCATCCGCGGCCGCGCTGTGAGGTGCCGCGCCCGCGCCGTGCTGCGTCCTGGCGCGCCCGCGCCTGCACTCTACCGCGCCCGCGCCCGCCGCCTACAGCCGCTTTCTTGGACTTTGTTGTCGTGCTTCACTCTTTACTTCTTCTTTTGGCCGGGTGATCTAAGCCATCTCCTTCCTTTGCTTCTCCAGTTTCTCTCTCCACGCTACCTAGCTCCTTTGCTTTCCCTTGGACCTTGTTTTTGGTGTTGGAAGAAGTTGTGTGAGATCTTTGGTGCTTGACTTGTGCAAGTCTTAGCTGGAGTTTGTTGGGCAGTGAAGCTAGCTTGTGCTTGTGGAATCCCCTGCAGCCTTGAGTGCTCCTTGTGGTATAGCTTTCTTCTTCTTCTTCTCTTCTTTCTTGGTTCCATTCTAGCTTAGGGATAGGTGTAAGATTAGGCTGGTATTGATGGTTGTGTATGTGTATGTTGAACCTGCTGGGGATGAGAAAGAAGTGTAGTGATCAACTGAAGAAACGAAGAAAGACTGCAGAACCGAGTTCTACGTAGTCGCCGCGGCCGCGCTGAGCACTGACGCGCCCGCGCCCGAACACTGACGCGCCCGCGTCCCGACCCTGCCGCGCCCGCGTCTAGATCCTGCCGCACCCGCGGCCACATCCCGCCGCGCCCGCGGTTCCTGCTTCCGCCCTGCATCCTTTGTTTACGCAGGTGCGTCTTGTTCCGGGGCTACCTATGGATGGGTAGTTCCCTTTCCTTTCCTAGTATGAGTGGTAGTAGCATGCTAGGTATGAGTTGAGTACGATATAGTTATGCCGGTTACGGCTTTGAGGTTTACGAGTTGGAATTGATCCCATATGGATCCCTTGGGTCTAGGTGTGACCCCTTGATGTGATAGGATTGTGATACGTGTATGTGTGCCTTGTATAGGCTGAGTTGTCCTCCAGTTGGAGTAGACGTTCCTGAGGTTTATCTCCGAGAGTTCTTCTGATATCGAGGTAAGTCCATAGGACTTACTTAGCTACTATCCTTATATTGGATATATGCTTGAGTGGTGTTTGCTATATGCTTTATAGCATGATTAGGAATAGGATTACGAGTATGATTATGTTTATGATGGTCACAGACCTATCTTTATTATACTGACCGCCCATCGTAGTGGTTGTGATAACCTTTTCCTTTCATCCCGCCGTGGAGTCTGGGAGGTTCTCTGTAGTCAGGCCAGTACTGGTATAAAGGAAGGCCCCTCACCATTCCCACAGGGTACACGGGAGGTGTGCTGATACTACCCCAGCTGGTTAGAGTACTCAGAGGCGGGGATCATATTCCTCGTGTCACCTATCTTCATATATATACATATTTTATACGATTGATTGATTCACTTATTAAAGATAATAAACCGGGTGAATGTGTGATACCATGATGAGTTGTTATCGTTTATATGATGTGTGATTGTGCTCTTGCTTCTCTTATATATGTGTATAGTTAGCTAACGGTTTCATACCGTGTTGTAGTTCCTTCGCAGGTTAGGAGGACTGAGGAGTGATCCAGTGGGGTGATCTGCTGAGGGTTCCGTACACTGGGCTTATTTGTGGGATTTTGGGTTGTTATCGGTTGTACGGCTTTTGGTTTAACTTTTGTACTCAGCAATACCATGTATACTCTTTTGACATGTACATATTTATATCAGTTTCATGTTTTGTTTTAATCTGTTAGTGCCTTGTTGTAAGGTTCAGTGAAGTTGTTGTCAGGCTAGGGTCAGGATCCATTGTGAGATCCTAGCCCAGTAGCGCCTCGAGTCCTACGGATTTGGGGTGTTACAACAGATGTACTTCCCAATCTTATCCATAAGAGGGGAATAATCAGCTGCACGAAGGATATGAGGTGCAATCGGAATTCCCAGTATCGGAAAGAAAAAGTTCCCGTAGAGAATCCCGAGAGGGAGGTTAGATCATTTGCCTCTGTCTCAAAGACAGAAGCAAGGAAGATAGAAGATTTAGGGAGACTAACAGTCAAGCCCGAAATCTTCTCAAATGCGCGTAAGCAGTCCATAAGGATGCTTATAGATTTAATATCTCCTCTGCAAAAGAGGACGACATCATCCACATACATAAGATGAGACATTTTGAGATCCTCACAGTGTTGATGAAACCGGAAGTCAGGTTTGGTTGTCTCAGTGCGTATCATCCTAGAAAGGAATTTCATGCAGATGACAAACAGCAATGGAGACATAGGGCAACCCTGTCTTAACCCCCGTTTACCGTTAAAGAAGCCATGCATAGTTTTGTTTACCCGGATGAAGTAGGAAGTCGTAGTAACGCACTCCATCACCCAGTCAATGAACCTGGTCGGGAAACTCAACTCCGTCATGGCATAGCAGAGGAACTGCCAGGAGATCGTATCATAGGCTTTAGCTAAGTCGATCTTCATGAAACATCGCTTAGTGTCTCTCCTGACATTATATCTCCGTAAAAGCTCCTGGACAAGGAAAATATTCTCCGACATCAACCTCCTTGGAATGAAAGCAGATTGTGATGGGTCAATAAGATACCCAAGACACGGACCCAATTTGTTTTGCTATCAGTTTGGTGATGATTTTATAAACTACATTGCAACAAGAGATAGGCCTAAACTGATCCACACGAGTAGGGGAGTCTACTTTAGCAATTAGAGATACCGAAGTATGATTTATTTGCCGAAGTAATTTCCCATTAGTAAAAAACTCTCGGACAACAGCGCATACCTCACTACCAGTATTCTCCCAAGTTTGTTTAAAGAACTTGGAAGAAAACCCATCGGGACTAGGTGCCCTAAGGTCTCTAATTGACCAAAGAGCTTGTTTAATCTCAGCATTGGAAACTAGTCCAATTAGTTTCCTATGATCCTCATTCGCAACCCGCGGTCCCACCGCAAACCACTCCCTAGGGGCCTCCTCCACCTGTCTCTCCACACCAAACAACCCTTTGAAATAGGTCACAAACTTATCAGCCACTCCATCTAAAGAAGCGGTGGTAGATCCATCCGCCAAATGAAGCGCAGGGATAAAATTCCTTTTTCAATTAGACTTCATAAGACCATGGAAGTAAGAGGTAGTTATGTCACTGTTAAGAACATGCCTCGACTTAGCCTGTTGCTCAAAAAAACTCCTTTCAGCAAAAGAAATCCTTTTAGCTTTAGTTCTGCAACCATCAAGTCTAGCCCTAAGAGCATTGGAAGTCAGGTCCAGCCTTAAACTTTCAAGGCAAATCGCGTACTCCTCATTAGCCATTTTGGCTTTCTCAGATATGTGCCCAAAATGTCTCTTATTAAGCCCACGAAGTGGACCTTTCATACCTCGAAGAAGGTTGCAGAGACGAAATTGATAGGTTCCCCGGAGGCGACAACTCCAGTTCTCCTTCACAATATTTTGGAACTGGTCATGGGAAGTCCACATATTAAAGAATTTAAAATTAGGCTTCCCAGCCAACGGACGACGAATGAGGTGAGCAATAGCCGGCTTGTGGTCCGAAAAATTCCATTTGTTCGGAAAACTAGCACGACAATACATATCCTGGTCAAGCCATTCAAAGTTGACAAAAACTTTGTCAATCCTACTCCAGATAGTACCATTTGTCCAAGTGAATTTATTATCACTTGTAAATGGTACATCAGTGAGCCCCAACCCATGACAAGCATCCAACATACCCCTACACTCATACATACTGACAAGCTCCCCATTGATCCTCTCATCAAGATGCATGACATTATTAAAATCTCCTAAGACAAGTCAAGGTAGGGGGTAGTCCCTTATCCACCGTCTAATGGGGTCTCACACTTGCCTACGATAGGCAATGCTACCTTTTCCATAAACAAAACAGACCCCATACTTAAATCCTAGTAATTCTGCAGGTAACTAAGACAATAATGAACTGTTCACCTATCTCTCCAATAGTGAGGTAAAGGCGTGTGTCATCCCAAAGTACCAACATGCCACACCTATCATCCACCTCAAAGTTAGTTATGTACTTCCAGTTATGGTCCTCACATTTACTAGTTGTAACAACTACAACTCTAGTACATTTGCCTTCACTTTCGGTCCTTCTTCAAGTCAAACTATACTCCTACAAAAACTTGTTAATACACAAGCTTAATAGTAGATACATTTGATATCATGTAATGTAGCTCTCATCAACAATCTTATATCATTCAAGATGGTGGCAGTTGGAAAAGGTGTAGTTAAGTCCATGATACGTCACCATGACAAGATTTTTAATGCTCACCAAGACCATAAAATCCGGGTTTGGAGGCTGAAAGTATTTATTGAACAAAGTCAACAGAATCCGAAGTTAGAGTGTATAGCGATACTCCCTACACTTACTGAAGCGGACTCTTCAATAAGGCTATAATTTTAGCCTTATTCGACACCACAACAAGTCAAGATATCTGCATCAAGAGTTCAAATAAATCAATTAGAGATAACATCACTGATAACATGATTTATCGACCTGTTTTAGTCATGCATTTAGGTAGACTTTCCCTTTCCGCATTCATGTTTTGGCCTTAGTTTGTGCCATTTATGCTTGTTTAGTTCTGCTTTGCAAGAATAGATGTCTACACACACTATTTGTGACTTTGTAGGTGATTTGACACATTTTGGAGCTAAAACGACGCATTTGAGGATCAAGCCTCGAAGTGGATGCATTGGAGCGAGCATACGTGCATGGGAAAGAGCTAGGAATCAAGCTAAAGGCAAGAAAGAACGACGAAGAGCCATCTCGGCCTTGATCTCGGTCGACCAGACCGAGATTTGCCTAATCTCGGCCGAGATGCAAGGGTTTCAAACCGAGATCCATGATCTTGGACGAGCTGGAACTTACTGTTGTAAAATCTCGGTCTCCATCTCGGTCTTGATCTCGGTCGACCCGATCGAGATGCCCATGACGCTGAAGACGAAGTCAAAATCTCGGCCCCGATAGTGAAGCATCTCGATCGAGATCCTTGACCGAGATTCCCTAAGTGTCTTATTTTATTTTGCGGGTTGTTTCCTTTTGGGCCCAATGTCTTTTATCTAGGTTTTTGTTATAAAATGAAGTCTTGGATTCATTCCAAAGTGTGTTGGGTTATTCCCAGAGTTTACCCTATAAGGGAGGAGCCGTCTCCAACCCTATCCTTCTTCTTCACCATTGTTCTTCATAGTTTGAATTTGTTTTGATTAAAGTTGGAGACTTTTGCGTTGAGATTTGTTGGGAAGACATTGTTGAGTTGAGATTTAGCAAGATTGGAGGTTTTCATTCATTGAAGTTGAGTAGCTGCTTTTCTCCCTTTTGTTATTTCTTTAATTGCCTTTTGATATGATTGTTATTGGCTAGAACTTTGTGGTTCCAAGGTTTACAGGGATTTGTTTATGTCTTGGATTATGATGGATTAGGTTGCGCTTTAAATTGGCTTTGAATTGCTTGAAATCCTAATGGTTAGCTTGTACTTGAATCTAGGTTAGAGCCTTCTAAACTAGCAACCTAAGTTGGAATTGAGACTTACCCGGTGATATTCCTCTTAGATACATAAGTGATTAACCATAGGTAATAAAGGCAAAACCTTTATTGGTTTATATGTGCTTGATTCCTCTCTAAGTTTGGTAATTCGTGAGACTTACCCAGTAAAGGGTTACTTGATCCTTAGTTAGATAATCTTGTTTGTAGTGAATTTCCTTCCTCTTTACCTTAAGACTTACCCGGTAATAGATAATTAGGATTGAAACTAGATGATCTTGAGACTTACCTGGTAATAGATAATCAACCTAGAAACGTTCATCCTTGTTGCTTTTCTACCATATATCCCTATGAGTTGTCCTGAATCCATATGCCATAAACAATGATTTTGAATCATTGGAATTCATTTTCTTTCCTTTAATTTGATTATCTTTTCTTTTATTTGCTTTTATAAAATTGTTTTCAATTGAAGGTGACATTCGATTGCGAACGGCAAAAACCTTTCTCAAAACCTTTTTGATCCTTCTTTCCCTTATCTTTTCCAAACCCCTTTCTTTATTTGAGATATATTCTATCTTTAGTCATTGCTGCAGATTAATCCTCTCAGTCCTTGTGTTCGACCCTGAAATACTTGTCCTACTTGTCCTACTTATTACGATCCATACATTGTGGGTTCGTTGCTATTTAGGGGAATTATTACAGGTTATAAATATAAAACTATCCCTTCCTAGTTTTGCTATCCTGTGGAAATCTATCATTATTTATAGAGATTTATAGGGTGTAAAATCAGCGAACAATCACCAAATAAAACGACATTACCAAATAAACAGTTTTTCCAAATACCCTCTTTGCACAATTAAAATCCTTTTTATCGGCATAAAAGTGAATCAAGAACCTTTGTACATAAGAATAAAACTCCAAACCAAATTTAACAACATGGGCATGTAAAAGTAATCCATACTCATATATTGGAAGCCTTGTGCATGCCTTTATTAGAAACCTCGTTGATTCACTGTTGATTAAAAGTTTGGATTAAGAAGAGAGAAATTAAGTGGAACTTTTGATTTAAGTTAACATCGGGTTTAAGATAACATAAAGCATCCAAACCTCATGCATGCGTTCTACTCACGCAGCCAACTAGACGAAGTATAGCAACTATCAATCCAATATCTTGTTGGCGCGCACTACAAATACACTCTATTCCAACAAAATATACAAGTCTCAACTATTAACCCTCTTCTGTAGTAGTTTCTCCTAGTCTCTAAAAGGAATGCAATATTTGCTTTCACAAAGTACATGTTAAGTCACTTAAGAAGTAGACGGATTTCAAGAAAACAAAAGAGGTAAAAAAAGATTTCCGAATAATTGATTATTGAAAAACGATTTCATGTCTTAAACTATTCCTTAAGTTTGGGATGTGAAATTTTACTCCTAAAGAGAGAAGTATACCAAACTTCTCAAACTATTCAATTGGAAAAATATCGCATGTTCCAAGTCAATCAGCATACTCTCAACTATCAAAAAATTCAACAAATATAATTGATAACAAAAACACATATCTAAAACATCTGCACTTGTTTTCATGTTCCAAAGAGACAAGTATACCCAACTTCTCAAACTATAAATTCAATTGAGATATGTATACCAAAATTTTCATATCTAAGGCTCAACTAAAAAATCTAGCAATTGAATACTTAAGCAAAATTACAAGGAGTGGTCCATTAATCGAAGCAACACCACCTTAAGCATTGACAAGAATGACAACAATAGTTTTTACCTTTCATCTATAAGTTCTAATAACTTATTCTGAAACTTGCTTCCTAAGACCTGCAAAAAACAACACAAACAAATTCAGTTAATGTGAAAATCAGTTGGTGCTTCATTTTGCAAGATAACATCTTCATTGGTGGAATAGAGGGTAACAAAGGGAAGCCTCTCGCTCCACGGGGGTTACTATGATGAATTCATTGATTGCACCTGACCAAAAATTTAAAGCTCAACTCAAGTTTGCCTCAATTTTCAAAGAATATGTACAGTGGAAGGCCGAGAGACAATTAACATGAAGCTTGTGGTACAAAAGGCAAGGGCCTACCAGCCTAAATACCACCAATTAGCCTAATGATTTTGTAATGAAGCCAACTATTTTGGATAAACATAAAAAGTGGTCAACAAAATGAAATCCTAGAGAATTGAATCATAATATGAGAATATCTTCTCACAATATCGGTATTGTTGATCAAAGCCATGACTAGAAGCAACAGACTCAGTGTTTTGTCTTGCCTTCTCAAAGTATCGGCAAAACTCGAAGGGAATGCCAAGCGAGGTCGCGAGGTCGCGAACTCGGCGAGTCGTATGCCGGTGCGGTGGAGAAGCTCCGCGGAGGATCCGATTCCGGTGAGGAAGACAAGAAAGAAGAAGGAATAGTCGAACAAGCCCGGAGAACTACTATCTTCGTCAACCGTCGTCGACGGCAGGAGAATGCCTTCGGATGTGAAATAGCGGTAGAGAAGAAACATGAATTTTAAGGGTTTGTACCAACACAATTTTATTTTGTTCCCCTTGTACCCTTTAAAAGATGTTTTTAAATTTAAAATTTAAAATATAAATAGGAGAGTCTAAATTATAATTGAAATCAAAAAAAAAAGCCCTTACTACCCCATTATTCTCTAATATAATTATAGGTCTATTTGATATTATCGAGAAAAATTATTTTTGTAAGTTGTCATTGATTATGATATAATTTTACCTAAAATTTTATATTTATTGTATTATGATATTAATTTTTTGATACTAAGCTAGTTCTTCCTAAATTTTCCCTCACTCTATCCATTTCACTCCACGAATTCGTTGATCTTTTATTTTAGGAAAAGTGACCAAAAATAATACCAACTATGAGGTATGAACCAAAAATAATACGAACTTTAGAAATTACTATTTCATATACAAACTATTTCACATTAAACCAATTTTGATACGGGTAAAATTGTGGCAAAATTTAATTACAAAAACCGCCCACACATTTTTTTAAATTACAAAAAATGACCTATATATTTTATTTTCTTTCAAAAATCACCCATTTTATTTTTGTATACTTAACAAATTATGTAATAAAGATTAGTCATCACTTTATTTAAATATTTATGGTGGTTTATTCAATAAAAAAATTAAGAAGTTTTTTAAATAAAAATTTTGTTGATAGACCCATGTTAGTGTCATTATTGTTTTATAATTTTATGGGTAATTTGAGGGGGGAAAATCAATGTTTGTGGGTAAAATTTAATGAAAGAATATATCATTTATCGGAGTTTTTGTGTAATTTGAAAATTTAAAACTAATAAATTTAACGTAAATTAGTTGAAAAAGATCTTCATTTCATGTTTTAAAATTTTAAAATTGTAAAATTTTAAAAATAAATATTATTTCATACTAAAATTTGTGGGAATTTCACCAAGTATGGGTCTTTTAACCAAAATTTTATTTTGAAATTTTTAAAACTTCTCAATCATTCTTATAGATATATTTTACATAAATTGCCTAAAATATTAAAGAATAAATTGATTACTAACCTTTGTAACATAATTCGTTAGGTATAGAAAAATAATATGGGTCATTTTTTAAATAATATATAATGTAGGGGTAATTTTGTGTGATTTTAAAAAGTTATGGGTGTCTTTTTTAATAAAATTGAGCATAATTTCATCCCATATCAAAATTGGTTTAATGCGAAATAGTTTGTATACCCACTAGTAATTTTTAAAGTTTGTATTATTTTTGGTTCATGTCTCATAGTTGGTATTATTCTCGGTCATTTTTCTTTTATTTTATTTTAATTCTATTCCGATTTTTAATTCCAATCCAATCCCAAAATTTTAGAAAGGGACAATTTTAGCCTCCCTCCTAATTAACCCTAAACCTAGTCATTTGAAGTCTCATTGTCATTTTCCTCCAGGCTTTATTGACGCACACCTTTGCTCCTTCTCCAGCTTAAACACCCATCTCCTACTCCTCTTACCTCTCCTTCCTTTCTCCTGGAGCTCACTACACCGCCGAGCACCACCAGCACGCCATTCCAGCAGCAAGGGGCACCTCTCCAGGGGCTGTTAGTCACCAGGCCAGGCTTGGGGTGAAAGGGATTTTGGTCTGTGTCCCGGCGCTTCAACTCGGCTCTCTTCAAGTTCCTATCCATCAACCTTCGAGCGTAAGCCTTTTTTTTTTGTGGCTTTATTGTCCAGATTGTGGTTAAATGCGTATAATTTAATGATTTTAGTAAGGTTGTGTGTATTTTACGGCTGTTTAGATTTGAATTAAGAACAAAGTAACTTAGGATTTTTGTTATCCTCTGGACATTCTAGGTAAGCAGTAATTATGTGCAAGTTTCCGTTTGCTGAAAAACTGTAAAAATATATCAACATTTGGGGTTAAGAGCATGTAGATTTTTCTAAAATTCGTGGAGGTTGGACTTGTTTATGGGATCTCAGAATCGAGCTGGCAACTTGTAAGAGTAACTGAAACTTGTTGACAATTCCTTTTCGGGTGAAACCAATTGGAACTGATGCGTTTCTATACTCAGTTCATACAGTATATTTGGCTTGTGCAAATGTGAATGAAAAGTTAGGATATTATTTGTTTGATTGCGACCCTGCTGAATTTCGTTGGTGCTGAAGCATGTGATAGGAATTTGATGATAACTTTTCCATAAGGGCCCATTTTGAGACAAGGTCAAAGTCTATAGTTGCATAATATACATGGCTGTTTATCTGGAAATATTATAACTTCAATAAAATCTTCATCTGGGTTTTGTGTTACGAGTTATGGGTTGAATATTTTAAATTTAGTGTTTGGTTGTGATTTTTTGGATTTTGATGTACAGTTCCAATTATTGTTATAGGTGTGTGATTTGCATCGTTTCAAGGTAAGTCATATAGACTTACTTGCTTTTTGTTCCTTTATGTGTTAAGTGTTAGGCTATGTTGCACGGAAATGGGAAACAGAAATGGAAAACACCAGTCTCAAAATTTATAGTAAACAAAACATGAATATATTGAAATATATATTAAAGTTTTGATTTCTTTTGGAGGTTGTAAAAAGAAAGCATGCCAATATTATAATAGTCCAAGCCTCCATTAGATAAGGGTGATTGTTGCTGATGTACATTTTAGTTTTTACTTTTGTTTTTCTTGGATGTTGTAACCTAGACATAGGATTAGGTTTTGAAGAGTGAAATACCCTTCACTAGCCTTGGAGAAACAAGATAGAACTTGCAGAAAAAGGATGAAAATAAAAGAGAAGGGGAAAGGGAAACGAAGAAGTTTCCAAAAATTTTCTCAAAGTTTCGGGTGTTCGGAGTTTCCAAAACATGACACGTAGCATTCAGAGAGTTCCGGGGAAAAAAGGTGTTAGTGTTTAGGGTTGTGGCTTTGCGGAAATAGTTCCTTGCATCAGATGAGTTTTGGAAAGTGTTGAGAGGGGCTGTTTATCTCTTCCTTGCCCGGATTGTGTTTTCAGAGGCCCCTAGGACATAGCTTGGAAAGTGCTGAGGGGATCATTTCTGCGGCTTTGCTGAAATAGTCTCCTGCATCAACAAATACAACTGTTTTGGCGATAGTTGCAGATGAGCCTCAACTGGGACATATAAGGAGGAATTTGTGATTAGTGGTCAGTTAGTTGAGGCCAACCAAACCACTATCATGAAGAATGCCGGAGGATTCCAAGTTTATTATTTGCATCCATGAACCATGCTGCATATGTTGATATTTTTTGCGGGTAGCTATTCATAAGTTCTTATTGATAAAAACCATGTTTGGATTCATATATAATGTCTGGTTCATTCACATTTTTTGGCAGGCCCAACCATATAATTAGTTAAAATAAGTATGTTTGTGCCTAACACGATTTTGCAACACCAATAATTCATTTAAGTAAAGGTTAACATATAATTAGTTTGAGAAGAGAGTAGCATGATATGTGACAATGGACCCCACCACTCGAGCTAGTTCAAAAAGAAATAGCATGGCTAAATGCTGAACACTCATGAACGTGCTGTTTGCCTACAGAAACTGTTGCCAAATTTATCGATCAGGTCCATCAATAGCTTGGAATTGAATCCCTTGCTTGAAAAAATTAATGAAGTTGCATCTCTAATGTAGTTCATCAAGCTGTTGTCAACCACACACCCGGTCTCACGAAGAAAAGTTTCTGGGGTTGAGTAGTGACAGTAACCCACAACATTACAGCAGCCTGCAAGGAAAGAAAGAGATATGGTGCTTAGTTGGTCGGTGTCTCTGGCCTCCCATGGTGGCTTTGTTCAGGACAACCGACTGTCTCGTTCTGATTTGAGACCTTCTACCGGACTCCCGTTTTCTTCTGCCCCATCTCTCTTCTTTCTTCAACGTTCTCAGCTTGCACTACCTGACAAGTAAGTCGACTCGCTTTCAACTTTGATCAACTTCACTTTTGTTTTGTCTGGGCTTCCATTATTCTTATAGTATCGCATTGACTTCCATCCATTGTCGTGTATGCGTTTTTCTGGTGGTTTAGAGTCAACAGTCTCTCCCGATATGGAAAGCAATGGTCAAGAAGTTCTCAGATTAATGCTTCTGTAGCAGGTTTCCTAATCTTTTTTTTGGTCTCTACTTTGCTATGAAAAAAAAACTTGCTTGATTGGATTCTTCTCAGGTTCAGACTTATTTCTTGTTTCCCTCCTTAGATCTATCTGTTAATTCATCTACTGAGAAGGCTACACTTCCCAAAGGCAACATGTGGTCCGTTCATAAGTTTGGTGGTACTTGTGTCGGGACCTCTGAGAGAATCAACAATGTTGCAGAAATAATAGCCAATGACGGAGCAGAAAGGACACTTGTGGTTGTGTCTGCAATGTCGAAGGTCACCGACATGATGTATGACCTTATCCATAGGGCACAATCCCGGGATGATTCTTACATTTCAGCAATAAACGATGTCTTAGAAAAGCACAGGGTGGCAGCATGTGATTTACTTGACGGGGATAGCCTTCTTACCTTTCTATCAAGGTTGCATGATGATATAAATAATCTCAAGGCTATGCTCCGTGCTATATACATAGGTAATTAAGCTAAATTATTTTGGCCCTTTTGCCCCATATCCAGTTTGTGATACAAGCAATAGTCATTTTTGTACATTTATTTACTTGACTCAAATTAGCTTTATGAGCAACCAGCATGACTTCTGGTTTTGAAGAGTTGTAAGGTGTATGGATTTCCTTCAAATTTAGTACTCATGAAGTATGTTTGCTACAGCATTAAGCTCCCCCCACTCTAGCTTTGACTACTTCTCTTCTCAAGCTGCCCATTTGTCCATTGAGGATGTTTTTTGTTGGCCTTATTTTCTGCTTTCCTTTGTATTATATTCTATCTTTTGATGCTTTCCAAAATTCGAAACTGATCACATTGTCTTCATTCAAATTTAATTCAGCCGGGCATGCTACCGAGTCATTTACCGACTTTGTAGTTGGCCATGGAGAGTTATGGTCTGCTCAAATGTTGGCTGGTGCTGTCAAAAAGGTTTGTACTTATATTTTGTCTATCATTGTCAGTTAAGTGGTTTTGATAGGCTATCTAACTGGGGTCCTGTTCCACAGAGAGTTAATGACTGCAAATGGATGGACACAAGGGATGTCCTTGTAGTGAATCCAACCAGTTCGAATCAAGTTGATCCAGACTATCTTGAATCAGGGAAAAGGCTTGAAAAGTGGTTTTCTAACAATCCGGCAAAAATTATTATTGCGACTGGTTTTATAGCTACCACACCCGAGAATATTCCTACGACATTGAAAAGAGATGGAAGTGATTTTTCTGCTGCTATAATGGGTGCACTTTTCCAGGCAGGCCAAGTTACTATTTGGACAGATGTTGATGGTGTTTATAGTGCAGATCCAAGGAAAGGTTTGTGCTTTATATGTTTATATTGCAAATTCTTCATTTGCATATGTTCTCTTTCACAATGAATTTAATAATATTGAAAAATACTATATATGATGCTCTTTAGTGCTGAATGCTGATTGTTACATATTATATAGTTTATATAGATTATGGGCTTTGCAAGTACACTAAGATCAATCTGTGTTGCAGTTAGTGAAGCAGTGATACTAAAGTCGTTGTCTTACCAAGAAGCTTGGGAAATGGTAAACATTGTACTTTATCTTGGATGTTGAAATGTAGTTGAGATATTGCTCATCAGAAATAGTCTTAACATGTATTTGCAGTCATACTTTGGGGCAAATGTACTTCACCCGCGGACCATCATTCCTGTAATGCAGTATGACATTCCAATTGTAATAAGAAACATTTTCAACCTTTCAGCACCCGGAACAAAGATTTGTCGGGAATCAGTCAACGGGAATGGAGATTCTCAGTCCCTTGTTTCTCCTGTCAAAGGGTTTGCAACTATAGACAATCTGGCACTTATCAACGTTGAGGGGTAAGGATTGTTTTGTGTGACTAACTTTTGATATGTGTCAAATAACAATCCTGGTGTTCTTATTTAACTTACTCCTGCTCATGATTTGCAGAACTGGTATGGCTGGTGTTCCTGGTACAGCTAGTGCTATTTTTGGTGCTGTGAAAGATGTAGGAGCTAATGTGATAATGATATCTCAGGTACCTGAAGTCACTGTGGCCTGTTTTATCGTTCCAAGTGCCAAGTTAATGATGCCTACTTAATGTTGCCCTTTTGTAGGCAAGTAGTGAGCATTCGGTGTGCTTTGCTGTTCCGGAGGAAGAAGTAAAATCTGTGGCTGAAGCTTTACAGTCTAGATTCCGTGAAGCGTTAAACGCTGGGCGTCTTTCTCAGGTTGTCTAATCTCCTATTTCTTCTAAGAAATAACACCCTAGGATAGTTTGCCAATGATTTTGTCTTGTGAATCATTCATTATGTCAACAATAGGCATTCAAAACTACCCATTTTGTATCCAACTGCAACTGTTAATTTGATATTTAAAAAAACTGCATACAAAAGAATTGAATTGAGCTCTTTTCAGGTTGCTGTGATCCCAAATTGTAGTATTTTAGCTACAGTAGGGCAGAAAATGGCCAGTACTCCTGGAGTTAGTGCCACTCTTTTTGATGCTTTGGCAAAGGTTGGTAATTTGTACATTCACTCATGTATTCCATCACAAACTAGACCCTTGCATTAGTATTCAACTGAATTATTATTATCATTATATGATGCAGGCAAATATTAATGTCCGTGCCATAGCACAAGGTTGTTCTGAATACAATGTTACTGTAGTGGTGAAGAGGGAAGATTGCATTAGGGCACTAAGAGCTGCACATTCTAGGTTCTACCTGTCAAGGACAACAATTGCAATGGGCATCATTGGGCCAGGGTTGATTGGTGCAACCTTGCTTGACCAGCTAAGGGATCAGGTGTCTTCTCTTTGTCTTTGTGATAGCGTTAGAGTTTGAAATTCACGTTTTTGATACTACATAACTTCCAGACATTTTTATGAGAGATTGGATTCAGTGTTTAGAAACAAGGTAAAAACGGAAATGGAGCAAAAACACAGACGAATGAGGCTGGGAACTGATTTTCATCATTGAACTTGCTGCCAAAGTACAATTAAGACCTTTTTATAGCAGGCTAATCCTCCAAAGAATCCCTAAGCTGATATGTCCAATTCCGAGATCTGATTTTCATTATTGAACTTGTTGCTAGGGTACAATTAATACCCTCAAAGATTCCCCTAAGCTGATGTGTGCAATCCTGCACCAAAAACTAACTGACTGTGGCTTTACAAACTGAAATTGGACAAAGCATAAAGAGTTACTTTCTTCAATACAGTTCTCCGTTTTTCTTCTTTTTCCCTTTCTTATAAATCATATGACATTGAATCTTTGATGTCCTTGCTTGTTTAATATGTGAACACACTTAATGTATTCAAAGTTTGCTCTGTCCCTTATAAGTTTTATTTTTCATGTTAACATCTACCTGAACTTTAACAACGATGTTTACTTTCTTCTCTATCACAGGCTGCCGTGTTGAAGGAAGAATTCAATATTGATTTGCGTGTCATGGGAATTACTAGCTCAAAGACAATGCTCTTGAGTGACACGTGAGCTTCTGCATCCGGCTCTTAGTTTTTCAACTACATTTTGTCACTGAAGTTCCTTATGGGAAGCTAAGCATAACTACAAAGTACAAACAGTTATTTACCTGCTGTTGATATATGGAGTAAGCTGAAATGTAAATTGATAGGACAAGGTTGATTGTCAAGACTTGGGTCACTATTGTCTGCTACTAAATCATTTTTGTATGTAAATGGTGTTGTCTTAACATGGTTTAGTTTTCCCTTTACTTAAGATGTTATCTAATATCATTTTCCATCAACCGTTCCATTTCACAGAGGTATCGACTTGCTTAATTGGAGAGAGCTTCAGAGTGCACAAGGAGAAGATGCTGACATGCAGAAGTTTGTCCAACATGTTCACAGGAATCATTTTATTCCAAATACGGTTATTGTCGACTGTACAGCTGACTCATACATTGCAACCCATTACTACAATTGGTTATGCGAAGGAATCCATATTATCACCCCTAACAAAAAGGCGAATTCTGGACCACTTGATCAGGTATTCTGGATGATTTTGTGATAAGCAATACTTCAATAATGTTTTTATGATAATGCTTGAGAAAAATCACACATTGAAGGAAGAATATTCATCTCTCTTTTGGGACGATGTTGTAGAATAAGGTTTGGCCAGAGTAGCCTCTGTACAAAATTGGTTTTGTTTGTCTACTTTGTGAAATTACCTGGAAGTAAGACATTTTACTAATTTCATATAACGATAAAGGAAAAGAGATTTGTGACTAGTTAATAGTTGTTAACAATGTAAAAGTGACCAAATTATTCAAATTATTCAATTTAATGGTGTTTACCAGTATTTTATTTTAGCTAGTGTCATGCTCTTGTTCTTGTACTTAACTTCCCTGTCCTCTGTCATGTTGTGTTGATTGGATCACTTGATTATTTATGATGATTATTCAACTTATAGAATCTGACTATAGGAAAATGATGACTAATTGACAACTGTAACTTACGCCTCCAAAATTTGGCCTGTTGTTCAGTTTATATGCGTTAGAAGCTTATAATATTCTTACATATGCTATTTAACCCCCTGATGAAGTTTCATGTGCATTATATTTTTGGTTTGTGCTTTGTAGTATCTGAAGCTGAGAGCTCTGCAGCGCCGATCCTATACACATTACTTTTATGAAGCTACAGTTGGAGCAGGTCTTCCCATAATTAGCACTTTGAGGGGGCTTCTGGATACTGGTGACAAGATATTGCGTATTGAGGGCATTTTTAGGTCAGCTTACAAGTTCT
Source organism: Fagopyrum tataricum (assembly GCA_002319775.1). NCBI lineage: Eukaryota > Viridiplantae > Streptophyta > Magnoliopsida > Caryophyllales > Polygonaceae > Fagopyrum > Fagopyrum tataricum. The sequence goes on along the minus strand of CM008280.1, from coordinate 18,586,473 downwards.
CGTGATTACCTTTTGTACTTCATGTGCTTGAATTTCATTCTTTTGTTGGGAGGGAATTGATTTAGATATGGAGGTGATAATGCAAATAAATAATTGTGGGTGAGTATGATGCAAATTAGTAATAGAGTTTGATAAACTGCTAAGAATGTATTAAAATCTTTGCTAATTAGTAGGTTTAGAGCAGTTTGTTTGTGAAACTTATTGTATTCTATGTTTAATACGGTTGCTTCTTGTGAATAACTTGCTTTACAGTGGCACTTTGAGCTACATCTTCAACAGTTTCAAGGGGGAAAGAAATTTCAGTGACGTGGTAGCGGAGGCCAAACAAAATGGTTATACTGAGCCTGACCCAAGGGATGATCTTTCAGGAATGGATGTTGCCAGAAAGGTTTATATTCTGTTATCTTCACTTCATCTGAATTAGTTTATGAAGCTTAAATGATGCATATTGAGAACAGTGATTCTTCCGCTTGATCTGATTATAGAATGTCGTGTGTCATGAAAACCCTCAAATTCCGTTGTCTATGAGTTTAAGGCAATGTTTATATTTTCTGTTCTGAAGGATACTAATATTCTAAACAAAAAATGTTGCAGGTGATTATACTTGCCAGAGAGTGTGGTTTGAGGCTAGAACTTGAGGACATCCCGGTAGAAAATCTTGTCCCCGAGCCATTAAGAGTGAGTATTATTGACTAATCATGGTTTAACTGCTCCTTGAGTTGGATGATATTTTATACTGACTTGATCATTGTCTCTGTTGATATTTACCAGGCAAGTGCATCAGCTGATGAATTTATGAATCAACTTCCTCAGTTTGACTCTGACTGGGCAAAGAAACAAGCAGAAGCCGAGAAAGCAGGAGAGGCAAGTTTTGAACTTTGAGCTACCTATTTGTGTGGGGTCAAAATCCAAAGCTAACTATGTTAAATTTTTGTGAAATGAAGGTACTAAGATACGTTGGAGCTGTAGATGTGATAAACGGGAAGGGGAGCGTGAAGTTGCAAAGCTACAAAAAAGATCATCCTTTTGCGCAGCTGTCTGGATCGGATAACATCATTGCATTCACAACCCAGAGGTACAAAGATCAGCCGCTTATAGTACGTGGTCCAGGAGCCGGGGCTCAGGTGACGGCTGGTGGGATATTCAGTGATGTGTTGATGTTGGCCTCCTACCTCGGTGCTCCATCATAAATGTATTGTTTTGGTCTTTAGGGTTTGTGGAGCACGTGCTTTGTTTGTTCAGTCGTGTGTTTTGTATGGCAAGGACAAGTCCTTGATGTTGTTAAATTTAAATTGTTCGGTTGAGCTCTCTTCATGTAGCTAGCTCTACATGGGTGTTGTACTATTGTGATTTTGGAGTAAAGTATTCTGAAGTTCAGCTTTGGATTTGGAAGCATTTAGGCGTTTTGTTCTTCTATATGTTTTAGGGTATCAAGCTGTCCGTCCACGTCTCGAGTTCGAATTCTCACTCAACTTCATGTGTTTGTCGGGGTGATGTCGGGAAGCGAAATCTAGCTTCAGTTTCTTTTTTTTTGGTTAAGTGTTGGTTGACCTCATAATATTCCGGTTAAATTATAAGGAAATGTGGATGGACTCCAATCCAAAGTATTGGACCCTTGATCTCAAGCTTCCTGTCTAACTTGACTTTCTGGTCAATCCTGTCACCTAACTAGGGAGGTCTAAGTTAACTTTCCCGTCATTCATACGTCCTAACTAGGAATGAAAATAAGTGTATAACCACCCGATCTAACCAGTTAACTGAACGACATATATGGATAAAAACCCGAAGACTTTTGGGCGGTGGGTGATTGACGGGTAGTGCGGGAGGTACAACCATGCGCCCTGCTTCACCCGTGTAAATTATTTAAAAAATCACTAAAATCCGAAGGTCGATGTGATAACTACGTTGTCACTTTGCCAAAGAGTTGCAACGACATCCCCTTCTCCAATCTCAAATCTTTGAAATATCTTCACCACACCTTAGTTCGACAAGCCTCCAACACGTTCAACCATCACATGAATACCTCACTTCCTTCACCACTCGGTTGAGTGGTTGTGTATCCATTTTCATCCCCAACTTCATCTCCTCTATAAGAGTATAAGTCATGATAGATAGGCATGCTTGCAAAATTGACTTGTGAGCCATTATGCAAATGAACATATTTTATGTATACTAATAATCTCTCGTTCTTTTCTACCTTTGATATCTCCAATTCGTGATTTAAAAAAAAAAAATAATTCAGGTTTTTTTTACTCCATTCACAAGTTGTTAATACTATATTGAAGGATGTTGACATTCAAAATTAATTAATGATTAAGTTTGATGTTCAATTCATTGTTTTTTTTAAATTTTTTTCTCTATTTTAGGTTGTCGAGTGGATCGCTACATCTAACTCTAAAGAAATTTGATTATAGTTTATGTTGACTTACATTTGTTGTATGCAAAATTATTGTGTATGTTTGCATCATTTTGTATTAACTATCATTCATTTCGACGTTGGTTTATAATGTCGAATAATATTCCATGAACGAGTAAATATGAATTGTGTTATTTGAAATATAAAATTTATTTTATACTTTTAAAATCTAAAAACAAAATAAATACTACTCACCCGGTTATTTTTCTTGAACCACCGAACACCCGGTGGGTGATGGGTTGTTAAGTGAAGTGTTAGGTGGGTGGTGGGCGGGGCGAGTGAGAGTTTAAGTAAGTTGGCGGTAGGTGAAAATGGTTCTCTCACCCATCAATTGACCCATTTCCATTCCTACTTTTAACATTATCCGTTGGAAACAATATTTTTAAGACATTATTGAGAGGAAAAAAAAAGAGTTTAATAGTAAAAGTTTGGGCCATCTAGGGGTGCTTTGGGGGGAAACATGGATAACAAGGAGCAATTTTGTATCTTCAACAATAAAAATTCATCTAGCATTAGGGACAATTTTGTATCTCAAAATTAAATCTCAAGATACCAACTAAGAAAGACATGTTTGAATGGTAACAAATATATATGATTATCTTTAACATATCTCTTATAACTTTTGGTTTTGTTATGGGTACATTTTTTTTAATTTTCAAGTAAGTAAATGGTATACCTTAAAAACTCGCCAAGATAGGATATTTAAACCGTGTTGTCATGGCAAGTTCATCATTCAAAGTGGAAGTTTTCATATGAAAGGGTACCAAGATAGGCCGTTCAAGCCCTACTATCGAGGTAAATGTTAAAAGGTGATAAGTTCGGAGCGGGCCTAGAATATAAATTAATTTTGTTTATTTTTTTTTGTCTAAAAAAAATAAACAAAAAAATAAACAAAATTAATTTTGTTTATTAAGATGTCAACAAATATTGCAAACAATTTTTAAAAGAATTTTATTTAATGTCAGCAACACAACATATAAGTATTCCAAGTCTTTAACCTAGTAACCCTTATACGCCTTGAACTATCAACATAGTATTCCTTAACTCTCTAATACTTTTTCTCTCCTTAGTATCTTCAACGAGAGTAGATCTAAACCCTCCACTTCTCCTCTATATCTAAATCAATCACATACATGAATCATATGACACAAATATCTCCTTGTGACTTTACCTATTCACACTAATAGTGTGATCAGTCCCGCACTTACCAATTAAAAAAGTAATTTTTTTTCTTCATATTTTAAACTTTGGTGCAACGTTTTGTAAATGTGTTATTTAATTAGATCCAAAACTTAAACAATTTTTGGTTCATATGTTATTCAAAATCAGTTTTAGGTATAAACCAAAATTTTTTCTCCACTTCTTTTGATTCTTATTTCCCCAAAAATTGATTTTGATTTGGTTATGTTTTTTTAGGTTCTATGCTCGACCCTGCATGAACCGAGAAGATCTTTTTTTTTTTTGGTAAAATGGGAGAGTAAACTTTTTTTTTTTTGTAAAGATGAGTACAAGAAACTAATTTTCTTTCTAGATGACAAACTAGACACCTCTCATTCAAATAAAATAAAAAGGCTAATTGATGATTTAACTTTAATAAAGCCTAAATCCAATCCAAAATACAAACCTGAACCGAACTATAACCGGAACCCGAACCCTATCCCGAAACGAACCCTAACCGAAACCCGAACTGAACCGTAACCCGAAACGAACCATAACCCGACCCGACCCCGAACCAAAATAGATAAATCTTATTTATAGGGTTTTATTTTAACTTTTCCGTCAAATTTCCTTTATACCCTTATTTTTATAATTAAAAATAAATCTGAAATTACTAGTAATTTAGTTTATTTTTATTAAACCGGAAACTCTAATATCCAATCTTTTCTTTATTTTTAGCCTTTATATCATCTTCTTTCACTAACAACGTAGCTTGAGGCGGATAGCGGGAGGAGAGCATAAATAGATTAGAGGGTTAGGAAGACGAAGTAGTTCCAATTTGTAAAATGGAAGGTTCGGAGAAGAAACAAAACAAGTGCCTCCTCTTCGACCGCCGCTATGGTTGGGTGTAAGTTAACGCCTGCGAATCTACATTCATTCTTTTCTTCTCTCTGTAAATTTCAAATTTTGTATATTTTCGGAAGGTATGATGAGTGGAGGGAGCCATCGGAAGAAGCTCTTGCCGGCGGTAGAGGAATGTACGAATTTCGGCACTTTCCCCAAATTTCAATCGCTTTAGTGTTTCCGTAGATTTCGATTGCTAATTTGGCCTGCTTTTGGTTATGTTGTTGAAGGTTCTGCATACTCCCTCTGGCTAAAGCTTTCATTAATACGGCCTCGCATTCGGTATATTTCCTTGCTTTTGCTTAATCATCTCCTCCTACTTTATACTTGTGGATGTGATCTTCCAATTTAGGAGGTCAGGATTATAATCTCGTTGTATGCTGCTCGATGCAATAATCTCCGCTTCTGTGAAGTTGGTAAATTTGATTGTCTGAACCCAGCTCCAAGTATTTATAGATTTTAGTTAATCATGTTTATTCCCCAGTTTTCATCTTCAACTTCCCCATTTCCCCACTACTTCCATCCATTACTTGATTAATTTATGATCACAAAGGATCAAGTTCTTTATTATGTTCAGACTTGAATATTGAAATGAACTACAGGTTCTGAGGATTCCTCCAAAAAACTTGTCTGATTGTGAGATTCTTACTTTCACATTCATCTTCATTTTCGGTTCCCATCGACACAAACTTTAAATCTGAGAACAAGGCTTAAAACTCTAAAGAACATATTTCATTGCCTCTGTAATACAAGCATTTGTTTCATGCATGAAAGAACTAAGAAGAGAGTTACGTGATTAGCAATTAACTTACAAAAACATAACAGCAGAAAAGGAACTATAAAGGAAACAAGTTGCAGCATAAGCCTTAGCCAGGTCTAAAGTCTTTGTTCTTCGACTACTTAGAGATCATGGTTGTGTCAAAAAGTGATTGAACAACATTGGTATTGCTAAGCTAATCTCAAATCACATACTAATACTACTAAACTCTCAGGAATGGTAGAAAAAGGCTAAAATAGACTGCTTCTCATTGTCTGCTGCTTTTTTTTTTTTTGCCAATAATTAGGTGATGCTGTTTTCTTTTGATAATGTGAAATTGGTAAATTTGATTGTGACCGTTGAAAAAGGAGTTAAACAAAGTGTAAATTGAAGAGCATGAGGATGAAGGATCTTTGAGCTATGAAGGATTAAGTTTATTGATTCTCAGTTATATGACTAGAAATCGGCTGAATCACCTTCAGTTTTACATTGTTAATATGTTCATACACTGCATTACTGGCAGTGAAAATGCTTTGCAGCATGTATTTTGTGAGGTTAAGAGTGTTAGTATATTTTATGTGCAAGAATGAACTCATCTTGAAATGCTTCTGTGCGACCAGATAGATGCAGCTTCAAGTTCATTGATCAAAGTCATAGAAAGACCTGAACTGTTGTCACCTCAGCAAATACAAGCTAGTCTGGGTGATGAGCTGTCAAGGTTGATGATACATGTAACGCAGCCAAAAATGAAATTGCGATTCCCAACTATTGGCTCATTGGGGTCGGGGTCTGGATCTAAATTAGATGCATAATTCAGCAAATCACAAGGAATTGAATGCTCCTGAATCTAATTCCAAGTAAGTAAATTGTGAGCTCATATTTTCTCCCACCAAATCGCCCATAAATGTGAATCATGTGATTTGATTTGTGTTTGAAACTGATATTCTTGGTTTAGCAAGGTGTGTTTTAGCATAAACAAGTTTTTATGTATGAAAGTAAAAAGTCTGTTGAATAATTTTTAATATGAATGGGAAACAAATATGATTAGACGAGACTGTAATGATGATTATGATTCTCTTTTACTCAAAATCGTTTACAAAGCTATAGCAGAGGAAATATAGTCCATCAAAATGAAGGGAATTTCTTCTGCTTCCGTTATCTTAGTCATGGATATACGGAACTAGTTAAGGACTTAAGGTAAAGACTTAACCAAAATCCACTTCTATTTATGTGGAGAAGTAGTTATATAACTGGTATACAGGATTTTGTGGGCACCTCATGAATTAATTTTACATTTACTGAACTTTTGGTTTGATGGGGCTCTTAATCACAAGCATACTCGATCGGTGGATACAAATGAGCATCAAATGCCTATTTATACTTGTGTAATGTCGGTGATTTCAAGTCTTTTTCCAATCGACACTCACATCATCTTAGCTGATATTATACGAGATATTTACTAGTACAGCTTTCTCTAGGGAATTGTAGCCACGTGTGTTCTTATGTTCTTCATATGGGGACCATAATTTAGTTGGACTTAGGGTGAAGAACTGTAGATAAGATCACTCAGTATCTTAGATTATATAATTGGTCAGAGGGCTCGTTTGGTTTGAGAAGGGGAATGGAAACGGAAAGGAAATGGTTAAGAAGATAGTAAGGAAATGGAAATGTTTATTTTTGTTAGATATTTGGTTTAATTTAGGAATTAATTCATTGTGATAATTTATGTAAATATTTAGGACTAATTTAGCGGTTACACTCTCTTATAGCCCCTTAGCGGTTACACTCTTGTAACCCCTTAGTAATTACGCACTCTAGTAACTCCTTATTAATTACGCACTCTTGTAACCCCTAACAATTATGCACTCTTGTATCATCTTAGCCTTGACTCGTTATGTGGTTCAACCTTCAATCCCGAATTTGGGTGCTTTGTTGAAATCATGTCTTCTAATTGGTTCATGTATCCACACCTGAACTCATTCTTACATTTTCATCTAGGGTTATGAGACAACTCTGATAATGATTGGAGTACTGTTTCGCCCTCTTGTACTGCACAAAATCTCTTATTTTTACCTCTTCCTAGTATCGGACGTCCTTCTATCTAGAACAATTCATGACAAATAGTGTCAATAACAGTTCGATATTCATCAACATTATAATCACCGACATTGCTACGAGTTGCTATTACAAGAGGATAAAGCTTATAGAAGAAACTTTCCCTGATCAATGGGTTGGGATACATATACACATATACATAAATTTGTCAGGAGATGATAAAAAAGGTTGGGATATATTCATCTAAGCATCTGAACATCATATAATAACATATAAGATCAAGCTACGTATACAAAAACTAAGCTCAACGTCTTGATGTACAGAAAATAGCGGGTTTAAAAAATGCAATTCCTATATCTTCTTCATTTCTGTACATCAAGATCTTCAACAAGAATACTCAACCGCTTCTTCTCACACAATCAAGTAATATACCCCCCGAAAGAAAATATGACGGCAAATTCATCAAGATCTTCAATAAGCTGAGTGAACAATATAATAAGTTGAAGGAACAAACTATATTGAAATTTACATCATTCATAACTAATTAGTGACAATTTAGGGAGATTCTCACTCTATGGATTGAAATTTCATTCATAAGAATAATTAGTCAAAGTAGAGAATAAAGTTGTACAATACTCAAAGAACTTGCAGCTAAGTTACAGTTATCAAAGACCAAGGTATCTCTCATGAGTATGCATTGTTGTTAATTAAGACGCTTAGACTCATTGATATATGACAGAAAATACAAGTGTTAGACTTCAGCAAATACGTGGTAAGCCTAATCATGAAAACACAACATGAAGATATGTTTGGAAGAATTTATTCAAGCATCGACTTACCCTGAAAATACAAATTCCAAGTCTGATATATTTTCAGCTCTTCAAAAAACAGTAATTTAAATTTTAGATCTCATTGTCATAAACAACAAAGTACCTTCACCATTACCTTTGACAGTAAACAAGTCTTGGATAATTATGATACAGGCTAAGTTATACTAACACATTAGTTATGGTGCAACTTTATAAGAGACAAAAGCTTCAATACTTTTGATCAAGAAAGGGATTGAAAAGCAAATTATGTATATCAGGATGAGACATATCAATAAAAAAAAACAACACAAATTCAGAGAGAAATTATCAGAAATGTTGATTAATAATGCAAACAAAAATTTAGATTAACAATGCATCTTTTTAACAATGCAAATTAATTTTCATTACAAGAATGCAAACAACAAAATGTCATCAACTATCTAGATCTGAAAGCATTAAACATTTCTTATGCTAAAGTATTTCTATAACTAGTCCAACCATCTGAAGACTCAGTGTGATATATTCTACACATTGTTGTCTTCCTCCTTGTACATCGTCATTGTCGTCGTCATCATCATTGTCGTCGGAATCGAATTCAAGACCAGAATAAGAACTAGAATTGAATTCCTCCACCTCATTCCAAATGTTCATTAGACATGAGTTTTCTGATTAGATTGTGCAGCAAACAACAAGTTAAGACAATACAACTTGGGTTTTGATTGGAAAATAGGAAGGGCTTCTATGTATTCCCCATCTTCTTTTAAGGACCCCAAATAGTCTCTCAATCACATTTATAGCTCTAGCATGTTTCATGTTGTAAAATTCCTCTACACTAAAAGGTTGTTGGTTACCTCATTCCTTAAGGTGATATTGTTGTCCCCTATATGGAGCAATGAACCCTTCATAATTTGCGTATCCCTGTCCATTATGTAATTTTGACCTTTAAAAATAAAAAAAGAAATAGAAAATTAAGGCCTATCTAACAATAAGTTGAGGATATAGTTAGATGATCTAATTCAACTTACCTCTAGGAACCCTTAACCTATCTGGCCTAGTGAGTGCATTTCGAAGAACTTGCCCATCATGTGTTGAGCCTTCTCATCCCCAAATACCTAAGTAAATTCCATGTTAAGAGTGCAACTCCTTAGACATTCATGAAAATTGCACCTTATCTTGTTCGGTACTTTGCTTTTTCTTCAAAAGGTACCGTCACACTAATATATGTCCCATCTAATACTCCTAAGCAATTCTACATCGGAGGTAATCTTAGTTAAAAAAATATATGTTAGACTTTGTCCTAGAATGCAATGGGATAGACAATGGGATAGGCTAATACCTTGCAGCATTTCCACTTATCATCTTCACAATCATCAGAAATATGTGTCGGCTTTTTTAGGTTAATGCTCGTGGAGTTTCAAGACAACTATTAAACAATGATTAAAGTGTCTACTTACACTTTCTCTTCATAATCATCAGAAATATGTGTCGGCTTTTTCAGGTTAATGCTCGTGGAGTTTCAAGACAAGTATTAAACAATGATTAAAATGTCTACTTACCTATTTTTCTTGTGATGAGTCAAAGTGTATAGAAAAATAGTCACTATTTCCTCCATTGACATGTTTTTTGTCCCACTCAATCCCCTAATATCTCTAAGCATCTCACACAACACATTGAACATATTTTTATTCCTACGAAATTCATTATGACAATATACATCACTTTCTTTTATCAATCTACTCAATATTTGAAGTCTTAATTTTTTTCCTAAACCTTTTCCCTCCTTGTATTTGAATACTTCTCCTAACCGATATACTCATCATGTAACACATCATACACAAGATCATCGACACCCTAACTATCACAAAAATAATATGGAGTTGTCTTAATCTTCTCATCCTTGGGTGATCCATTTGTAATAAAAGAAGTAAAAAAAAGCTATGAAAGTTTGAGAAAACAATAGTTGAATACTAATACGTTGAATATAAGAAAACAACAACACTTCTATAAGAGACAAATATGCACTTCAATTAACTATAACTACTTTTGAACTAATCAAGACTGAAGTTAAGACATTAAAATAATATATGATCTATTTTGTAGCTACTGAGAGCAATTAAGAAATTAACAACAACAAAATCACGACCATACAAATTGAAATAATAGCAGGCATGTAAATTCACAAAAATCGGTCAATATAAAGAACCTAGAAGAGGAATTTGCACTCACCAGATCCAAAAAACTTGCAATTTCTCACTCGTTTTGACAAATTCAGCACACAAGTCACCAGTCACCAATCACCACATGAACACGAAGAATTAGAAAACGAAGCAGAAATAGAGTAGAGAAGAATGAAGATGTGAAGAAGGAGATACATATAGTTACCTTTATCAAAGACTCATATGCAGGATTTCCAAGCTAAGAGAACAAGATGAAAGAAAAGTGGAGATGGGACGAGTGAGAAAGAACGAGGTTTAAGGGTTTAGGGTTAGAAAGTGTCGGGGAGAGAGAAATTCAAAAAATGCTTATGTTTAGAAAGGAAATGGGCTTTTTTTTGTTCCGGAAACAAGGAAAGAAATTGGATAAGACCCGAAAATGAATGATTTATGTTATAAGCTCAACCAAACATACATTATCAATTTGGGGCCTAATATCTATACTATCTATGTATAAGTACGAAGCTTCATTATCAATAAGACTCACTCATTCTATTCATCATCTTTATATGGTATCAGATTGTAATCGATTCAACGCCTGCAAAAACACAAAACCTCTCCAATGGTAGCTTAGTTTAAAAAAGCGCGCCTCGGGCGTAGAAAGGCGCGAGGCGCTCCAAGGCGCAGGTTGTTGCGCCTCTGAAGACTTGGGCACAGTTGGTACCGTGAAGCGTAGTGAGGCGCGCGCCTCTAGCGCTTCATGTAGGCTTCACATCAGGCCCCTTTTTTTAAGTCAATGTATGACTATGGGCTTTTCTTTTTGCATTTTGGGCCTTTTTTTTAATTATGGGTTGGTCTTTTTTTTTTGAAAACCCTTTTCCCGATTCTTTTCTTTCTTTTGACGACAAACATAACCATTCTCCTCTTCTCTCTGTCGTGACTCGTGAACATAACCCTTCTCCTCTTCTCTGACTCTCTGTCGTGAACAACCCTTCTCTACTCTTCGTTCAACAGCTTCACTCTTTAACTCTTGGCTTCTACAGCAGGTTCATTTCTTCTTCTTCTTGGCTTCTGCAACCTCTTCTGACTTCATCCTTCTGCAGCTGGTTTGTTTTTTTTCTTGGCTTATGCAGCCTTTTCTTCTCGATTCTTAGTGACTTCGACTACTTAGTGTACTTTATTTTCTTGTTTAGGAAGTTTATTTCTGAATTATATGTAAAGGTTTTGTGATTGTTGTGATTTGAGATATCATACTTGGTATGGAGTCTTCGGGTTCCGACAAACCATTGGATCCGGGAAGGAAATATGGGAAGCAAGATGCTAGTAATCGGAACAACTATGTGTGCAACTTTTGTTCGAAAGTGTTGAAGGAAGGAACATGTAGGATGAAACAACATTTGGTTGGAGGATTTATGAATGCAACAAAGTGCACTAAATGTTCCGAACATGTGAGGGAAGGAGTGAGAGCCTTTATGCTAAAGAAGGCGGAATCGAAAGTTTCTCATCAAGAATATGAGTATATTGTTGTTGATGATCTGATGATGATGATGATTGTGAGATGATAGAGGGTGGATCAAGTGAAAAGAGTGTGAGATCCCAACCTAAGAAACCAAGAGTTAAGGGTCCATTAGACATGTTTGTTGTTCCTAAAAGAAATCCTATGAAAGATGGGACTCAAGGGAGTGTGCAAGAAGCTTGTGATAAGGAGTTAAGGGATAAAGCTTGTAGGGCAATTGCTAGGTTTTTCTATGATGCGGGAATTGCATTCAACGCAGCCACTTATCCTAGTCTTAAGCTAATATGTGAGGCAATTGGACAATATGGTCCCGGTTTGAAAGCACCTAGTATGTATGAGCTTAGAGTTCCTCTTCTTAAGAAAGAAGTTGATGATACCCGCTTGGCGATAAAAGAACACAAGAAGACATGGGCATAAAAAGGTTGTTCAATTATGTCCGATGGATGGCGTGATTCGGTTGCCCATAAAGATATTGTGAACTTTCTTGTAACTCTCCGAAGGGCTCCGTCTTTATTAAATCCATGGATGTTTCGGAAGTTGTGAAAGACTCCAATCTATTATTCCAAGTTCTAGATGATATGGTGGAGGAAGTTGGAGAAGAAAATGTGATCTAAGTGGTGATGGATAATGCTTCAAACTATGTAAAAGCCGGTAAGTACTAAGATTTCAGAATTGCATAGTTTGCATGTGATCCAAGTGGTGCATCTAAATCTGATTTTTTGTCTTTATACTCGTAGGTAAACTCCTAATGTGCAAAATACCACATATTTTTTGGACTCCATGTGCAGCCCATTGTGTTGATCTTATGTTGGAGGATATTCACAAACTTGCAAGAGTGAAGAGCGCAATAAAGAAGTGCATGTATATGAACGGTTATATATATATGGTCACATCTCTCTTGTGAACATGATGAGGAGATTCACAAATCAAAAGAATTTGCATAGGCTGGCGGTTACAAGATTTGCAACATCTTTCATCACTCTTGCACATTTTCATAAACAAAGGCTCAATCTAAGGAAGATGGTAACCTCAGAACAATGGACAACTTCAAGATGGTCAAAGGAAACGGGAGGAAAGAAAGTAGCACAATATGTTTTGCAAGATTGTTTTTGGAGGAATGTTCTTTATGCTTTGAAGTTGTCCGGACCTCTTATTAAGGTTCTTAGGCTTGTTGATGGAGAGAGAAAATCACCCATGGGCTATATTTATGAAGCAATAGATAGGGCTAAGGAGGCTATTGCTCAAAGTTTCACATTGGAGGAAGATTACAAGAAAGCGTTCGAGTATATTGATAAAAGATGGGATTGTCAACTTCATAGACCTTCACATGATGCTGGATGTTTTCTAAACCCAAACATTCAATATGATAATGTTGAATTATCAAGTTGTGCAGAATTAACGGGGGGTTACATGAATGCATTGAAAGGTTATCTCCGGAGGATGTTCAAGACAAGATCTCAAAAGAAATAGATATATCGAGAAGCATCCGGTCTATTTGCAAACAAATGACCATCAGGCATAGGAAGACTAAATCACCGGGTATGAAAAGTTTAAGTTTATAATGCATAGCATTTTATCGCTATTCTTTTATATGAAAAGTTTAAGTTTATAATGGGGTTTCTCTTTATAGCGGATTGGTGGGCCACTTATGGATCTTCAGCTCCGAACCTCCAAAAGTTAGCCATCAAGATTCTTAGCCTCACATGTAATGCTTTTGGTTGTTAGAGGAATTGGGGTGTTTTCCAAATGGTAAGTAGCTACCAAATATCAATTTTTTATACTTCATGTGTTGTTTTGTTAGCAAAAATTAACAAACTAACATTACATGAGGTGTTTTTCAGCTTCGTACCAAGAAGAGAAACGGATTGGCACAAGATCGATTGAATGATTTGGTGTTTTCACACAAGATCGATTGAATGATTTGGTGTTTGTGAAATATAATCGTGTTTTGGTACGCCGATACAAAAGGGCCGACACCATAGATCCTATTATGTTGGAGGAGATTGATGAAAGTAATGAGTGGTTGATTGGGAAAATGGAAAATTATGATGGTGATGATGATTTAGTGTTTGATGATGATGATGGACATGGTCTAACTTGGGTGTAGTTAGTAGAGTTGTTGGAGCACATGAACCTTCTTACGTAACTAGAGGATCTGTATTGAGGAATGATGCAACTTGTAGCACTTCCAGAGGTTCCACTCGCAAAGCATCTCCTAGAGTTGTATTGGATTATAAAGATGAGGAGGAAGAGGATATTGGGAGTGATCATTTGGAGGATGAAGATGTTGATTATGTTGATGAAGAGATTTAGTAATAGTATTTAGGTCTTTTAGGAGCTTCAAGAAGTTGAAATTATGTCTTTTGCTTGCTATGTTTTTCGTTTCTTTTATTCTAAACTATTTTTCTTGCTTGTGTTCTCACTATGTTGTTTGTCTTTCGGTCTTTTCATGCCTTGAACTATCTAATGTTTATCTTGAAGCATTTTTATACTATTATTTGTTTGTCTATTCTTTTTATTATGTTTTTATAGTCTTTTGGACATATTCCTACGTGAGGCGTGCGCCTCGGGGTGAGGCGCGAGGCTCCAACGACCTTTGCGCCTCGGTGCGCCTCGCGCCCTTTTAAACTAAGAATGGTAGAATACACTTCCTCTCTTACAAACCCTTATGAACCCGCAAAACCTTTCACTAACGTTGTTATGTCAAATGTCATTAAAAAAGTCTATGCCGATTATCTCAATTGGAAACGGGCAATCCTAGATACACTCGAAGGATATGATCTCGATGGTTATGTTCTTGGAACGACTGAGCTCCCTTCACCTTCACTACCGAATAAAACTAAAACAAACCCAACATACAAAATTACGTCATATAAGCTTGACAAGCTTATCTACGGTGCTATATTGGACAATTTATCTTTTGAGGTCGTCAACATCGTTGCTACTGCTACATCTTCGAAGGAGGTTTAGGACGTACTATGCCAAACATACGAGAATCCTTCCAAAGGCCACGTGAAACAAATAAAAGCACGTCTTTGTCCTATGGTTAAGGACAATGGCAATATCAGTCTATATGCAACTAAATCTTATGCGAATCTACTAGCGTCTTTAGATGCTCTTATTTCAGAAGAAGATCTAACATACTACATTCTCAAAGGGTTAGATGAACCTTATTTACATGTAGTTCATGCTATCAATGCACGAGATTCATCCATTTCGTTTGAAGAACTACAAGAGGAGCTAATTAACCATGAATTATTGTTGAAGCATCATCACAAAGAATTTGGTGCTCCAATGACTGCTTTCAATGCACGTCCCGATCTAAAGGCAATGGTAAGTCCTCTAATCCTAATGCTTGGTCTTCGTTCACTCTATCTCATCAACCGAACCACTGTCCAACGTATCCTCCCACATACCTTAATCAAAACTCTACACCACCAACCTCTGTCGGAGTCAACAAACCTTGTAAGGGTTGTTGTCATTGGTGTTGCCAAGTCGGGCATGTGCTTGCTTAGTGTCGTATTTACATGTCCCTACACCCAACAATTAAAGTTCCATCTTTTGCCCAATTTCCTTTTATGCTTGTGCCGCAGAATAATCATACTACGCCTTCCGCCTCAGCTCCTTCATGGCTAGTAGCCAGTTGCATCTCATCATGATACCAATGATCTAACCAATCTCGCTTTGTACTATCCTTATCAAGGTCCGGATGAGATGCTCGTAGGAAATGGTAAAGGTCTCTATACTCATTGTGGTTCTTTAAATATGTCATCTTTTAATTAGATTTTCCTCTTATCTGATGTGTTATGTGATCTGGCATTGGATCTTCTCCAAAAATAAAGAAGATTCAATACCGGATTCAATCTAGAGTGATTGAATAAAAAACCGAATGAAGTGTGACTCACACATAAGAAATAGAAGAATATGACTGAAAATTCATTGAACAAAAGCTGAAATTATATTATGTGTTGAATAATAATCGAATTGTATTGGCTACTCATGCACAATGTTATTCAATTCAAAGCTAAGGAAATACAAAGAGGATAGTCTTCTATTTATATACTACTAGCTAGGATTTGGAGGATGTTAATCCAACAAGGAAGCTAAAATAGAAAAAGAGATAATATAATTTCACTCCCAAAATAACAAATTAACCATATTAGCTAAAATAATAAATGAGAGCATAATATTGCACTCCTAAAATAATAAATGAGGTAGTCCAGTGGTTGGATGTCCCTGCAAAATCTTCTAGTTTTTACGCTCCGTGTTCGAAACCCAGCAAGCAAGTTTTTGATGGATTGCTTTAATTTTTAAATATATGTGGGGCCTCTATACGCTGCAAAAAAACTTATATTTAATTTCTCTGTATAGTTCCACACCTTTTATTTATTTATGTTTTCTTTTTTATCCCAAGGTAATACTTTACAACAACTTCAGTTTTAAATATATGTGGGGCCTCTATCTTTCCTTTTTTAATTTTTTTTAGTTTTAGAGGTAATGGTGTTTACTATTTAGTTTAAAGTAATTTTGTGAAATTATCTACTATATAATACTAAAACAGAAGTAGATTTTGCCACGTGTTATAACCACATTAAGCCACCTAGGATTTTGCCACATGTCATCACTATATTATGCCACCTAGGATTTTGCCACATGTCACCACCATATTAAGCCACATCGGATTTTGCATATATCTTATTTATATTAAGTCAACTATTTCCATATTTATTTTATTTAGTTTCTTAGTTAAGAGAATGACATGAGATATAAAATATACA
Source organism: Fagopyrum tataricum (assembly GCA_002319775.1). Lineage (NCBI taxonomy): Eukaryota > Viridiplantae > Streptophyta > Magnoliopsida > Caryophyllales > Polygonaceae > Fagopyrum > Fagopyrum tataricum. Next base: position 18,569,928 of record CM008280.1, on the reverse strand, counting down.
AAAACAATTATGAGATAAACAAAAATAAATTTATATATACTATTTGTGTGTTAGAAGAATAAAGTATATAGATTTTTTTTAATTCAAGTTATTTTTAAACCAATATATATGATTGGTCATTTACTTTTTATATTTCAAGTAATTGGATGTTTTGAATATAGATAAAATAATTTGATATTTGTTAAGTAACATTTTTATTTATTTGTTTATTGTTTATTCTAATAATCAATTTATTTTATTTCATTAAAATATATTTATTAGAAAATTGACAAAGTCAATTATTACATAAAATAGAAATACTGAACAAATCTATTATAATCAATAAACATATTATATTATTATTCATATATCTTATTTAGGACAATTTTATAATAGGATAATCCTATATAATTTTATTTTAGAAACAAATAAAAAGTTTTTATTATTTAACAATAATTTTTAATTAGTTTAATAATAAGTTTTTGTTTAAATATAAGAAAATAGGTTAGTCGAATATTCTAATAGACTATCTCATATATATATATGTGTGTGATATATTATCGTATATATATGAATATTCTAATCATAGGTTTTGTGTCATCCCGTGCAAGTCACGGATACTAAGCTAGTTATCATAAAACAACTTACAAATTACTCATTTGGTTTAATAATTTTTTTTTCATGTGTTGCAGATATAAATATTTATATATGAGATGATAAATTATTTATAGAATAAACCCAATTTTACTTGTAGTTTTAATATATCAATTTTTAGTTAAATGTTGTGGCATGCAAGGGATTTTAATAGTATTTGTTGAACATTGAATTTTTTTTCCTATTAATTTAATCAAATACATAAATTTTTTATATTATAAAATTTTAAATTGTTATAATTTAAAATGTTAAAAATTCAAGATAAGACTTCTAAAAAAATAATGAAAATTTTATAACACTTTTATCTTTAACACCTACGTGTATATCTTTTAAAATAAAGATATTGTGAAAGTTTTTATTTATTTATTTTTTATCAATTTTACATTTTAATTCGCTACTTAACAAGTAAATCAACGGTTAACACATCAAACTTACGTCTTCTACTTTAACTAAAATAATATACACTTATATGAATAATTTAGTAACATAAAATAATAAATGATAGATGTTTAGGGTTTAGTTTGGTTTAAATTTTTTTAAATTTAATTTTAAATAATTAATTTTAATATATTAATTTTTAAAATTTTTACACAGGGCCTCCATAATTCATTGGCCGGCCCTGATTGTACAAATACCTCAAAGTGTGGGGAGTCAAGTAAAATTGGTTGTACCACCTCCTAAAAAAGTTACAATTGGAGCTAAAACTGTTGATTGTATTCTCATAGAATATGGACACAAAAATAGTGAAATACCCCAAACAAAAAATACATTTGTTAGGCATTTTAATATAATATCTTGTAAGGTGATAAGTTTGGGTTATGTCTAACTTATATTATTGTATTAAAAGAAGTGCATTATATTAGTATATAAGGGTGCACATTTTATGTATTAGAGTTAATAAGTATGTGGACGTCTTATTTTATTGTGTTATTAATCAATAGTATGTTAAAATAAATAGGACAAAACATAATTATGACAAAAATAAAATGTAAGAAGAAAATTTTGAACTCTAAACCTCTTGGTAGACAAGAATCGAAATCAATCAACTAAGCAATTTTCATTAAAAATTTGAAAGGTTTGTTTCGATTGGTCTTATACGTTACATATATCTTGTGTTAACGCCTAACACGAAGAGTCGAACTTGTGATATGTTGTATAGCAAGAGAGCTCGAACCCGCTACCTACAATATACAAGGACACTTCAATGCCACATGAGCCATATACTTATGATACACAATGCCGTAGCGTTTATTATTTTTTTCAAATATGTTGTTCAAGATAGCTGAAGCGAATATTCGCCGGTTTTGAATGCATGGCTTTTACTAATTCGTGTTAGGCGTTAACACAAGATATATGTAACGGAGACACACAACTTTATTATTTTTATTCTCTCATTCTAATCAAATCAACCATTTAATGGATTGTGAGTTTTAATCTCTCATTCTAGTCAAATTTTTCATTTAATGGATTGTGAGTTTTATTCTCTCATTCTAGTCAAATTGTTCATTTAATGGATTATGATTAATAAGAGTATTATACTAGACCTATATAAAACTTGCATATCCTCTCCTTTTCCCTTTATCTTGCTACATTTGTCACAAACTCTCACACCTTTCAAATTTGAGTCGAAATTCTACAAGTGTGGACGTCAACGTGGTGGCAAACCTACGTTAATAGAAGCGATCCATTCGAGGAGGATTAAGGTGTATTTTGTCTCTTAAATGTATTGTAAACAATATTAACGTTTTATTTACCCAATAGTCTATATAATTTCTTGTATATTATGTACTAAACTAATGAAGATTTTAGTGAAATAATTCTCTTCCATTACCACTATTAGTATAATTACACTAGCCAATTACAAGTCCTAAATTATTATTGTTAATCTAGTTGAAAATTAACAAATAAGAATCAACTTGGAAAAAACCCATTCATCTTATTCTATAATGAAATAATTTATAAAAAGGATTTATAAATTATTTTAATGAATCGACAATATAACTAGGGGTATACAAATTTGTGCGAAAGTTATATGAATATTTAGACGCGTTTTATTGGTTATCTTTTAGGTACAAGGTAGAAAGTTGGTGACCCTTAACCATCAAGCATATTCCTTTTAGATCTATTCTTCGTAGCTTAAGGCAATTGATTTCGGTTCATTTTTGCAAGTTGTTAATTCGATCGACCCTTGTTCCTTTTCAAACCCGATACATTCCCCATCTATGACATTTTAGATAATAGTCGGAATTTTATTAGGGTGACCTTCGAACATAGTTTAGTGATTATATGAGAATCTTTTGACGTGAATTATTTTAATATGATGCATGTTTTATTATCATCAATGGGTGATTTTGTGTTAGACTTTACGTGTTAGTTTAAATTAATATAACCGTAAGCATTATCGAAATTAGTTTCAAACGTTTAAATCTTGCATAAATTATAATATTTATGTTAGTTATAATTAAGTTGTCAAAAGTGGGAAGTACCACTTTTGTACCCACTCCATGTACTTCTAATTTAAGCACATTTGATTCAATGAGGTTGATTTACATTTGATAAATCAACTGGTACACTAAGACATATGGGTTTAGTTGGTTTCGGGCTTTGCTACGCCTATAATATTAAGGCTTTGTTTGGTATCAGATGGGGATTCATCATTTAGATTCTTCGGGATGGAGATTATCGGGATTGTTGGGGATTCTAGTAGATAGAGATTATTGGGGTTTTATAAATATGAAGTGTTTTGTTGTTTGGTATGAGATTATTTAAGTAGATTGTTTTTCACAAATTACTAAAATACCCTTAAATTAGCACTTGCTTTGCACATGACTTTCATCCCCATCAAAATCCCTAGCTAACGTAAAAACAAGTAACCAAGAGAAGAGGAGGGCCAACGACGAGCTCCGCTCTATGCAATTTACGTCAGACAAAGAGAAGAGGGTCGACAAATTTCATCCCCATCGAACGGAAAATAGGTAACTTATTTACTATAATCTCTTCTAATTATGAATCTGCGCTTCTACATTGTTGTATGTTATTGTTAAATATGATTTTCGGGATAATTTTTTTTGCTGAAATTTCTTTGTTAAGAGATAATTCGAGTGATGTTCATTGGTTTTTGGCTGAATTTTTCTATTCAATCTAAGTGCTAAAAGATTATGATTTTCTGTTGGGTTTTGATGAAATTATTAACATAACAGAAACTTTTTTTGCATAATATTTTTGGCTGAAAGTTGATGATTTTTGCTGAAAGTTTTGTTCATTTTTTGGCTTAATTTTTCTGTTTAATCAAAATGCTGAAAGATGATGATTTTTTGTCGGGTATGGCTGAAAGTATTAACATAGCAGGAGCTTTTTTGGATGAATATTTTTGGATGAAAGTTGGAGATATTTGCTGAAAGTTTTGTTCATTTGTTGGCTGAATTTTTCTGTTCAATTCAAGTGTTGAAAGATGATGATTTTCTATCGGGTTTTGCTGAAAGTTTTGTTCATTTTTTAGCTGAATTTTTCTGTTTAATCAAAGTGCTTAATGATGGTGATTTTTGGTTGGGTATGGCTTAAAGTATTATCATAGCAGGACCTTTTTTGGCTGAATATTTTTGGGTGAAAGTTGATGATTTTTATGTTGGTTTCTATCACGCTGAACATTATGATTTGAATGTCTTCATTTGTGTTGTTATGGACTTTTTGTATGTTGACTGCTATTGGAAAATAGGAAATGGCCGAAGTGAATGAGGCAAGAGAGTAAAGATAAATGTTACTATGCGTAGAATGATGCACGAATTAGGACATTTTTAGAAATGTTATGTGATTATCAAAGAACGAATGAACAAAAGAATTGTTTTAGCTGAAAAGTTTTGACATTGGAGTTCGAGTTGAAAACTTCAACATGTCAAGAAAATACATTGAAGAACAAGTACAATAACTTGAAAAAATGTGGAAATTATGGAAAACACTTAGGGACAGTGATACGGGTCTTGGATGAGATTATGAGAATAACTATATTGATGCAGATCCCGCATGGTGGGCAAAGAAGATCATGTCATGCATGTAACACCCCAAATCCGTAGGACTCGAGGTGCTACTGGGTTAGGATCTCACAATGGATCCTGACCCTAGCCTGACAACAAGTTCACTGAATCTTACAACAAGACACCAATAGATTAAAACAAAACATAAAACTGATATATATATACATATCAAAAGGATGATACAGAGTACTGCTGAGTACAAAGTCAAATAGAAATCCGTACAATAATAATAACCCAAAATCCCACGATAACGCCCAGTGTACGGAACCCTCAGCAGATTACCCCTCTGGATCACTCTGCAGCTCTCCTAACCTGCAAAGGATCTACAACACGGTATAAAACCGTTAGCTAACCATACACATATATAAGAAGATGCTAGAGCACAATCACATATCCATAATATTAACACTTCATCATGATATCACACATTTACCCGGTTTATTATCTTTAATAAGTCCAAACACTCAAGAGTACATAAATCGGTATATATAAATATACGTAACACGAGGAATATATATAACCCTCGCCTCTGCGTGCAATAGCTAGCCGGAGTGGTATCAGCGCACTTTCCCGTATACCATATGGAGTGGTAGGTGCCCTTCCCGTATACCAGAACTAACTAGCTTACAGAGAACTTCCCAGACTCTACTAAAGGATGAAAGGTAAGTTGTCACAGCCACTACAATGGACGGTCAATATAACATAGGTCGGTGACCATCATAATGCATGCTATAAAGCATATAACAAACACCATTCATGCACACATCCAATATAAGAATGGCAGCTAAGTAATTCCTATGGACTTACCTCAATCTCAGAAGTCGTATCGCTACGATCAACTCTCACTCAGGTCCACTCCAAACTGGAGGACAACACGGCCTATACAAGGCATACATATATATATCAAACTCCTATCACACAAAGGGGTCACACCTAGACCCAAGGGATCCATAAGGATCATATCCAACTCGTAAACCTCAAAGCCGTAACCGGCATATCTATAACATACTCATCATCATCCAATACCTAGCATGGTACTAATTCCCTCATACTAGGAAAGTAAAGGAGCTACCTTACTATAGGTAGTCCCGGGACAAAACGCACTTGCGTGATCAAGGGACGCAAGAGCGGAACAGGTAACCCGCAGACGTGGCAGGGATCAGCCGCAAGTGCGGTGACACGGGACGCAGGCAACACAGGCAAGGCGTTGGCGCTGCGGCACGGCTTCCGCAGGGGCGGCGGCTTCTTGGCGCGGGGGCGGCGTTTGTGCAGAACGTGAACCCCCGGCTTCTCTTTGGCTCTTCACGTGATCAAATCACGTCTTCTCTCATCCAAATTCACACACATGCAACAACATACACATTCCAACATCATCATATGTCCAAACATCTAATCCTAAGCTAAAGAGATGGAATCAAAGAAGAAAAGAAGGAGAAGAAGCAAGAACTCACCACTACTGAAGGTCCTAGGCTGCAGGGAGAGGTCACACACACAGTAGTTGGCTTCCAAGCTCAACGTACACACCTCCAACATCAACAACAACCACAAAACACAACTTTCAAGCAAAACTACAAGGAGTACAAGAACAAGATCAAAGGAAGGGATGAAGAAGCAAGAAGGACGTAGGAACTGAGGAAGAGAAGTCAAGAAGAACCCTTGATCAGCCAAGGGAAAAGAAGAAGTAAGGGAAAGGTAAAGCACGGGTCAAGGGAGTCAACAAAATCGGCTGCAGCCGCCGGAAACCGAAGGGGCGGTTCCCTGAGCCGCAGGGGTGGAAACCCGCAGGTGCGACAGTCCTGCCCGCGGGTGCGGAAAGACCAATCTCGGCCCCAAAGCCAATCTCGGCTAAGGACCAAAACTCGGTCCGAAAGAATAGGGCTCTCACAATGCATGTCAATATTTTCTATGTTGTTGTATACCATTGATTAATGTCATTGAAGCACAAGTAATAACAAATTTCTTCAATGTAGGAGAACAAAGACTACCGTATTTTTAGAAAAAATGGTATTCATCCATAGGTTGAATCAATGATGAAGATTTTGTTCGAGGGCACGGTGGTGACTGGTTCACATTGTGTTGCTCCATCAATGGACCACCCACCATCCAACACTCCAATTGAATTGAATGATGAAGATTTGGACCCGATTGACTGGGATGATTTTAACATAGTAGCTGATCTTACCAATGATCAAGAAACAGATAATATGCCTATTCCTGAAGAAGAAAATCAATCACCTCCGTGCCCCGTCCGGTCCGGTGCAAAAGGAAAAAAACATATGGTACCGGTTCAAAAGGAGTTAACAAGCACAATGTTAGGAGGAAAAATGGTTAGAAATCTGAATACCTCCAACATTTAGAATTATCTGCTGAAGCTAATAGGAAGATGATCGCTTTATGTGATGCCGAGGAGCATATGTCTAACACAGAGGAAGCATCTAAACAATCCCCGCTCTGCAACAAGTGACTCAATCATTATGCTTGATAGGATGGTCAACGATGGATTCATAAGAGTGGGAACACCTGTTTGGTGCTTTGTTGTGTCCTTTTTAATGTTTGAAGAGGCGTCTAAAATGTTCATGTTACTACCCGGAGATGAGGAGAGAGTTTATTGGCTTAAATGGTAGTACAAGAAAGAGGAGAAAAAGGGTATTTTGCCTGATGTGTAATTGTATTGTCATTTTTGCATTTTATGAAATTTTTGGTGTGAACCTTGTTCGTTTGTTTTGTTGTGTACAAACTTCATCACTCACCTTTCATTTCACATTTTATGATCTTATGTACGTTTAATTGTCCTTCAATTAATGAAATGTTGGTGGTTGTTTATTCAGTTACACCATCTGCTTCCGGAGAATGTCTTCACGTGGTAGACTGCGCCGTTTTCAACGCCTTCAATCATTGAGTAATTTACAAATAGAGAATGATTTGATTGCACGACATTACTATACGCATGTTGACAAGGTTCGTGTGTATGATACCTCGTTCAACGGTTCACGGTGGATGGATGACGTCCTTAACTCTAGTACGGAGACAAGATGTTTCAATGTAGTTAGAATGGAGAAGCAAGTCTTACATGATATATGCAACCTTTTGATCAACAAGTATGGGTTATGTGGTTCCAAAAATATGTGCCCTATGGAGAAGGTTGGAATATTTGTGTACACAATGGCCCGAGGTCTTAACTATCGAACCGTGAGAGGTTTCAGCGTCCTACATCGACTATTTTGTCCACTATTCATGAGGTATTAGATGCCATAGTTGGTCGTTGTAGAGGATTTCAGGGCATGGATAAAGATCTCATCAAACCAACAGACCCATTGTTTACAGAGGTCCCAAATCACATTAAAATGACACTAGATATCCTCAGTACTTCAAGGGAGCTATTGGTTGTATTAACGGTACACATATTAATGCATGTATACTAGAAGCTGATCAAATACCATACCGAGGGAGAAAAGGAATTTGCACATTTAATGTTATGGTTGTATGTGACTTTGACATGTGTTTCACATTTGTGTTAGTTGGTTAGGAGGGCTCTGCTCATAATACAAAGGTCTTTGAACAAGGAGTCAGTACACCGTCTGTGGGTTTTCCACATCCTCCACCAGGTACTATTTGGTCAAGTGAATACACCATCTAGTTTATTAGAGATAATATATGTAAGTCTAACATGGGTAACTTGTGTTTAGGCCGTTATTATTTGGTAGGCAAGGGTTACTCATACAAGGAAGGTTACATGGTTCCCTATCCGAAGACACGATACCATCTGTCACAGTTTGAGAATGTACCACTGAGCAATGCAAAAGAGGCATTTAATAAACGACACTCTTCACTACGTAGTTGTATTGAGAGATCTTTTGGCGTTTTGAAGGCATGTTGGAAGCTACTAAAAGTAATGTCAATTTATATTGTAACTACACAAGTTGACATTATTTTGGCATGTTTTGCCTTGCACAACTTTCGAAGAAAATCTTGTAGTACAACACGTGGTAAAAATGAAGACTAGCTCGGGCGAAGTTATTCATGACAATGATGCAGAAGATAATAGTGATTCTGATGAATCGGAAAGTGACACAAATGTTCCAATTAGTGGTGAGTTGACAAGAAAGATACGAGATGATATTGCTGCTTAGTTGCATGTGGGCTGAAATTTGAGGATTTCTACTTACGTTTTCACCTTTTTGTACAATCAACATTGTTGGATAAATGTTGTGATCTTTTTTTTTTTAGGAAAATTCAGCATATAAACGGGCTTTTTGTAGGTCATTTTGGTAAACTGTTGAGCTATATTATCTCTATAAAAGAGTGTATACTCAACATTTTCACTTATATGTTCGGTATTATGTTCAATTTCTGCAGCAAGTTGTCATACTCCCCATTCTGTTTATTTCTACAGCAAGTTGGAGTGATACTTTTCATTCTGTTTTATCAACAAGTTGCCGTACAACAGATATACACAAGAAGATATTTATGCAGCATACAAGCAAATATACACAAGTAGAGATTTCAATACTTTTTTCGGTTCAGTTATATGCCATTTTGTTTTTCTGCAGCATACAAGCAAATATTTCAGCAACAGATAAAAATGACAATGAAACTCAAAAATTAAACATAAGGTTGATCCATATCATAAGGAGTAGCGTTTACAAAATATCAAACAACATAAGGTCGATCCATAACATAACAACTACAAGAACAACATAAATAAACACATTAAGTTCTACACCCATTGTAATGGATCTCATTTTTTACAGACATAACCAACTACGACAACAACAGAAATAATCGCAAATGTGAAGATCACCACCCACTGTTTCTTGATTAAATCCCCCGCATCCAAATAATGTTTGTTGCGCCTTGCTAGTAGATTCGTTATCTCATATTTCTCGCAGTGGTTGCTCATCTCATTTTCTACACCCTTGAACACTTTCTCGTTGAGAGCGTCAATTTGGGCTTGGAGAACTTCATTCCGTCCTATGACAAGATCGAACTGAGCTTTCATATGCTTGTTAATTGCTACCAGCCTTCGTGCATAGCAACATTCATCAAAACGATGGTGTGGGTTATCATAACCAACAAGGGATGTTTTAGTTTCCTCCTCTGATTTTGTAGGTTTGAGGAACTGTCAAAATCAAACATTATGTGTAAACAAAAATGTTTTGATATAAATTAACAAATTGTGTATGTAGTAATCTATCACCAACGGAACGTGTTTCAAAATCCTTGACCCACGAACTTCAACTAGTGGTTGTGGCTCCTCAATTTCAATAGTACACCTGTTTGCAGCATAAACAAGTGAATTACAAGAAGAAGAAAAACGCCTATTTGTAGTATAATCAATTACCAACAACCTTTTTGCAGTGAATTTATGAAATAAGCATTAGTTTACTGTGAATTATAAATAACCAATTTTAAAACTACATTAATAGATAATTATTAACAAGATTTCAAATGTGAATACACTAGCTAACAAATCAGTTGTACATATTACAACAAACAAAGCTCCTCAACAGGTACCAAAGGATCAAACACAATTTTGTTTAGAAAATTTTCGAGTCATAAAATATCAAATGACAACACACGAGGGTAGGAAAGTTCTACATTTCTACTATAGGATTAATTAACTAATTTTCCAGATTTTATTTCATTAAGAACAGAACTAAAGAAACTTTTGCCTCGACATCTAACTTAACTACCTAATCCAGATTTCAAACTATACGTTACAAGAATCTGAAAGTGTACTCCAACTGAAAATACTAAGCTAACTCACTTAAGCACCTAATCCAAATTTCAAACACGTAAGATGATACCAAACAAGCCCTTAATATGCATTGTTGTCCAAATTGGTAGCCATATTTTATGCAGGATGTCATATTTTAGTTGAGAGATTTTGTATTCGAAGTTGAAGCAACTTGACAGATTATGTATAATAAACCTTATTTCATCTAATGTAGACCTGTAAAGAAACAACTTGTCAGATTATATGTATTTGAACAAGAACTATGGTAGCCACATCACTACTAAAGAAGTAGGTTGATAGATTTCAGTATCAATTGATTGTTTTCAAACGAAGTATGATAGCCATATATGAAGCAGCTTGACAAATTATGTATTTGAAGTACAACTAGAAGGGCATATGTATTCAGTGTAGCTTCATTGTTTTTAAAAGAAGCAGCTTGACAATTTTTTTGAATTTAATGACAAGTGTTGTCATCAGTGTTGTAGAAGGGCTTAATCACAAACAACCAAAATTCTAAGTGTTGTTTTTTGAAATCATAGAGAACATATGTTTCTAAATGAACTCAAACATGTAGGTTGATCAAAATCAGACTCTTTGGAATCACCAAGAACCTTAATTCAATTTTAGATATCAATGAAGAACCTTACTTCTTACAATTACTAGAAACTGGAACGAATGGCACCCTAATCCAATACCAATCCGATCACCAATTTCAAATATCAATGAAGAACCTTAATTCAATTTTAGAACTTGAATGAAGAAACCTAATCCAATACCATAAATCAGAGGCCGAATAAAACCCTAACTATCCTTGTGTGTACACTGAACAAATTAAAACAGATGACGAAAAAAAAATCAGAATGGAAGCAAGAGAAACCCTAACCTCTTCATTGTTGGTCGAATAAGTGTTTCTCTCTTCCTTCTTCCAATCGGTGTGCTATCGGTAGGAGTATGACCATCCATGATTCTTCAAGACAATAATGGAAGCAAGAGATGAGAGGAGGGTTTGCTAGGAGAAGATGAGAGAGCGAAAGAGCCCAGAACGAGAGTGAGAGGAGAGCCTAGAGCGAGAGCGAGAGGGAAAACTGTCGAAAAGTTAGAAGGATGGGAGGAGGGTAACAAGGGTACAAAAATAATACAATCTCAACGAATCTTGAATTTTGGGGATTGTTTTTTCGGGATTATTTTATAAAAAGAATCCTGTAAAAGAATACCATACAAAATCTGTAACTAATATCAAACACACCAAAAAAATCTATCCTCAAGAATCCTCCTAAAAATAATCTAAATGAACGGAAAATAATCTCCATGTAGCTGATACCAAACAGGCCCTAAGGTTATGCTTAAATAATTTTACAAACGGAATATTATTAAATTGCGCCACTAATATCAATAATTAGTACCTAGGTGTACATTTAGAGATTGAAAACGAGGGTGATGGGTTATTGGTGAACTCCACTCTAGTCCTTTGATAGATTCGTCTTTCCAATCTGGATTCGTCCGAGTCATCCGGACGAATCGGGCACATTAAAAATGAAATTCTAGAAATTGGGCACATTAAAAATGAAATTTCAGAAATATAGAACTTTAGCCAACACCACAATAGTGAATAAGGTTGTAAGCTAACACTAGTAAACAAAAACAAACATCTTACATACCACACTTAAATTATCATCAAGTCATGCATCCACCACCAAAACATGCTAAACTACAATAATTCAAAGTACAAATCAAGTAACCCATAAATTGAACCGTGGTCAAAATCTTGAATCGAATAAACACTAAATACAAAATTGAATTACAAGTATAATACCTAGAAAAATTAAATATTCATCAAAAGAGTACGAAATCAAAAAAGAAAAAACACCAAGAAAACTCCCTATTTATCTAGGTGCAAGGGATGGATGAACAAACCCTAGAGTTCGGAGGAGAGAGATGGAGGAACAAATCGACAATGCCCCAGAGCCTCGCCAGAAAATCGAGGTGCATCGTTGCCGGAAGAGTCAAATGATTCGTCGGAAAACTTAAGATGTGCGAGTCGACTTTAGAGAGAGCGGCGTCTATTTGGGTTTGAGAGAAAAAAGGCTTCGGGCGTACAATGAAAAGAGAGAAAGGGAAGAAGATGGTAACGTGGATTTGGATATTAAAAATATTTGCAATCGAGAAACATAAAAAAAGGACGGCGTTTGCAAAACGTCATTCTTTATACGGCGTTTTAAAAACGCCGTCATAGTTAACCTAGGCGTAAAAAATATCGCTATTATATATTCATGGCGTTTATAAAACGCCATTCTTTATACGGCGTTTCTAAAACGCCGTCATAGTTAACCTAGACGCAAAAATTAACGGCGTTTCTTCAACGCAATTAAATCCATTACGTCATTTGAACGCCTTGGATTTCTCACTATTAGTATTAGGCGTTTCTAAAACGCTATGCATTATACGGCGTTTCAAAAACGCCGACATAGTTAACCTAGGAGTAATAACGGAGCTTAGTCAACGCTATTACATCCAAGGCGTTTTAAAAACACCATGGATTTAACAGAATTTCAAAATTACAAAAAAAATATTTCGGCTGGAAATTTTCCCACCATATTTTTTGTGGGGTGAAAATATTGTAAAAATACCCATAGCGTTTACGAAAACGCCATGGTAGTTATGACATTTTCTAAATGCCATTATTTGTTTGAGGAAAAATCCCGCGAACTAATAAGACGTTTGTAAACGCCGTAAAATTTACGGCATTTCAACAAACGTCAAAAGCTCATTGTTTTATATCTCACGGCGTTTACTTCTATTAACGCCATAAATTTGGTCTTTTATGACATTTTTGTGTTAAACGCCATCTTTCAAACGCTATTGAAGACCCTAACTGTAGTACTTTCGGATGCTGTTACTAGGATTTAAGGTAGTCCAAGTTATTCTTTAAATTCTTAAACGAAAGATTTACAATAAAATCATTAACTCAAATAAATACTAAGGTATTCTTACTTTTGAGGATATCTTTCTTTCACCTCATTTATTTCTCTTTTCCTTTTTAAATTTTGGATTTGATTACATATCGTTTAATGGTCAATGTAAGACCCACATCAAACATATTTACTTTAATCAATTGTTAGTCTTACGTTAGACTAACCAACCTATCACTTGGTTGGATGGTGTCACTCGTTGCATACGACACATCAGACAATGTTATTCAGGACTTCGGATACAAAGGATTAAATTGAAGATGACGTCATCTAGAACACTTGCTAATTGTTTTACGGAAAGACTAAGTGCACGGCGATAAAATTCACAAATGCACGAAGTTTACGGGAACTGTAGCCGCCACGGTTCCGGAAATTGTGACCGTGTATATTTTTTCACGGTTACGGTCTCCGAAACCGTGGTGGCTACAGTTCCCGTAACCGTGTCGGTCACGGATCCCGGATTAGTCGTGCAATTGTGAATTACTCCACCATGCCTTTAAAATCGCCCTTGTTTTAATAAATTAAATTCTTAGACTATGTATTAGTAGACAACGTTTGTACTTTGTCATATGTATAGGGATTTTTACTCGACTTATCTTTCCATTTAGTTGTTTTACTTCTTTTTTTAATTATTATTATAAGGTTTTGATTACCTTATGAAAATGTTGTTACGAGTTTATGAATTTGATATTTTATGTTCAAACAAGTCTTCCGCTGATTATTTAATTGTTTTATTTTTACGCAAATGATTTGCTACTAGCCATTAGTAGTTTTGGAATTTTTGAATCTTTTGGAGCTACGGGATGTGACATCTTTGAATTAAGAGGAGGTGTTATAAGTAATGCTTATCGGTTTCTAGTACATATGTCAGATTTACCAAATATACATGTCAATACAATAATTGTAACACCCCAAATCCGTAGGACTCGAGGCGCTACTGGGTTAAGATCTCACAATGGATATTGACCCTAGCCTGACAACAAGTTCACCGGATCTTACAACAAGGCACAAATAGATTAAATTCAAAACATCAAATTGAAATATATATATATATATATATCAAAAGGTATACAAGGTACCGCTGAGTACAATCAAAACATGTATTTGTACATACAAAATATCCCATGTCTCACGCATAACCTAGTATACGGAGCCCTCAGCGGATCACCCCATCTGAATCACTCTGCAGTTCTCCTAACCTGCAAATATCTACAACACGGTATAAAACCGTTAGCTAACCATTCATATATAAAATAATGCATAAGCACAAACACACTTCAGGAAATCATAAACATATAATCATGATGTCACACATTTACCCGGTTAATTATCTTTATAAAGTCCAACACTCAAATCGTATATATATATATATGTATATGAACAAATGTGACACGAGAAATATATAATCCTCGCCTCTGAGTGCTATAACCAGCTGGAGTGGATCCGGAACACCCTCCCGTATACCAAAAAGGAGTGGGGAGTGGCCATCCCGTATACCAGATCTGGCCTGACTACAGAGAACCTCCCAGACTCCTCAGCGGGATGAAAGGGAAGGTTGTCACAACCACTATAATGGGTGGTCACTAAATCATAGGTCGGTAATAAATAACATTGCATGTTATCAAGCATATAACACACACCACTCATGCATACATCCAATATAAGGATGGTAGCTAAGTAAGTCCTATGGACTTACCTCAACCTCAGAATACTCTCAACCACGATCCACTCCAATCTGGAGGACAGCACTGCCTAATAACAAGGCATAAAGAGATATTACATCTCCTATCAATCAAAGGGGTCACACCTAGACCCAAGGGATCCATGAGGATCATATCCAACTTATAAACCTCGATAATCTACTAAACCTCAAAGCCATAACTGCCACATATCAATATCATAATCATCCTCATCCTATCCTCATACACATACCTAGCATGCTACTAATTCCCTCATACTAGGAAAGGAAAGGATCTACACTACTCTAGGTAGATCCTGTACAAGACGCACCTGCGTGACAGAAGGGACGCAGGGGCGAAGCGACGGAAAGCACAGGCGCGGAGGCACTCCCACGCAGGGGCGGTGACCGTGGCCGCAGAGGCGGCGGCGCTGGGGCGCGGGTGCGGTGATACAGTAACGCAAGGGCGGCGGCTCACTGGCGCGGGGGCGGCGACAGTGCAGAACGTGATCCCCGACTTCTCTTCCACTCTTCACCCGATGATTCCAATTTTTTATCATTCAATAGCCACATTCATACACATATATATACATACAAACATCAAAACGTGCCTAAAGATCTTATCCTAAGCTAAGGAAGGATGAAAGGAATCAAAGAAGGAAGAAAGAAAGAAAGAAAGAAAGAAAGAAGAAGGAAGAAGAGGAACTCACCACTGTTGTGATCCTAAGACAAGGAGAAGATCAACACAAAACTCTCAGCTGGCTCCCAAGCTCAGCAACAACACACAACATCAACATCATCAAAGCCACCCAACAAAACTCTTCCAAACCAAGGAGAATTCAAGCATAAGATCAAGGAGAAGGAGAAGAGAAGAATAAGAATGTGAGTAGCTGGAGAATGATGAAGAACCCTTCATCTGGAAGCAAGAAGACAATTATAAGGAAGAGAAAGAGTAAAGCACGGTCCAACGGTCAACAAAACCGGCTGCAACCGTAGGAAACCGCAGGGGCGGGTTCCCTAAGCCGCAGGGGGGAACACAGGACGAGCCGCAGGGGCGGCCCTCTGGACCCCCCTAAAAACAAGTTTTGTCCCGAAACTTGTGGAATCCCAAAACCACTCGGATCCAGATGCCGAGGTATAACTCTCTCTATCGAAGGCATCCCATCTCCGCTCATAAGATATCAAACTATATCACTCTATAACCTCAAACACAGGCATGGAGGAAATCATCATCTCCAACAACAAAATTACTATACTATCCAAGGTATAGAGAAAAACCATCTCTAGCCAAACTATCATCATCTCGCAAAGGCATAGAGGAAAAACATCTCTAGCCGTATCATACTCATAACATAAGGGCATGGAGGAAAAACATCTCCAGCAATACTATGTCTACCAAAATAGCATGGAGGAATAACCATCTCCAGCTAAACCCTAATCGCATCCTAATAGCATGGAGGAAAGAACCATCTCCAGCTATAATCATCAATCGCGCTAGCACATCAAGATCTAATAAGATCATAAATCACATCATAGCTAGCACGAAAATAAACACATCATAGCATATAAGCATATAATCACAACACTCACCAAGATAGTACTAAGATCTACTCATCGATCATACAGGTACATCTATCTCGGCATAGAACTCGGGATAGTTCCTCTGAATACTATCCTCAGTCTCCCACGTAGCCTCATCAGGTCCTCGTCTCGACCACTATATCCTCAACATCGGAATATCCTTCAAACGCAGGCGTCTCATACCTCGTTCTAGGACTGCAATCGGGTGCTCAACAAAAGTGTGGTCCGGCTCGATCACCAAATCATCATAACTCACAATGTGTCTCGTATCTGGTATGTACTCCCTCAGCTGAGACACGTGAAACACAGGGTGAACACCCTCTAATCTCGGGGGCAAAGTTAATCTGTATGCTGCGCTCCCAACTCGATCCAGAATCTCGAATGGTCCGACATATCGGGGGCTCAACTTCCCCTTAATGCCAAAGCTTCTAACACCTTGTGTCGGAGACACTCTCAGCCACACATGGGCTCCTACTCTGAATTCTAGGGGTCTACGCCTCCTATCTGCATATGACTTCTGACGGCTCTGTGCAGTCAGCATCCTCTCTCTAATCAGTGCTACACGTGCAACATCATCTTGAACCTGATCAGGTGTCAACCCACTAACACTGCTCGGCTCATCCAACATAACGGAGTACGACATCTCTGTCCATACAATGCCTCATATGGGGCCATCCCAATCGATGCATGTCAGATGTTGTTGTACGAGAACTCAACTAGTGGGAGATGATCCGCCCACACTTGTCCCCAGTTCAATACACAAGCTCGCAACATATCCTCCAGTGTCTGAATGATCCTCTTTGACTGACCATCTATCTGAGGATGGAATGCAGTCGTGAAGTGCAAACTCGTCCCCATGGCAGTCTGAATCTGCTGCAAAAACCTCGAGGTAAATCGTCCATCTTTGTTTGAGACGATCGCCCTTGGTACACCATGGAGTCTCACTATCTATCTAGTGTACTCCTCAGCTAATTTGCTCACTGGCCACGTTTCCCGAATAGGGATAAAACCTAGTAGTCCATCAAATGGCATCAAAAAACCTAAAAATCCATCAAATGGATGCAAACTCACACTATTTGATGACTATTTAGGCACTAACAAGCTTCAAGTAGGAATGGTACCCATTTATCTATTTCACATTTTAATTCATCTTCTTTTCATCATCTAAAATCGTCAAACGTCTTTATTATCCCTAAACTAACTAAGAACCTCATTTTGTCTTTTAAGTTATGTCGTGAAAATAATGTTATGATGAAAATTTGGCCTCATTTTTGTCGTGTTAAGAATTTTCAAGGACTAACAATCCTAAAAGGGGATGTTAAAAATGGTCTCTACAAGCTTCCCACCACACAACCAACCACCAAACCATACATGGCCCTAACAAGTATCCACACTTCCCTTCATCAGTGTCATTGTTGTTTGGGGCACCCTCATGAGACAATACTTAGGCGTTTATTTCAAATTTCAATCTTCCAGTTAATTCAAATACCATTCTCAATGTTTGTGATTCATGTCAATTGGGAAAAAGTCGTCTTATTCATCTCCTTGCTTCACATATTACTTTGGTAAACCATTTGATTTGATTTATTCTTATGTATAGGGTCCTTCTCCCAATTTTTCGTTAAATAGCAACCGTTATTTTGTTTTATAGAACGATTATTGCACCAAGTTTTTTTGAATTTACTTCTTGAATCACAAACCTCAAGTTCTTCTCACTTTTGTGCAATTTCGCACCATGTGTGGATGTAGGATATTTGTATGACCCACACAAGACTAAATCTCAAAATGGTTATATAGTTACATATGGAGGAACAACAATATTTTGGAGGTGAACAAACCAAAAAGTTATCGTCACATCTTCAAATCACGCGGAGTTGATCACTTTATATGCTATATGAGGCTGAAATATAATAAGTCCTATGATGAATGATCCAATTGATACAAAAGGAACGTGGGATGAATCTCATCAACTCTCAAGAAACTTGAAGAACTTGTACGCAATATTAGATTGCATAGACTCCGATACATATGTTAAAATTAGGAGATCAATATACATGCTCTGTTATGTACAATGTATTTAGTACATGTTATGTACACATGTCACATACATATCTTTTAGTGTGAATTATTGCATCAAAGTTTTTGGAGTACATTTTTATATGAATGACTCCGGCTAACCGATAGAAAAATCCTTACACAAGCCAAAAAGCATGAACTCGTTCCGGAGATGTCCAAGTCTAGATAAGCGGCTCCTCTTACGGATAAAGAAACCCTTGACTAAAATTAATGACAGCAAATTTGGCGGTCATATTGGTGGTTTTCGCTAGGTTTGTTCATATCCGGGCTCGGGCCGGACTTTTTGGAATTTTCGGTCCGTTTAGCCGGGCCCGGGCCGGGTTAAGCCCGGTTGGCGGGCCTACAATACTTGACGTACCTGGCCTGGGCGGGCCTCCGGGTACCCGTTTTATTATATTTTTTTAAATAATTTAAAAAATTAATTTAAATATAAAATTTATTTAAAAATAAAATATATTTAAGATATTATATGTAATATATATGATAATTATGCTAAATATTTTATAATTATGTTTAATATTTTAAATATATACAATATAATATATATTTTTTATATTTTATTTTTTTTTATACGGGCCGACGGGCCGGTGTTTTCGGCCCGACAGGGTCTATAGTGGTGTTCATACCCGGCTTGGCGGGCTTTTCAGTCCGGCCGGAATTCCCTTTATGTTCAATTCCCGCCCGTTTATCCGGACAGACGGGCTGTCCGGATACGAGGAGGTCGCACGCTCAAAAAGTCAAAGTTTCAATCTTTTGCTGAGATCCGCAAACTTAAAAAGATAGCGCGCAGTTAATAGGTATGTTCCCCGCACGGCATTTACATGATCGAGAAGATGAGGCAAGACTTGGAGTAGGTAAAATCAGTCATGTGATTGAGATGCGAAGCCACCGCATAATACCTACTTACCAGACAAACAGCAAGTCACCACCACCGACACCAGCTGTCTCATTTTAACACCATGTTCTCCTTCTTCACAAATAATACTCTTAACTCATTTTTGATACGTTCGGAATCATTTAGACATAAAATTGTAAATATAATATGCAATGCATTAAAACACACAAACTCATACATTAAATATGAGTAATTTTATATCCTTGTCTTGTTGGAACTATTAAAGTAATCTGTCAAGTGTTAATAGATCTGCAATAAACTAAACTCAATTGACATTATAATGGAATCATTAAAGTAGGATCCAGTGTCTGAGTAGTAGTATTAAGCTGAGGTCTTCTTCTGTGTGCCCCATTCTTCCTCCTCCAACCTCATCCCCATTTTGACCTACACAAACAACAAAATGAAGGCGGCGATACTTGGTTTATGCCTACTGCTGTCCATGGCGATGCTCTGCGCTGCTCGTCCCTTGTCCAGATCTTACTCACTCATTGGTCGCGTTTACTGTGACACTTGCCGTGCTGGTTTCGAGACTCCTCTCGCTTTTTACATTGCTGGTACTTCCTTCTTCTTCTTCACACTCTAATTGCTCTTGCCGGAGCTTCTGCATATACCTATTAGATAGGGATATTTCAGATCTACAGTTTTGAATGTAATGGAATTGCAGGTGCAAAGGTGAGACTGGAATGCAGAAACAGAGTATCTCAGGAGCTGTTATACAGCGCCGAAGCTATCACCGACAAAACTGGAACATACAAGTTCTCGGTTGACCGGGACCAAGGCGATCGCATGTGTGACGCGGTGCTCATCAGCAGCCCTGTGCGTGCCTGCGGAAAGCCAGATCCCGGCCGAGATCGATCCAGTGTTATCCTCACAAGCTACAATGGGATGACTTCCACCGAGCGTTATGCCAACGCTCTCGGCTTTGTCCAGCAGTACACATTGGATTCCTGCACTCAAGTTATGCAGCAGTACCACCTCAATGAAGAAGACTTCTGAAATAATATCAATTAGGAATCCTCTTCAGTTATTCATCTTGTAATGTTGTTTTACAGTCTGCTACTCGTTCTGCAAGTGTAATCCATTCTCAGGATGTTGTTTCTAATGCTTCTTTTTTAGGTCATTCTTCTCAAGCTTCATTATCTTTTTCACTGCCATCTCTTTATAATAAGTCCCCTTTTGGAGATAACCAGTAGTATTCAAATTTGCAAGCATTTACTACCCCATAAAAGAATTCAACAACCAATGAAATCCAGTATCATAAGTTGTGATACTAGCTACATATACACATTATATAAAGAGAAACTCTACTAGATTGAAACAACATTAATTTCATTCATCTCTTGGCTGAAAGTGGAAGGGGGATATGGCAAAGAAATACATTTTAACTATGCCTCCAACAAGTATGGTAGGAACAAAGTACATACATCATTTCTCTTCTCAGCAGAGCTAATCTTCAACACTTGAAACATGATGAAATAGAACCCGGAGATATCAAGATTGTTCAAATAAGGTTATCTCATGTTAGGTGTAAGTTATTATTCCAGTTGGGGCCCCTATTTCACATTTCCAGCAACCTCCTGCTTCTGATCTGCTGCTACTGATAGGGTTTCACTGGAGTATTCACCAGCAGATGCAGATGAATCTTCTTCCTTGTCACCAGGAGACACGGTTGAATCTTCTTCCTTGTCCTCATCTGAATAGTGTACTTCCTCAATCACTGCTGGGATCATTTCACTTGATGCCGCGTCAATCTCCTTTGCTTTTGTCCAGCATGAGGGCATCTTTTTGTCATCTTCTTTCATTTTCTCTGCGTATTTGTGGATATCAAAACTTTCTGTATAGTTCCCTCCAAATGCAGATTCTAGCTGGTCTATGTCAAACAACTCCTCCATGATCTTCTTGGTATTTGCATCATCCGAGTAAACAAACTTCACCTTTCTTCTAGTCTTGGGCTCTAGAAATGGTTTTACCACCTGCAGTCAATCAAAGGTTGCACATGATTGCAACATGACCAGATTTTTTATATCAAATTGTATAGGATATATAAGAGGATATACATACCATCCAAAATTGTTCAAAGAGTTTGGGAGGATTGTACATGATTGCAAGTCCCAAGCGTTCTGGATAATGTTCTTGCAAAACATGGGCTGTTTCTTTTGTCAGCTTTACTGAAATATTTGTCAGATTGAAATTATGAAAATCAATCAGCCACACCATCTGTTCCTGGCTCGCTGGCAAGTTCATTATAGCATTCTCCATCAAATACACGAAGTGTTTGATTTGTTCATTTACCGAGTTCGAGTTCTGCAATCATATGAAAGATAAGATCTGCATGCATATTTCAACAACCGTGAATCTAATTCCATGATAATCATGTGCATTTCGAAATAACCAAATAAAGCTCTTATCCGTCAATTCCTTCAACTGCAACATATATCTATCAGTAAAACATACACCTACCAAACAAACAATCCAACCCAATAATGAAATTCATAAAAAAACTGAATTAGTATATTAAAACAAATATTTCCACATTTTTTAATCATCAACATCTTAAGTAAGCCATTTGAAGATCAAGAAACTGAAGAAGCTCATCTCAAAAAATCTGGCATACACATGGCAAGGTACAAGGGTTACTGAATAAAAATTATGTATGGGATTGTTGTATAGCACCTGACGACATGGACGTATGACAAGAACAGGTCTTCCTAGCTTGTCAACAACATTTGACTTGTATATTTTCCCTGTCTCAGCTTCAACAGCAACATCCTCCTAAACAAACAAATGTAAGCACATTTAATATCAGAATACAGAGAAATGTCCACAATAACTGCGATAAAGAAGTATCACCAACCCCAGCAGAATGCATTCAATTCATTTACAATAGTGTTATGCAAAAGCACAACATTTATAACATCAGTCATCACTTATCACATATTGCTAGTCTAGGCTTAAGCGTCATGCTCAGTGTTCTTGTGGGAATAAACGTTTCGCGTTTGCGAGGTTTAACCCACACGAATAGGGCATGCTAATTGGCTAGTATAAACATGATCAAAGCATATCCCTTTGAAACCGATTTGGACATGCAAGAATTTACTCAAGAAGTATACCCAGTGAATCTCCTCAGGCTTGTACTCTAATCTCCATTTGAGTGTTTCTTTCAACATTTTAACAGCCTTCTTAACATTCCAATTGCGAGCTCGCAAGTATCTTAAAATTGCAGCATCTGAGCAATAAATAGACAGCTTTTCCGGTAGTGGACCTAGTAGCTGTCTCACCTCACTAATCTGCGAGAGATAATAAATGCTCAAATGATACTGAACATTGAAAATCTGCTGTTAAAACAAGAAGAGATTTCATCGGAACATAAGAAACCTTTATCCTCTGATCTTGAGGTGAGATGCATTTCTCCTTGCAATTACTAGCAGGCTCCTTGACATCTGTACTCATTGAGCTAGAAGAGAAGAACAAGCCTGCAAAGAAGCCATTGATATATGGTAAGCAGATTGTTGCTTTCACAACCAAATTTAAAATGTGTTCGCAATATAGCAATTTTGAAAGATCCCAAGTTGCAAGGACAAAAAGAAACCCTAAATTTAGCGGCCCTCCAATCCTAAAGGAAAAAAGCAGAATCCAGAATTGGGTCTCCCTAAACGGTAAAGAGGACAAGAAAAAAGGTAAAAAGAAAGAAGCAACCCACCTACCAAACCAAATCGGGAAGAAGTTGACTATTAGAGGTAACAGTGTGTTTAGATTGGAAGAAGCAATTGAATGAAGAGCATAAAGCTTATAATGAAGATGAAGGAAAATAAAGAAAGAAAACTGAAGCGAACCTGCAGAAATGAGGAGCAAGTATGTCAACGGAGCGGCGGCGGCGGCGTGAATGAGATGAGTATCCCTTTAGAGAAGAAGAAGAAGAAAAGCAAAGAAGGAAGAAGATGTGAAGATAGATATATATGGCGGTGGTGAAATTGGTGAATCGAAAGAGAGAAGAGATGATAATAGTATTAGGATTTAGGAATAGGAAAGCAGAGAAGCAGAAGAACGTGTGGGGAGTATTGATTAGAAGTTGTAGGAGTGGAAGCACGTGCCTGTTTGTCTCCTTTCCAAGCTTAAACCCAGATTGTGTAGTTCATTTACGCAAAAGATTCCCCATCCCATGCCATGGGCGAAGGGGCTTACCTAACTAATCAGCGTCGGTCTGCCACTGCCAACGTATTGTTTACCTTACACTACTTCCATATCAACTAATCATCGTGCGCTCAGGAGACTTCCAAATGCAGGCTTACTGCAGAAACAAACAAATGTGACAGGAATGAAGATGATGGGCTGAGGGTTCCAGATGGGCCTCAGCCCATGAATACAATTATAATACCTCCATACAATCAAGGC
Source organism: Fagopyrum tataricum (assembly GCA_002319775.1). NCBI lineage: Eukaryota > Viridiplantae > Streptophyta > Magnoliopsida > Caryophyllales > Polygonaceae > Fagopyrum > Fagopyrum tataricum. The sequence continues at coordinate 18,545,936 of CM008280.1, read as the reverse complement.
CGTTGAATATTCTCGATCAGCCCATTAATACAATTGTAATGCCTCCAAAACGTAGACATGGGTTGAAAACCTAAACCTAAACCGTGAACCGGTCCAAACCTAAATCGACGGTTTTAACAAAACCGTCGATTTGAGCCGGTTCGAAAACTGTCGATTTGTCAGTTTGAACCAAACCGAGCCCATCACTACAAAATACTGGGTTTTGTTCTTATTAGAAATCAAACTTCCTTCTTCCCATGTGGGGGGATTGTTATAACTTATAAGTCTCAATCGGTTTGATTTTCTATTTAATAAGAATCGAACCCTTTTTTTTTTTTTTGGTTCATCCAAACCAAATTCATCATTCATCAGTCATGCCACATGTACCAATTAGATGGGAGGGACAGGAGTGGGACACAAATTGGGACAGAGGATTTGAATTGCTCTCCTTATTGTAAGAAACAAAAGAAAACTCCGAAAAGAATGACTTTCTAGAAAAAAAATCATCAATAAGGAGAAAATTATCTCAAAATCTAACAACCACCTTGTATAACTCACTAAGTATATTGTTGTAACCGCAATTGGAACCTTATTATCAAGTACCCGTGCTTTGTACGGTATTTATAATATTTGAACTATTTTTTTCAGTAGTATATAATTTATTGTTATCCTTACAAAAAAAATATAAAAAATAATATTTAATGCAAAAGAAGTAATAGTTATATCTAAAAACTAAAAATTTAGAATAAAATAATAACCAAACTATATATATTATACAAATTACATCGTCAACAACCTATATAAAGAGTTGTATATAAAATATTATTCATTATAACAAAAGAACTGAAATATTAAAATAAACTATATATAATTAAGGAAGTTAAACAATATAATTAAGCAATATAGATTTTTTCTATAATATATCCAAAATTTTAGATCAACGGTTTATTTTTGGTTATTGTTTAAAATAAAGATTTAGTAAAGATAAAATAAGCAAGTCAAAATTGGAAACGATATTCCATAATCAAAATTATCAAATATGCTGTTTAATGTGCGAATGACACGTGAAAAAATTCAACAAGTGGTTTTATTCATTTCTGTTTTAGTATTATATAGTAGATTAAGCCCCCGTTTGGTTGTAACTTCGGAATATGAAACGGCATAAAAATGTATTTAGTCCATATGTATGATGTTCATGAAACTTTTTGGAATCATTCTTTGTGGTTTCATATAAAATGTATTAGTTTTCCCACATTTTATTTTCCTATAGGGTATCAAAACTAATCAAATTCTACCACATTACTTTAAACCACAAAAAATGATTCCAAAAAATTTTATGAATAAGGATATACATATCTACTAAATTCGATTATATTCCGTTTCCGGAGTAAAAATCAAACGGGCCCTAAGTCTCTACTCTCAAATCCATGTTATTGTCTTGTTTATTTTGATCTACCATTTTATTATTGTCTTGTTTTATTTTGATCACCCAATTTATGATTTGATTGTTCCCGGATATATAATGCGTTAATCAATTTGTCAAGTTTGTTTTTTGGATCATAAGCTATTAATTTTTTATTTGATTAATTATGGATACTTCAGTTAAATAATCCAATATTTAATAATAAACGATTATGGATGTTCAGCTTTATACTTTATATTAAGGTTATATTACTTTAAAATTCAAAAAGGTGATTTGTTAAAAAATTATATTTTTAAGGGGTAATTTCTTTTTATAAACAATGCTAATACTAATGCATGTCACAATGTTGTTAGACAACAACATTGGCCAACACTTTAGTTGGTATCAACACAACTTCTTATGTCCCTATCGGAATGGTTTGTACTATTTTAACATCACCATCTTTGATATCCGCAATAGTCTCCTAAAAACTCTCTTCGTGAAAAACTTCCCGAAAACCAAAACTATTAATATTAGATGAAAATTTAGTTAATTTACAACATTTACTATTAGGAAAAATCTCATCTTTTATGGACTAATAAACTCAAAAGAAAATAAAACAACTTTATCACCGCCTCCGTCACCCCCAACTTAATCATCTTTTGCCTTCTTCTTATATCAATTTTAGGGTTTTGTTATAGTTAAAACAAAACGGGTGGATGAGTAAATAACATAGCATAATCTATTAGTTTCAGTGTTTGTCTTTTTTCTATAATTTTCTTAATAAAATAAGAGAGTATCTATATATATTGAACTAATTAAACCCAATCTATTAGATGATTAAAGATGTCATCTTAAATTTTAGTATAATTTGATGATTTATTTTTTAAATATCTCCATATATCTTATCTCTTAGTCGCTCAAAAAATTTTTTTGTCATGTCCCGAAGAAATCGATGGATCAGTTGCCTTCAAATTCTTTTAAATCACGATTCATTTTTTGTATTTTTCACGTTTTCACTTCTTGTATTGCGTTCGATTTCATTTTCTATAGGACTCTGTATGAATGTGATTTGATACAACATAGATAATTCTTGTATTGTTTTGTATATCTTGTATCGTCTTCAAAAAAAATTTCATGTAAGATTCGGATTTGACAATTTTGTGTAGGTGATTGTTGTTACATGCATGTTTGCTTGAAGTGCAAAACTGTTTTTGTATGTACCTTTGATAATTTCTTGTAGGTGATTGGTGTAATATGTTTCCTTGTACAAGAAAATTATTTACAAAGAAATTTTGAGTATCATTATTAACATTGTTGGATCATAAATTGTTAGTACTAGGAACTAAGTCAGTTGACAAGGCACGAAATATAGCATTTTACAAAAACAACTTACGAAATACATTAACCGTATTAAAACACCCCACTTTAAAGTGAAAACCTTAATCAACCAACCTAGTCAATCGGAATTAAAACACTTGTCTGGTTAGTATCTCCACTAGCAAGGATTTTTACACTTCACACAACTTTGTTGATAGTTTAACCGGATTATACACTACTCGGTCGAATTCAAATCCTCTACAATTTACTCTGTAATTTTAACTGTACCCCCACTCACATCCCTGTAAAATAAAAACAAAATAGAATAAATTTCCTTCTCTTCTTCTTAATTAAATGTACACGTGAGTGATGTTAGTGGAGGTAAATTGCAGAGGATCTAGACTGAGGTCCTAATACCTCCAATTGACTCCTCATTTTCTAATCTTCAAAACAATCCTATAAAGTTCTTCGCTTCTCTTCAACTATGTCTTTGTCTTCACCGCCGACTCTAACTTCTCTTCAACTAGTTTGCTTCTCAATACAAGAATTGAACGGTCCAACATAACTACCAAAAATAATTTAAGTTTCATTTTTAAACCAAGAAAATGTCAAACATGACCTCAGTAGTAATTTGAAAAAGTAAAGGACGGTAAAATATTAGTTTGTGTAATTTAATCTGAAATGTATGAACTGAAGTGATAATTGAACATTTACTAAACACAGAAAGCATAGTCTATGTAATTTAAATTGAAAATTGAAGAAAATTTATAAACATGTTTGTGGTAGGTCGGTGAGAGCGATGGAACGTCCAATTTAACGCCGTGAAGGCACATCCGTAGTGCAATTCTGAAATGAAGTGTATGCCACATGTTGGCAGGAGAGAGCGCCGGAGAAGACTCCCACCAGACACGTGCTCTCTATCTCTTGGTTATCTCTTTCTCTGCTCCATGATAATGATTCACCCTATCCCTATGCTTGTCGCTCTCACTTTATCAATTTAATATATTTGTCATCAAAATTAAATAAATCAAAACTCGTCGGTCGTGCTAAAATCATACGATAATATCCATAATCCTTTCACGTCAGATTTAACTACTGACCTTTAATCAACATTTATTTTATATTTAAACCTAATCCTTTTTCTAGAAAATAAATCTTTAATGTGTGATATCACTATAGAAGACAAACTAGTAGTCTACAACTTACTCGCCCATTCCTATTAATTTATTTTTATTTTTATATATTATATACCACCAACACAAATATCGTTAACTTACTCAAACTATCGTCTAACTAGAATAAGCGTCTTCAACTCTAAATCATAAGTCTATTGGAATTAATATTAAAACTTATTGGACATTGGTAGTTGAGGTTATAGATTAATGGTTGAAATTAGTTACTCCCTCCGTTTTTAATAGATGTCGTTATGATAAAAAATACACATATTAAGAAATCTAAAAGTAGAAATTATGATATTTAGTGATGCATACTAATTTTTAAAAAGCTTATAAAAACGATGGTATAATGTAGAGAGTTGTATGGAAAGAGATGAAATATTGCATTGAAAATACAAACAATAAATGAGAAGGCAGTTAAAATTATATTTATAGAAATTTTGAGTATTAATAACACATATAAAGCCAAATATTATGAAACAAAATTTTAGAGTTTAAATGACAAGTATTGAGAAACAGGGAGAGTATCAATTGATTGATGGTTTGGTTGAAATTAACATTTTCTCCTATCACAAAAAATGACTTTCTAGCTATTGACACAATTATTAAGAAAATTATTAAGCAACCTTAATTTTATAAAATTTTTTTTTTCCTCAATTTTACAACTCATTAAATGTTCACCACACTTTTACACCAATGAGTTAACATTTTATTATAAAAATATTTAATAAAAATAATTTTCAAAAACTATTCTCACAACTCTATATTAATTAATAACCTTAAAAACATAAAACTACACTTAAATTGATCAAAATTTTGATGCTATAAAATCATCTATTTATGATCGGAGAAAGTAGTTGATTGAACGATATTTTTATAAAAGTTGATAAGCGTTTGGGAGAATGAATTATATTAGTATTTTTATTTGATTTTAATTTTAATTATAACTTTATTTTTTAATTTTTTTTACTTATTGCAAGATTGGTGTAGTAAGGTGTCAAGATATTATAGGAGGAGTTATGAAATACTAATCATGTACCACCTGATTTTTTAGTGAACTATGTACCAGATAAAAGTGTATAAGTTCAAAGATAATAAATAGAAACGGAATAGTTATTTTTATTTATTTATATATCCGATGGTCTAAATAAAGTCTAATAAAGACAATTTTACACATTTCGTCCTAAATGTAGTGACAATAAGCGTTTGAAATTAAATTAGTACCTACATATAAGTTAATAAATTAAATTAAAAAATATTAAAAGTAAATCCCGTACGCGGACGGACCATTTCGCATGATCCAAATCCTTATAAACCGTCATTAACGGCGATGAGAGTGGGGTCCGTCCTTCAGTGTGGACTATGGAGGACAATAGTAGCAGAGGGCCCACAGCCCCACACCATGCCTACCCGTTTCTCGTTCCTTCTTCCACCTTCGGTATAAAGGTTGAATCTCTGGTGTCTTCTCTCTGTGCTCATTTGCTGAAGAACCAAACCGGCAATTAAAAAACCTTCCTCTCTTTCTCTATTGCACACAGTCCTGTGACTGTTCTCTGTTAAACCCTAACCTTGCAAATTCTCGTGTTTTCTTCAATTATCAATCATCAATCATCAATCATCAATCATCAATAAATACACGTTTCAGGTAATCGATTCTTAATTTCGTCAACCTTTCTGTTTCATCGGTTTGATCCGAGTGTTTCTTTCTTGAATTCCGCTTATAATTCTTTATTTTCATCGGGATATGGTTGTGGCATCTTACCATCTCAATTTGTCATGCTTTTGCTTATTTCGATTTTGCATGCCTCTATGGATTAATATCATGCTTGCTTCCTTTATGTTTGGATCATAAATGGATAAATATGAGTTACTTGGTTTGAGTATCATGATTGTTAATTTACTATTGTCACAGATCGGTTCAAATTTTTTGGAGGAAGATGGCACACTTCCAAACCTATGATCTGGAATACGCTGATGGCTACTACAACTCCTCTGACTTCGAAGAAGACTTCTTCTCCGACTCGTCTTCACCTAAATCTACTTCCACCGACTCTAGCGATTCATACTTCGAGGATGAATTTGACGCAGTAAGTTGCCTCGTAAGTCTTGGGAATTGCATTTGATTTGAAATTCACTTATGAAAACTGTTTCAAAATGTGGAGTTTTCCCCATTTATAGCAGGTGAAATCGAAAACGGATACGACTGCCATGGAAGTGAGAAATGGGAAGGATATACAGGGGATTCCATGGGAGAGAATGAACTTTACAAGGGACAAGTACCGTGAGACCCGTCTCCAGCAGTACAAGAATTACGAGAGCCTTCCCTCATCTCATGATGATCTCAAGAAGGTTAATTGGATGAATTCTCTTTCCTTTTTTTTTTTTTTTTTTTTCAATTTGTCATCAGTTCAAACGCCTATACAGTCTACAATGTGAAACTATTCTCTATTGCGTGTTTGAACGTGTAAAATGTCAAGGTCATTCCCTTGAAACGAAGTCACCTTTGCGTTTATCACCCTGTTCCGGACGGTTATATACTGACTATTGACAAGGTTTTGGTGTGTTACATACTTGAGTATGAACACCTGAATTCCTCTATAGGGCATGGGATCTGGTGTACCTTTTAGGGGAAAGGGATGATATAGAACTCAAAACAGTTTCTTAATTTATTTGTCAGGATTGCACACAAGTTGAGAAAGACAACACCTTCTACGATTTTCAGTTCAACACAAGACTGGTCAAGTCAACAATTGTGCATTTTCAGGTAGAGACTTGCTATCTTCCTTTTGGATCAAAGTTCTTTCCATCCTTGCATGAGTCTTGTGTTTGATCTCAGGTGTTAAATAAGAAAATTCATCTGTGCTGATCTTTTCTTTTTGTTAATGGGAACATATTCCTTTAGCCAACTGCATCATTCAAGCTTGCACTGAAATTACCGCATAACACTTCCTGTCAGATGGTTTCTATTTTATTTCAAGCCGAACTCTTATCTTAGTTTTTCCCTAGAAAGTGTATCATGGTACAACTATTGCTTATATTTGCCTTAATTTTCTTTTACCGGTTTAAATCTTGAAATTTCGAATGTCAGTTCCGAAGCTAAGTTCAGCGGAAATGACCTTTCTAATTTTTGTATGGTCATATGCATGCACAAATCATGAGTCTCTAAAGTTTTGCAGGTCTTGTTGTATATTATATTGTTACCTGTAACTGTAACATAGGAATCTAGCTCTGTGATTTCATCCTGCAGCTGGAGGTATGGAGTTTGCTATTTAATTTCAAGCTTTGCATTGACATCACTTATCCTTAGTGTAGCATACAGAAGCTGGTAACTTTAGATATGTAATCTTGGGTGCTTTGACACCTATTATCATAAATATAAGCCTTTGGTACTGTGTCATATGATTCCTCCATTTGCTAATAAATTTGGCAGTTTCAAGATTAACCTTTTAGAACTCGAATAAATAGAATTGTATCCCAATATGTTTATTATAATCCATTACTTTTTTGAACCAATCGGTAATATGTTATGGGTTTGTATTTACTGGGTCCTTTCTGTGCAGATGAGTGAAGGGTCCAACTTCCTGCTATAGCTATATTATTCCACAAATTTTAGTTAAAATAATAAGAGCAAAACACAAAAGGTACAACTTTGATCGTGGTCGTTGTATCTGAAACCTATGAATATTATATGGCAATCACAATACATATTCACACTACAAGACAAGTAAATATGTTTTGATATTGTGAATTAGGTCTTAGCTCTAACTACTCTACGAACATTGACAATCTGGAATGTGATTCCTAGCCATACATAGTATGCTGGCATACTAACAGATTGCAAATAATGATGTTCTTTGTTGTTTTAGTCATCAAAATGTCACTATGCAACCATTCAATTGCTCTTAGTGGTGGCCGACTCATACAATACTTCATAAGTTATATTGCATTTGTTGGCCTGTGATGCATGAAGTACTCGAGTCTTACAAAATAGACTTTGGTCATTTTGTCAAAAAGAGAGCGATTCAAAGTTTTCCTACATAAGCCTATTGATATGCTTGCCTCATGCATGTCACAAAATTTTGCAGTTATTCTTATTTGCATATATATTGTTCATAAAATATTTTACTGCATTAACACTCTGTGGAATATAGGGGTGCCTATTCTTTATTTCAGCTTTAAAAGCAGGGTGGAGTTTTACCTGAGCAGCTGCTGCATAAGGAATTTTGTATCCATACGGTATGAGAGGAAAGCCTGAGCATTTTAAAGACTGATTGGGCTTCCAGTAGTTGCATAGACAAATTGGAACTATCCTTCCTCCCCCCTCCCCCCTCTTTCTTTGATCTGATATACAGTTTTTCCCCATCATCTGCTATGTGGTATCTGCTTGCATCTTGTTTAACATCTGCTGTCTGTACAAATTAATGGTGGCAGATTTATCTCTTCTTGTATATCTGAGTGGTTGCTGCCTTATTGCTCGTATAGGATTCTAACATGAACCCAAGTTAATTATAACGAACCATGTCCCTGATGGCTATATTTGAGTGTGTGATAGTTTCTTTCAATTGCCAATAACCATCTTCAAGTTTCCTCAAAATAAGATATCTTCCTGTAAATGTGCAAAATGATTTGAGGAGACCTGCTGCTATTGTGGTAGCATAATGGTAACAAATAATAAGTCTTAGCTGAAGTATACTAACACTTCAGCATATTAACTGTATCCTAACCTTCCACATATGTTTGTCCTCATGGAAAATTGGTTTTCCATACTTATTTTTGTTTTTGTATTATTATTATTTGGTTATATTTTGGCTGTTAATGTGTTTGTTATAAACCACATGTTGCAGCTGAGGAATCTCTTGTGGGCAACGTCAAAGCATGATGTGTACCTAATGCAGAACTACTCAGTCATGCACTGGTCAGCACTCAAAAAGAAGAGCACTGAAGTGCTAAATGTGGCTAAGCCAATTGTTCCAAACCTGGTTAGTGATATAACCCCCACAAATAAGTTAAACATAGAGGTGGAAGCTTCCTTCATCATTGCAGTTGACATTCTTTTCTAAACCACTTAAATTTTATTTTAGCAGAAGAGTTGTGCACTGTCACATCCTTTATCTAGGGTCCAGATAAGCACTATGTGTGTGAAGGATGGTTTGTTGGCTGCTGGTGGTTTTCACGGGGAGCTCATATGCAAGGTCTGCTATCTGCAGTTTGTGAAAGACTGAAACCTATTTTCTACTTTGTTTTCTGGCACGTAACTTATTTACCTTCTCCCTGCAGAACCTGAGCAAGCATGGAGTTGAATTCAGTACAAATTTGACCACAGAAGAGAATGCTATAACTAATGCGGTTGATATATTTAGTAGCCCTAGGTGTGATGGAAACTCCCCCTTTTGGTGGAATTAAGTTGAATTTTTAACTGAAATGTTTTTCTTGGCTTCTATTAACTGGACTGCTTATTTACTCAGTGGATCAAGGATGGTTATGGCTGCTAATAATGATGCTCAAGTTAGAGTGATCGACGCATCAAGCTTCACTTGCCTTAATCAGTTCTCTTTCGATTGGTCTGTAAATGTGAGTAGAATAAAAGCCGAGTAATTGGTGGTGCTGGTAGTCGGTGCATTGATGTAAGCTGAGATGCTCTCTTCTTTTGTCTTACCAGAATATCAGTGCAAGTCCAGATGGCAAGTCGATTTCCGTTCTTGGTGACAGTGCGGAATGCTTGGTTGCTGATGCGCAAACTGGAAAAGTAAGTTTCTTTTCATTATAATCACCCCAATACCATTGATAAAAGATGAGTTGGATCTGAATGTTAAATCTTGGTTTGATCAGGTGAAGAGTCGTCTTCAAGGGCACTCGGATTACTCGTTTGCATCAGCATGGCACCCAGACGGGCGGATACTGGCAACAGGAAACCAAGACAAGACATGCAGGCTGTGGGACATTAGGAATACGTCAGAGTCGGTTGCGGTACTGAAAGGTAGGATGGGAGCAATAAGAGCAATAAAGTTCAGCTCAGATGGCCGGTTCATGGCCATGGCTGAGCCGGCAGACTTTGTTCATATATATGACGTCAAATCTTGGTTCGAAAAGGGGCAGGAGATTGACTTATTTGGGGAGATAGGTGGAATGTCTTTCAGCCCAGACACAGAAGCTCTGTTTGTTGGTATTGCTGATCGGACATATGGTAGCGTCTTGGAGTTTAATAGAACGCGCCATAACGTCTATGCTGAAACCATAATCTGAGGAACAAACGCACGCCCTCTCCTCTCCTCGATGATGATGCGTGTAGGGTAGTGAGAATACAGTATATATATATATATATAGGCTCTAGTGTGCAAAGGCTGCTACAGGTAATGAAGGACTCTTGTTATTTTCGGAGGGTCCTTCTGTCGATTGCTTTTTCCAGGATTTTGTGTCCATCTCCCGACAACTAGGTGCGGGGAGTGGCTTGTGTTTGCGTTTTTATCTTCTTTTGCTGTGTTATGTTGATGTGAAGTTCTTGTTTGCTTGGCTTCTGCCATTTGAATGTACTCGTTGGTGAAATGTACAATTTGCAGTGTAAAGTGTGAATTAGTACCAGTTTTGACTGTATGGTGATATATGTAAAGTGTGAATTAGTACTGGTTTTGAAAATTTGATCCTGGACCTAAAATATGCCTAAGCCCCGGTTTATGGTGATCATCCCCAAGCTCGATGTAGAGTAGATAAGTAGTGGGTGAACGTCTGAACGAGGTAGTGAGCTGGCCCTTCCACTGAACAATCTGCTTGTTAAGGTTCCCATTTATTACGGCTAGTTACAGTAGTGGAACGAGGTAGTGAGCTGGCCCTATAATGCATATTTCAAATAATCTGCTTGTTAAGTAGTTCTTTGTGACAAAACAATAACTAATTGACTCAAGTGGAATGGTGGATGCTGATAGCATATACAAAAACCCTTTAAATAATCACAAGGACGTATTTATTAAAATATAATTTATAGTCGTGATTTGTGGTTATTATTTTTGGTTGTGGTTTTAAAGTATTTTTTTCGTGCTTTTAAAGAAGCTTGTGGTGTGTTAAATAAATTAGATTTATAACAATTTTATACATGATAAAATACAGCAATATCCTAGACAAAAAAAAATTCCCATGTGATGTTCAAACAAAATTCATCATTGCAATTTGACATGAAGGCAAAAAAACAAAACAAAAAATATATCAATTTCATTCTCAAATATTAATTGAAATATGCATTTTAGTGATTGATATTCAGACAAACCATCGTTATAATTTGATGATAATAGGTCCGTTTGGTGAGAATTAATAAGAGAGATTATTTGAAGATTATTTTAGGAAGTTTAAATTTGTGCATAAATTTGTCAATTTATATCTTCGTCAACATGGCTTATGATTATCGTAAAATTATAATATCTCATATAGTCTTTTAGAGTCTACTACACGGACCTTACGTATATGAAGAGGAGAAAACCAATCGTTCACAGTCGAACAAAAAAGACGGTAATCGGAAAGTAAGAAGCAACCTTGATTTTGGCTTTGATGAGAATGCCGAGAAAAAAAGAGGATTAAAGAGGATTAAAGAAGAGAAATTCAGATAGCGAGACAATGGAAATAACTTTTTTGTTTGAAACCAATGGAAACAACTTAAATTCTCAACTATGCTGACATTTGTGCATCTCCCACTACACTATACCCGTGAAAACCTCTCTCTTCTCCTTCTCGAAATTCTTGAACCATAGAAGAATCAAAAGCATCCATTGCAATTGAATTTCCATATAAACTGATGTGTCCTACTTCAAGGGGAATTCTAAAAAAGAATTAGAGGCTCATTTGGTATGACTGTATGAATGAGGTTGGAATTAGAGATCGAAATGGAATCAGAGATAGAAATAAACCTGACACTTGGTGTTTGGTATGACGTTGGAATGAAATATTATTGACACATGTTTTTAATTTTATATGAGTTATGAGACGAAAAGTCGTATCATATTTGATGATATATGTGTGAATATATATATATGCTATTTTCTAAAAATACATTTAAGAAAGAATGAAGACAAATTAATAACTTAAAGTATAAACACTAAACAATCGCCAACCCAAATAATTAAATAGGTATATAATTTTTCTATCAAATATATTTTTCTAATTGAACTAATTATATTATTTTCAAGCATTTTTTGGTTACATTACATCTTAACCGAAATATCCGTATTATATTTAACTATTTTTTTTTGTCAAAATCATGTGTCGATGTGCCTGCTTTTCACTATAGTTTCGTGATTAGGCAAACTCTGGGAGTTTTTCTACAAAATAATGATATAATTCAAATTAATTGATGGACACTTATTTGTTTTATTAAAAATATTATTTTTACCTTGTGAAACTAAATAAGGAAATATATATATATGATGAAAATAAATAAATGTAGTTTTAAATTTGAAAAAGAGTTTATGTTGGCATGGATGATACTCACCTTCAATTTATGGAATCAATTTTCTATCTAAAGTTGAAAGGAATCATTCCATAGAATTGTTCTCATTCTGATTCCAAGCCTTACTAAACACGAGGTATTAGTGTGACTCATTCCGATTTCTAATTTTATGGAAATTGTACCAGATGAGCTCTAGAGAGCTCACCATTATTTTCTATCGGAAGGATTTTGCTGATTACAAGTTAAATCACAATTACAAAACACAAAGGAGGCAATAAATTAACAAAACCTAAAATCCAACCACGACTTGGACAAAACATTCCTGTTAGACCAAATTAGACCTTATCTCATACATGTTAAATTTATCTTCTTTTTTTTTTTAAATTTTATCCGTCGGGTCTAAGACCGAAGGGGTTCCATCCTAAAACCAATTGGCTTTAGGAAGAGTAACCCTTGGACTTATATGATAGGTTCACATTACTCATTATAGTCTACGTGAGACACAATAATCCACACATCTCAACACCCCCCCTTAAGTGCAACTATCCTGACTAGTTGACACTTGACACAAGCCTTAAGGCCGGCTTAGCCAAACGGGCGAATATCATATTTTTCGCTAATCACAACCGAAACGCAGGATAATGGACCCGGATCGGACGAATCGGACATGCTCTGATATCATGTTAAATTTATCTTTTTTTAATATCCGTCGGGTCTAAGACGTGGAGGGGATGCACATCACAAGTGAACCTTTACATATTAGCCTTCGGGGTTCCATCCTAAAACCAATTGACAATAGGAAAAGTAACCTTGGGTTTATATGTTAGGTTCACATTACTCATTATAGTTGATGTGGGACACAATAATCCACACAACATCATATTACAGTTTAGGTAAAATTTATGGAGTAGAGAGAATCTCAAAACCATCCAAGGTGATACACCAAGTAAGAGAAAACAATATAATTGATAAACATGAATATACTTCTAGCGCCAAGCGCAAGATGAGCATTATGTCTAGTAAGACTTGAGAGAAATGTCAAATAGGGTACGTAAAGGTATGCAACAACCTAGTATTATAGAAAACATTGTATTTCTTTCTTATGCTCTAAATGAAAAATACATATTCTTTGTATTGATCAGGCCATTCAGGCTTGTTCATTAAGGTAAGAAAAAGTATCCGATCTTTATACCTAGTAAATCTTCGCACATAGGAACTTAGAGAATAAAAGCATCTAACACTCCACAAGCTAGTCCTACGAACAACACGATGACATTTGATGTTGTACTTTCTTTTCGTCCTCCATCAACGAGCCAGGCTACATTTATAATCTCCCAAATCAAAGCTAATTTCCATCTTTTTCTAGGGTACGAAGAGTCCGACTTAAATAATTTTATTGATGTTGGATGTTTGGCCATAAGATTTATGGTGGCATTTGAATTGTTCCTTAAAAAATAGGAGAGTCGGATTTGAAATCTTCCTTTTTTATATGATCTTGCATCCATACTTAGTTAGATGTGAAGAATAAGCACCGCCTTGTGTATGTGACAATCAACGGGGTGACAACCATTGATGTATGTCAAGCAATGACTTAACCACGTGACAATCGTATAAAGTTTTTTTCTGCATAACTTGACTTACATTCAATTGTGGAATTGTCAATTGAAATCTATATTTATGCATGTTGTCGTGTGATCGGGATTCTAGAACTGTTTTATTGATTGATTAACTTATTCTCATTCTACCTCTCTCGAATTCTCCAATTCTAGTTATGACAAATACAAATTTCCCCTCTCTCTTATTGCTACGATTTTACTCGTGTTTTCTGGTGGTGACCGATCAACAGAAAGCTTGGTGGCCGACTAGGTTGTCGTTGAAAATTCCTTTTTCTTCCTTATCTTTTGCTTCTGCTTTGTATTTAATTATTTTGATTAAAAGTTTTTGTCTTTGGCCGATCGAGAGTACCTTGGTTGATCAACATGTGTATGTTCTTCGTCTTTCTTTTTCTTAGTCGTGGTTTTTATATAATTTCGTTTATCATATTTTATTAACCTGTCAAACGTTAGTGTAAGATTGTAGCGGAAGGGTTCTACAATCATTCTTATTGTGTTTAAGGGCCTTAGTTTTCCCAATATGCTCTAAGTTGTTTCATAGGGTTCGATCTTGACCTATCCATCTGATCCATCTCAATCATTAGATTATCCCTTCGTTCATATCCATAATTGCCTCCCTATCAAGTCGTCAAACCGTAGTCGGTCTCCTTAACTCGGGTTCACTTCCATCTAGGATTGGCACCAAAAGATCTAGAGTCCTTACTGCTTATCCCCGTATCACACCGGCCACAGTAAACTATTATAGATCTTAGGTGTAGCTCGAAAAATTTGTTGAAGATCATAATTTGAAATAAATAAAATAAATTAAAACCAGGATTAATTGGTTCTCGATGAGAAATGTCCGGGATTGAACTTGATCCGATGACATTTTTTTCCGATAATTGAAAAAAATAACAAAATAATTTGAAATAAGCAAAATTTTTTTGAATAGTTACGCAATTAAAATTTTTTGGACTTTGACGTTAATTTTGTAGAGGACATGTGATAATAGAAGCTTCTAGTTCAATATATATAAGATACGATATGTTTTGTCCATTCCAAAGAATTAACCTATGATCTTGAAACACATGAAAAGTTTGATTAACCCTAGTCTATATAAATCGTCGACCTTTCTCAAACCCTCTCTTAATCGTTCGCTTTTCCGCCTCCTATTTTCTAGCCTTCTCAATTTCATTGTTAAGAGCTTCTACGAACATGTTAAATCGAGCCTCCAAGTTTTAATTATTGGATAAAAAAAGTTTCAAATGATATTACACAAGTATAGATTCAAACACATTGGACTAATAAAAGTTAAATTGATATTGTGCAAGTATGTATCAGGTTTGTGCAATAGTGCAACGAACAATAAGATCACAAATAACAAGTTACTTAATGACTTATCCGCTTGACGACCCACATAATAATAAAATACCACCACATTTGATATCAGTCAAACGGTCAAAAATGTATGAATTGACCTATTATTTAAAGAATAATTTAATGTCAATGTAGACAAACGACCCACATATTTTGATATTAAATCGATAAGCATAGATATTAGTCTAAATGTTAGGAAATGTATGGTTTAGCTAATCTAACCTATCTATTTAAACAAGCTTTCAAACTTATCAGTTTATGTGATTAATAATTTGGGATATAAAGGAGAAAATAATTTATTGATTATAAGTAAAATTTTAATCGGTCAGATGGATTGAGATTGAAACCAAACTAAGCTAGAGTAATTCACACTTTACATATCTCACCATATAATCAAAACCGGTAATGGAGGACTCTTGTTATTTTCAGAGGGTCCTTCTGTTGATTGCTTTTTCCAGGATTTTGTGTCCAGCACCCGACAACTATGTGCGTTTTTATCTTTTTTTTTTGCTGTGTCATGTTGATGTGAAGTTCTTGTTTGGGAGGCTCTTTGCGGACAGGCCAGATCTGGAGGTGGGACGGACACCTACCACTCTCATAGGGTATACGGAAAAGTGTTACCAGATCACCACTACAGCTGGCATCTTCTCCGAGAGGCGAGAGTTATATTCCTCGTGTCACATATGTTTATATGGATATATATATATGATTTGAGTGTTGGACTATATAAAGATTAATAACAGGATAAATGTGTGATAGCATGATGATGTGTTAATATTCCTTGCCTTGTGTTTGTGCTTATGTATTATCTCATATAAGTTTGGTTAGCTAACGGTTTTATACCGTGTTGTAGATCCTTTGCAGGTTAGGAGCACTGCAGAGTGATCCAGATGGGGTGATCCGCTGAGGGCTCCGTACACTAGGTCGCTATCGAGGGATATGGGGTCTTTTGATGTGTACAAATATATGTTTTGATTGTACTCAACGGTACTTTGTATAAACCTTTTGATTTATATATTACAGTTTTATGTTTTGGTTTTAATATGTCTGTGCCTTGTTGTAAGATCCAGTGAACTTGTTGTCAGGCTAGGGTCAGGATCCACTGTGAGATCCTAGCCCAGTAGCGCCTCGAGTCCCACGGATTCGGGGTGTTACAAAGTTGGTATCAAAGCCTTAGGTTGACAACAATGGTACTTGCTATATGCGATAAAAGTTGGATAGATAAATAAACAGAACCCGAAAAGGGTCTGACTTTTCAAAAGGTTTTGGTTTTGAAATGAGTACAAAATGTTTTGGGATAATGTGTACGTGAGCCATCGCCCCTCTGAAGATCTCGACAGTATAGATATATATAGATATTCTATTGTGATTGATTTGATATATATCTATACATATGATATATATATAGCCTTCTAAGTTAGGTTTACGTCCTCTGCAGATGGTTCAGACTAGAGCCTTACCTGCAACTGGACGAGGTAGAGGTAGACCCCCTCTAGGTAGAGGACGAGGTAGGATTCATGTTGTTGATCCACGTGCAGCAGAGGAGGTTTATGAGGGCGTTGTTGAGACTGTCGTTCCTGAGATTGGGAACGGGGCAGCTGAGAGACAGGGATCCCAGAGAGTCCAGTCTGATGACTCAGATCGTGTCTCCATGGGGGACCAGCGTTCCGCGAGTATATTAGACGTGTGGAAGAGGTTGCTAGGGTAGGTAGACATGCCTCTGATTTGCCGGCATAGGAGGGATCATCTAGGAGATCCCATGGAGTGACTTAGGTGCCAGCTGCACAGGCACCTGCTGCTGAGATTGCTAGAGTTACAGAGGAGCATAGAGGGCCTAGAACAGACACCTGGTTGAAGGCTTTTCATTAGATGGGAGTACCCCCTTTCTCTAGGAAGGTGGGATTAGAGGTTGAGCTCTGGATTGGACATGTGGACTCAGCTTTGGAGTCTATTAGATGTCCAGTGGATAGGCAGATTGAGTTGGTGCAGACTCTGTTCAGAGATTTGGCACAGTACTGGTAGAGGTCTGTACGGGGACAGGTTAGCAGTTATGACCAGATGCGGACCATGATCAGAGAGCGTTTCTGCCCTGCCTCACTAAGGAGGGAGAAACTGCGGGATTTTGTTGAAGCTGGGTTTGAGGATGTACCACTCTCTGAGGCCATCAGGAGGTTCCAGGAGGAGCGGGCTTTATTGGGTCCAGCTGCACCTTCTGCAGATCAGCATGTTTATCTCTTTTTCCGACGATTGAGGGATACTACTAGGGCCTATATGGTAGGATTTCACTGTGAGTCCTTGATGGACTACAAGGACAAAGCTTCCGACTATGAGAGGGAGCGAGCTGGGCAGAGGAGAGCTTCTCAGACCGGAGGGTCTGAGAAGAGACAGCGTACTGGGCAGACCAGTGGTACTGGTGGAGCCGCTAGTGTTGGGCGAGGCCAGAGTCGCCAGAGTTACCCCTCATCTGCACCGGCTATAGATAAGGGACGTCAGTGTTATAATTGTGGTGGTTATGGACATATTCGACCAGAGTGTACGAGACAGACAGTGACTTGTTACACTTGTGGTGGACGAGGGCACATAGCTGTTTTCTGTAGACGGGGTAGAGCTTCGTCTCAGCAGGGTTCTTCCCCTACATAGCGGGAGGTGTATAGAGACCACCACAACAGTAGTTGACACAGGGACAACAGAGGGTCCCAGATCGCCCTACTACTCAGGGATCTGCTCTTGGGCCGAGTAGAGGTAGAGGTCGTGGTGGGAGCACCACTGACACCAGAGGAGTTCAGGGTAGAGCTTTTGAGATGAGGAGTGCAGAGGAGCTAACTGCACCGACTACTACAGGTACCATTCTGATTCATGGTTTACTTGTTAGAGTCTTATTTGATACGGGTGCTACACACTCTTTTATATCTGATACTTGTGTAGAGCGTCTGGGTTTAGATACGATTGAGGGGACACCCTTTAGTATAGGGTTACCCGATGGTAGTAGGGTCAGAGGTACACGTGAGATTCGTGACTGTCCCATTTCTGTATGGACCCGTGTGTTACTAGTTGACTTCTTTGTCATGCCCTTAGAGCATGAAGAAGTCATTTTGGGTATGGATTGGATGGATAGGCATCAGGCCGTCTTAGATGTAGGTAGGAGAACTGTCACCCTCTCTACCGAGTTAGGACAAATAGAGGTTTTCCGAGGTTAGGACCTTGAGAAGTCAGGCATGGTTATCGGTGCGATGCGGGCAGCGAGACTGATTGCACAGGGTTGTGAGGCCTTCTGGTGTTATGCCATGAAGGAAGGGGAGAGTCCAACTCTAGAGGATATTCCAGTGGTTTGTGAGTTTGCAGATGTATTTGTTGAGCCGTCCAGTTTTCCGCCTCAGAGGAGTGTAGACTTCGGTATTAATTTAGAGCCTGGTAAAAGACCGATCTCGAAGGCCCCATACCGGATGACGCCTGTCGAGATGTTAGAGCTGAAGAAGCAACTCGAGGAGTTGGCGGAGAAGGGTTTCATCCGCCCTAGCGTATCCCCATGGAGAGCACCTGTCCTCTTCGTACGGAAGAAGGACGGATCGCTGAGACTGTGCATTGATTACAAAGAGCTGAACAAGGTGATTATCAAGAACAAGTATCCATTGCCTCGTATTGATGACTTGTTGGATCAGCTTCAGGGAGCGACAGTATTTTCCAGGTTTGACCCGCGCTCAGGATATCACCAATTGAGGGTGAGAGAGCAGGTTGTGCACAAGACAGCGTTCCGGACCAGATATGGACACTACGAGTTTGTTGTAAGAGCCTTAGTCTTTCGGACCGAGACTTGACCTTAGCCGAGATTGGCTTTGGCCGAGTTTAGCATTTCCGCACCCGCGGGCATGACTGCCGCCCCTGCGGGTTTCCGCCCCTGCGGTTTCCGTCGGCTGCAGCCGGTTTTGTTGACTCTCTTGACCCGTGCTTTACCCTTTGCTTACTTCTTTCTTTCCCTTGGCTGATCAAGGGTTTTACCTTCACTTCTCTTCCTCTGTGCTCACGTCCTCCTTGCTTCTCCTTCACCCTTCTTGTCTTGTTCTTGATCTCTCTTGAGTTTGAAAGAGTTTTGGTGTGTGTGGTTGATGTTGGTTGATGAACTGATGTGTATGTTGAGCTTGGAAGCCAGCTACTGAGGGTATGATCTCTCCCTGCATCCTAGGACCACAAAGGTGGTAAGTGTTCTTGCTTTTCCTTCTTTCTTTCCTTGGTTCTTCCTTCTTTAGCTTAGGGTGAGATGTATTGATCATAGGGTGATGATGGAATGTGTGTGCTGTTGCATGTGTGTGGTTTTGGTTGAGAGAAGACGTGATTTGATCACGTGAAGAGCCGAAGAGAAGCCGCGGGATCACATTCTGCACGGTCGCCTCCCCCGCGCCTGGAAGCCGCCGCCCCTGCGGAAGCCGTGCCGCAGCGCCCGCGCCAGCGCCTTGCCTACGTTGCCTGCGTCCCGTGTCACCGCGCCTGCGGCTGTTCCCTGCCGCGCCTGCGGGTTGTCTACTCCGCTCCTGCGTCCCTTGATGACGCAGGTGCGTCTTGTTCCAGGACTACCAATAGTTGGGTAGTTCCTTTCCTTCCTAGTATGATGGACTTAGTACCATGCTAGGTATCGGATGTTGATAAGTATGATATAGATATGCCGGTTAGGGCTTTGAGATTTACGAGTTGGATATGATCCTTATGGATCCCTTGGGTCTAGGTGTGACCCTTTGTGTGATAGTAGATTGATATATATATATGTATGCCTTGTATAGGATGTGTTGCCCTCCAGATTGGAGTGGACGTATATGAGAGCTGATCATAGTTGGGATTACTTCCGAGATTGAGGTAAGTCCATAGGACTTACTTAGCTATTATCCTTATATTGGATGTATGCTTGAGTGGTGTTTGTTATATGCTTTATAGCATGTGATATGGTTCATTACCAACTTATATTATATTGACCGCCCATTGTAGTGGTTGTGATAACCTTTCCCTTTTATCCCGTAGTGGAGTCTGGAAGGTTCTCTGTAGTCATGCCAGATATGGTATACGGGAAGGTCCCTCACCACTCCCATAGGGTACACGGGAGGTGTGCCGATACTACTCCAGCTGGCTATAGCACCCAGAGGCGAGGATTATATTCCTCGTGTCACATATATTCATATACATTTATTTATACGATTGAGTAATTGGACTTATTAAAAGATAATAAACCGGGTAAATGTGTGATATCATGATGAGGTGTTAATATTCTTGATATGTGTTTGTGCTCTAGCATATTCTTATATATGTGTATGGTTAGCTAACGGTTTTATACCGTGTTGTAGATCCTTTGCAGGTTAGGAGAGCTACAGAGTGATCCAGAGGGGTGATCCGCTGAGGGCTCCGTACACAGGGTCGATATCGTGGGATTATGGGGTTTTTATGTTGTACGGATATGTACTTTGATTTTGTACTTAGCGGTTATACTGTATTACCTTTTGACACATATTTATACACATCAGTTTTATGTTTTGTTTTAATCTATTGGTGCCTTGTTGTAAGATTCAGTGAAATTGTTGTCAGGCTAGGGTCAGGATCCATTGTGAGATCCTAGCCCAGTAGCACCTCGAGTCCTACGGATTTGGGGTGTTTCAAAGTTGGTATCAGAGCCCAGGTTGACAACAATGGCACTTGTAATATGCGATAAAGGTCGAATAGATAAATAAACAAAACCCGAAAGGGGTCTGACTTTTCAAAAGATTTTGGTTTTGAAATGAGTACAAATGTTTTGGGATATCGTGTACGTGAGCCACCGCCCCTCTGAAGATCTCGACAGTATATATATAGATATTCTGTTGTGATTGATTTGATATATACATACGGCATATATATAACCTCATAGGTTAAGTGCACTTGTTCTGCAGATGGCTCAGACTAGAGCTGTATATGTAGATGGACGAGGTAGGGAAAGATCTCCTCTTCCTCCAGTAGATGTAGGACAGAGTCAGATTCCGGATGATGATCCATCTGCAGTGGAGGAGGTTCATGAGGTTGCCACTGAGAATGTTGTTCCTGAGATCGGGAACGGTATAGCTAGGAGACATATACCCCAACGAGTCTAATTTGATGACTCGGGTTATGTCATTATGAGGGACCAAATTTCTGTGCATACATCAGACAAGTGGAGGAGGCTGCCAAAGCGGGTAGATGTACCCCGGATCTGCAAGCACTTGGGGAATCGTTTGAAGGACTTCATAAAATTATTCAGGTGCCAGTTATACCGGCAGGTGTTGCTGAGGTTACTCAAGTTTCAGAGGAGCATAGAAGGCCTGGGAAAAGACAGCGAATTGGGTAGACCAACGGTGCTGGTAGAGTTTTTGATTCTGAACTAAATCGGAGACGTCCAAGTTACCCCGCAGCGGCACTGGTTGCAACTACGGGTCGACGGTGTTTTAACTGTGATGATCCTGGACATCTACGACCAGCGTGTACAAAGCCGTTAGTAACTTGTTCTACTTGCGGAAGGCGAGGTCACATAGATATTTTTTGTAGATGGGGTGGAGTTTCATCTCAGCTGGATACTAGTGGAGTTTCATCTCAGCTGGATACTGGTGGAGTTTCATCTCAGCTGGATACTGGTGGAGTTACTGGTTTAGGGCGAGGTCAGAGTCGCCAAAGTCATCCCTCATCTGCACCGGTTACAGATAGGGTACGACAGTGTTACAACTGTGGTGATTATGGGCATATCCGACCATAATGTACGAGGCAGACGGTGACTTGTTACACTTGTGGTGGACGAGGTCACAAAGCCGTCTTTTGTAGACAAGGTGGAGCCTCGTCTCAGCAGGGTTCATTACCTGCCAGTGTAGTGGGGGGTGGGCAGAGACCACCTCAGCAGCAGACACAAGGACAACAGAGAGACCTAGATCGTCTTACCACTCAGGGATCTGCTCCTGGGCTGGGTAGAGGCAGAGGTCATGGTGGGAGCACCACTGACACCAGAGGGCCACAGGGCCGAGTTTTGAGCTGAGGAGTGCAGAGGAGCCAGCTGCACCGCCTGTTACAGGTACCATTCTGATCCATGGTTTACCTGTTAGAGTTCGTTTGATACTGGAGCTATGTCTTCTTTTATATCTGATGCTTGTATTGAGTGTTTGAGTTTAGATATGATTGAGGGGATACCCTTTAGTATAGGGTTACCCGATGGTAGTAGGGTCAGAGGTACCCATGAAATTCGTGACTGTCCCATTTCTGTAGGGACCCGTGTTTTACTAGTTGACTTCTCCGTCATGCCATTAGAGCATGAAGAAGTCATACTAGGTATGGATTGGATGGATAGACTTTCTGCAGTCTTAGATATAGGTAGGAGGACTATTACCCTCTCTACCGAGTTAGGCCAGATAGAGGTTTTCCGAGGTTGGAACCTTGGAAAGACAGGTACGGTTATCAGCGCTATACGGGCAGGCAGATTGATTGCACGGGGTCGCGAGGCCTTCTGGTGTTATGCCATGAAGGAGGGGGAGAGTCCAGCTGTAGAGAACATCCTAGTTGTTTGTAAGTTCACAGATGTTTTGCTGAGCCTTCCAGTTTGCCGCCTCAAAGAAGTGTGGATTTTGGGATTGAGTTAGAGCCTGGTACTAGACCGATCTCGAAGGCCCCATACAGGATGGCGCCTGTCGAGATGCTGGAGCTGAAGAAGTAACTCGAGGAGTTGGCTGAGAAGGGCTTTATTCGCCCTAGCGTGTTCCCATGGGGAGCACCTGTCCTCTTCGTACGGAAGAAGGACGGATCACTGAGGTTATGTATAGGTTACAGAGAGCTGAACAAGGTGACCATCAAGAACAAGTATCCACTGCCTCGCATTGATGATTTGTTAGATCAGCTACAGGGAGCGACTGTGTTCTCCAGGATTGACCTGCGTTCTGGGTATCACCAGCTGAGGGTGAGGGAGGAGGATGTGCACAGGACAGCATTCCGGACCAGATATGGCCACTACGAGTTTGTAGTGATGCCATTTGGGCTTACGAATGCCCAACCATCTTTATGAAGTTGATGAACAGTATCTTCATCGACTTCTTGGATCAGTTTGTGGTGGTATTCATAGATGGTATTCTGGTGTACTCTCGCAGTAGAGAGGAGCATGCAGGACAATTGAGGACTGTATTGCAGGTTTTACGGGATAGAAAACTTTATGCTAAGTTCTCTAAGTGCGAGTTTTGGATGCCAAAGGTAGCATTCCTGGGTCATGTGGTATCAGCTGAAGGAATTAAGGTGGATCTGGCGAAGATTGAGGCAATAGTAGCATGGACTACACCGACGAACGTCAAGGAAGTACGTAGCTTCCTTGGCCTAGCCGGTTATTACAGACGCTTCGTGGAGGGATTCTTTGTGATTGCCCGTCCACTGACGAGTTTGTTGAGGAAGACTACCAGATTTGTGTGGTCTGATCAGTGCATGCAGAGTTTTGAGGAGTTGAAGAGGCGTTTGACTTCTGCTCTTATTTTGGCACAGCTAGAGGGTACTGAGGATTTTGTGGTTTACAATGAAGCATCCAAGTTGGGCTTGGGATGTGTTTTGATGCAGAGAGGCAGGGTGATTGCATATGCGTCTCGACAGCTGAAGACGTATGAGGAGAACTACCCTACTTATGATCTGGAGTTGGCAGCGGTAGTTCATGCACTGAAGATCTGGAGACATTACCTGTATGGTGCTACGTGTCAGATCTTCACAGACCATAAGAGTCTGAAGTACATTTTCACGCAGCGGGAATTGAATAACCGCCAGCTTAGGTGGCTCGAGCGGATCAAGGACTTTGATTTAGAGATTCTGTATCATCCAAGGAAGGCGAACGTTGTCGCCGACGCCCTGAGTAGGAAGACGCCTCGAGAGCAGACGATTGCGAGATTGACAATTCAACATCAGTTGTAGAGGGATTTGACCTGATTGGAGTTGGACATTCGGTTTCCGGATGAGGATGCCCGGGTGAGTACTTTAGAGGTTCTACCTGATCTGTTGAGTGAGCTCCAACAGAAGCAGGAGACCTGCTAGATCTTGATGAGGATACGAGATAGGATGTCTCGGGATGAGGCACCACAGTTCCTGCTAGGAGCAGATAGAGTTTTGAGACGCGCGGTCGCATCTGTGTATCTGCTGATACAGAGCTGAGACAGAAGATTTTACAGAGGCTTACTGTACAC
>CM008280.1:18480244-18518764 GCA_002319775.1 Fagopyrum tataricum | reverse complement strand
TGTACAAATGGAGATAATCGTCTCTCTTTCCGCAAACTGGTGTTCTCCATAACAACTTCAAATCAAGAGTTTAAGATATAATCTAAGCTCTTGTTACCGTTCCTTTATGATTCCACATCCTGGTTACTCTCCCCACACTCATCCATAGACCACCGCACATGCGCGTTCTCGTTGTCACCAATTAGTGATAATGACCATTCTCCTATGTCAATGCCATTCTCATGAAGGCTACCCTCTCGGGTACCTTAAACTCCGTTAACTCATTCTTCATTCCACGCTTCCTTTTCCTTCAGAGATAAATATACCCTTCTCGGCGTTGTTGAGTCACATGACTCGCCTTCATAGGCTTAACCGCGCTCGTGATATCTTGTAAGTGCGTCTTCTCAAATCTCTAACGTTAGTTAGCATCCACGTGTTGCTCTCATCTTCTTAGGATCATCATTTATACATACTTCCTCCTTTTTGGCGTTTCTTCGCCTTATCGTCATAACGGAAACCGGTCAACTCCGCGTAAATCCCCACCTTGCCATTCTTCTCATAACTCTCGTAATGTTGACTCTTCACTTAATGGTACCTCGTAAGCTTAACTTACGGTATCTTACATCTTTCACACTTGGTTCGATCACGTTTTCATCTTGACTCCAAAGCTTAGGAGCGTCTAAGGAAAGCTTCACTTCTCGTGATGGAACACCGACTTTAACCTTGTTAGAATGCACCCATCTCCTCCTTGATTCGCATCTTTAGTTGTCCACGCGTCTTCTCGAAGAACTTAAGTTTTTTTATCTCCATTGTTCTCGTCGTACGTAGTCCTCAAACACGGTAACTCCAATGGATGCTCCCCTGGTCCTGGCAGATGGAGAACTCTGCGCCCGGACCTCCCAACGTCCTATCCCTAGCCTTGGAACAATGCTCTCTGCGACGTCCTCTACGGGGACCTCGACTGCTGGTGCACCCACAACTGGCGGGTCCGCAATGGGATACATCCCCGACTCTCGCGCCTGGAGGTCTTCCTACTCGTCCCCGTATCGGGGTAGGGAGAAGAGGGGTCTACCCCTGGCGGGTCCTACGTAAGCGGTAGCTCTCGTACGTGCTATCTAATAGCGTATGACATTTACTTATGTATAATATGTAGGTAACTATTATGATCTCGTATGATAAAACTTCTAAAAGCATAAGGTAAGCATAATCACAAAACACATCCAAGGCATACAAGCCCAAACATCCTAAGGCCACATACGTAGCTAGGTACATACAAATCCACAAACATCCTAAGGTCATATATTTATATATAACTATGTAATAATATATACATACTTTTAATCCAGAGATCTATGTCGCCGAGGTTTGCGGAAGGAGTGGTGGTCCCGTACATTCTAACCCAAACCCGACTCATGCACATGATTTTAAAACGAAAAGTCAGAACCCGTGTGGGTTCTGTTTATTCCTCATTCGGCCATTAAAAAGATTGCGAGTGCCATTGTTGTCAACTTGGGCTCTGATACCACTTTTGTAACACCCCAAATCCGCGGACTCGGATGCTACGGGCGAGACCTCACAATGGGTCCCGACCCTTATCTTGACAACAATTTCACCGGACCTTTTTCAACAAGGCACAAATAAAGGCCAAAACTAAAAACGTTTATAATGTATGCGAACCGAAAAAGAAAGATACAAAGTGGAAACTCAGCCAAGTCCTCAAAACAACATAACTCCAAGAAAAAACCAAACGTACAACATAAAACCCACAACGAAACACAAACCCAAAAACGTCCCCGTCCTATAATGTACTGAGACCCCGACTGTCCACTCCTCCACCTCACTCGGCGGCATCCTAACCTGCAAGTCATCTACAACCACGGTTTAAAACCGTTAGCTCATATTCGAAGCATTAGAAAAGGGTGAATGCACAAAACACACATAGCACATACAAACTCCAAAAACACACAAGTCCGGTATATTATCTTTTTATTATTAAATCGTATCCCGTTCTAATTCAACTTAGGTTGTGTGACACGAGACCACCGTCTCTCGCCTCGGTCCCTCCTACCGGCAAGGAATGGGTACGGATGCACCCGACCGTATACCCACCGGGCAGTCGCCATGATCCTCCTAGCCCCAGGCAAGGCTAGGCAGAAGATGTCACCGCCCGTTATCATACACTTGGGCCAAAAATATATATAAGGTCGGTGGTCCTATTTACCGGTTTTAGTTGTTTATAACAAGAACATAAACACACACCACCAAACACGCATCAATTTAATACATAAAATACGAGCTAAGTAAGTCCGGAGACTTACCTCGTCACACCGCTCTTGCTTCCTTAAGGAGGAAGCCCACAACCTGCTCACAAGAGATATGCATATCAATACATACTCACTCTCAAGAAGTCTTAGACTTCACTCTAGTGATCTATGCAAGATCACCTAACCCTCAACTAGGAATGCATCCTAGGTCCCAGTACTCATCATACTCTCCACACATGAAACAACCCACAACAGTTTATAACATCACAAGATATTAATCCTCAACCCAAGAGGCACAAACTAGCTAGAAGATCCATCATGCTGACATGCTCATATCCAACAATTATATCGAGCCTTAAGGGCTCCTAAGTTCACAACCACTACATGTCTTCTCACACTACTCTAGATCCATCCTAGGCAAGCTACTACATGATTCAACAACAAAACTAAGGAAGGAACGAAGAGTGAAGGAGAGGTGAAGCCTACTGTTGCAGAAACCGCAGCCGCGGAGTCAAGCTGGCGCCCAACGGAACACAGGAGCCGCCCCGCGGAACCAGGAGCCGCCCCTGCGCCTGGCTGCCGCCTTGGAGTCGTGGTCTGGCGCCGCACCCACGGCCGTGCCGAGCCGCCCCTGCGGCTGTGCTGAGCCGCCTCCGCGGGTTCTGTGCAGAACGTCGTCTTCTTCATCTTCGATCGTTGGATCATTGGCTCCAAAGTGCTTCTTTCTCTTCCTAGATCTTCTCCAAACACCCACCACTGGCTTCGGCACCTCTCCTCGACCTAATCGAGCTAAGAACACAAGCATGCAAAGGACTTGTGAAAACCTCTCAAAGCGTCATCCATGGCCATGGATGAAGGAGGGAAGAAGAAAGGGGGTGAGCAGTCATGGTGAAGAAGGAAGGAAGGAAGGGAAGAGACTTACCACTCCAAATCTTCACTTCTCTGCTGCTGCAACCCACACATGCAATCTCCACAATCAACAAAGGAAGAAGAAGAGAAGAGAAGAGAAGAGAAGAGAGGAAGAGTGGAGATGAAAAAAGAACGTGAAAGAGAAGAGAGGAGAGAGAGAGAGGGGACAAGGGCTGCAATGTGGGAGGGGAGTTGACCCCTTGTCACATCACCATGGAATGAGGGGTCAGAAATGACCCCTTTTCACTTCGACTCGGAACGAAGGGTCGAAAAGCGGAGAAAAAGGAAAAACGACGAGTCAGCTCGGAATTTTCTTTTGAATAAATCCCGACACTCGGCATCTCGTGCCTGCGGGAAGATCTATAAAACACTCTAAGTCCGGGATAAAATTTCCGGGCATTACAATACCGGCAATTGGAGAAGAGTTCAACTTCGAGCTCAAGCCGGGCTTGATCCACTTACTCCCGTCCTTCAATGGATTAAGTGGGGAAGATCTCATCAAGCACTTGGGGAAGTTTCACACCGTTTGCATGAGCATGAAGCCGGCAAACGTGACCGAAGAGCAAATCAAGATGAGAGCCTTCGGATTCACCCTAAAAGATGGGGCGGATGATTGGTACTACCATCTTCCGTCCGGGAGCATTGATACGTGGGACAACCTCCATAAGGAATTTTTGGAGAATTACTTCCCCGCAAAAAAGGCCAATAGCTTGATGAAGGCGATAACAAACATCGAGCAAGAGGCGGACGAAACTCTCTATGAGTGTTTCGAACGCTTCGCGAGATTGAGATCCAGTTGTCCTTTCCATGGGTACTCTACCCAATATCTAGTCTTGTACTTGTACAATGGCTTACTAGACAATGAAAGGAGGATCGTAGACGCCGCTTGTGGAGGTAACATTCTAAACTCCACTCCCGAACTTGCTTTGGATAAAATTCAGGAATTGGCGGAAGGAACAAGGAACTTTGGTAGGACTTCTACCAAAAGAGGGGTACATGTTGTACACCCCCAACCAGCCAGAGATATCCACGGAGATTTCCGAACTAAAAGGAGATGGTGAAGAGGCTCACCTTGATGGGGACTCTACAACAACTAAAGGCTTGTGGAGTATGTGCTGATCCTTTCCACCCCACGGACTTGTGTCCACAAGTCCAAGATGACTCCGCTGCAGAGGTGAATGCCATAGGATATGGACAAGAGCAGCAACGCCAACGGGACAACCCATATGCTCAAAATTACATGCCGGGTTGGCGTGATCAACAAAACTTCCAATGGAGGGACCAACAAAACCGACAGCAACAACATCCCCG
The DNA here is from genome assembly GCA_002319775.1 of Fagopyrum tataricum. Lineage (NCBI taxonomy): Eukaryota > Viridiplantae > Streptophyta > Magnoliopsida > Caryophyllales > Polygonaceae > Fagopyrum > Fagopyrum tataricum. The sequence continues at coordinate 18,514,301 of CM008280.1, read as the reverse complement.
CCAAGGTATGTCACAATCCACTGAAAAATATGCTACTAGTTTTAACTAAACGTTTTGCTACTCATGTCCAAACAACGGAGTCAAGCATCAAGAATCTTGAGAAGCAATTGGGAAATGGGAAATGGAGGAGGCAATTACGAGGATCGAAGCTCGAACCTCAGGGAATCTGCCTTCCCAAACTGTTGTGAACCCCAAGGAGAGCTTATGTGCCATTTCCCTCAGGAGTGGAAGGATCATCAAGAGGAATGAAGAACCAGGGACGATTAACTAACCTTCTGTTGGTAAACCGCCCCTGCGCATGGAGGATGCCGCCCCTGCGGCTGAAGTCACCCCGCACCCGCGGTCCTGCCCTTCCGCCCCAGCGGCAAACAACATAGAAAGTGCTCTAGAGGAAGATCCTTACGTTCGTCCTAGAATTCCACCCCTCTATGCTGAAAAACCACCAGCACCCTTCCTCGAGGCACTCAAGGAGAGAAGAGTGATAGAGGACAAAGAACTCTTTGAGACCTTCTCAAAGTGTGAGGTAAACATTCTTCTCCTTAAACTCTCGTGAAAAGTGTGCCTAAGTATGCTCGATTCTTGAAGGAACTTTGTACCATCAAGGGGAAGTAGAAGATGAAGGGAAAACAGAAGGGAAGTGAGAAGGAGCACGTGTCCGCTGTTTTCCAAACCCAAATGCCGGAAAAACGTAGCGATCCGGGTATGGTAAGTGTTCCTTGTGTCATAGGCGATACTCGCTTTGACAAAGCTATATATTCTTGATTTGGGTGCTTCTATAAATGTCCTACCCTATTCCATCTATCAATCTCTAGGCTTAGGACCTTTGCATGAAACACGGGTCTACGTCTCCGCTTCCCATGTCACCGCCTCTGCGGTGACAAGACCCCGCCCCTGCGGGTTTACCCAGAAAAGAAAAAAAAAAGAACTCGGATTTAAACCTATCCCACTCACCTCTCTCACTCCTCCTCACACATAACTCTCTTGACCAACTCTCACACACCAGCCCCAACACGCCCCAGCGCCATCAAACACCTTCCCTACGCCACCCTGCCTCCACGCCCCTGCGCCACCATCACGACGCCCCTACGCCACACCTCCGTCCTATCCTTTCCTCCAACCGGCTGCACATTTCCCTAACCCACATTCTCACAAACCCTAATGATGCGTCCTTGGAATCTTTTAAGAACGAACGCCGGATCTAGACCAAGCTAGAGCTTCAACTACTCCTTGTTTATGAGCAAATGGGAACTTTGACAGAAGTTTGATAAGGCGGAAGCGATTTGAAAATGGATGCGGAAGTGAAGGTTTGATTCGATCTAGAGAGATCGAGCAAACGTTGTAGTGGATCTGAGGGTTTGATTCTTTAGAAGAATCCTCGAAGGTGAGTTCTTGGATCTAAGACTTGATCCAAGGAAGAACTTTGAGGGGATTGAAGAGAAGTGATGCCCAGATCAAAAATGAGGATTTTCCTTCAAAATACTTGATTAAAATTAGACATGATTTACAAGTGAAGCAAGCATCCCTTATATAGTAAATGAAGGGCAAACTATTAGCCGGAAATTAAATGACGGAAAATAAAAGCGGAAATAAAAGCGGGAAATAAAGCCGGGCTAACTCCCGAATTGAAAGGCCTAGACTATCAATGTCGGAAAGTAACTCCCGGAAATAAGTTCCGGAGTTATTTCCGAAAATTAAAGACTATTATTTTTAATGTAAATATAATAAAATAAATAATAATATTTCTAGCTTGATGACGTGGTGCCGGAAGTCTATGCCATGGTGGAGTGGTGACATGGCATGCCACTAACGGGTTCAAGTGATGCGCAATGGTGCGTCGGATGATTTGAGCCGGCAGCTTGGGCGATGGCTTTAGCTCCGGGAGCGAGTGAGCGGTCCATCGGGAGCGAACCCGCAAAGCATCGTCCTCCTCATCCACGGTCATGATTGTCAAGGGCGCATCAGTCCCCCCCATCTTGGATGTGAAAACGTCTCCGTTTCACCGTCGTCAAATAGGGGCTCAACATAAGGGGCTAGATCCTTGACATTGAACGTTGGGTGCATGCCGTAGGAATCCGGAAGCTCCAACTTGTAAGCATTCGGACCATGGCGGGATAGGATCCGGAAAGGGCCATCACCTCGATCCGATAGCTTGCCCTTGCGTCGAGATGGAAAACGCTCCTTCCTTAAGTGGAGCCAAAACAAGATCGCCGGGCTTGAAAGATATGTCGCGACGGCCCTTGTTGCGTTGTTCGGCAAGTTGGGCGGCACGACGTTGGAGTTGTGCTCTTGTCCTCTCATGAAGTTCAATGATTGAGGCGGCTCGACTTGCGGCGGTGATGTGTTCACCGTCCTTGAGTGGGCGTGGTGTGAAGTCCAAAGGCGTGTGTGGATTAAGGCCGTAGACAACTTCAAATGGTGAGAGTTTAGTTGCCGAGTGCCTAGACCTGTTATATGAAAAACTACACACCCGAAAGTAAGGCCCTGCTCGTTAGAGCTTAGCTTTGAGAATTTTGAAAGCTAATAGGTGTTTGGTGGGAGGAGATTTTTGTGGAGATTAGAGTTTTAGTAGCTTTTCGTGTAGCTTTTTTGGGTAGCTTTTTTGAAACCTTTGTGAGAGAGCTTTTTCATGAGAGCTTTCTATAATTGGTCCAATTTACCCTCAAATATATATATGCATGTTTTATTATTATTTTTAACACTTATCCCTTTTAGTAATTTCACCACAAAAAAATCTACCCTTAAATCTCCACATACCAAACACTCTTTAGCTTTTTTGTTAGATTTTCATATTTTATAAAAGCTACCAATACTCTACCCAAAAATCTACCGGAAAAAGCTTAAACTACACAAAAAGCTTAAACTACCGAAAAATCTCGTTCCACCGAACAGGCCCTAAGTCCTCCCACTTTTTGTGGTTGTTCCCAGCGTTGCTCTAAGTAGAGCACAAGAGTCCGATTGGTCACCTCCGTTTGACCATCGGTTGGGGGTGATAACTACTTGAAAACAACAAGTTGGTTCCAAGTTTTCCCCCATAACGTCCTCCAAAAGTGACACACAAACTTCACGTCCCGATCACTAAGGATGGAACGTGGTATCCCGTGTAAGCGCACCACATTGTTAAAGAATAACGTGGCGACATCGCTAGCATTGTTGGTGCTCTTACACGCGATAAAATGAGCCATTTTTGAAAAACGGGCCGACTACCACNGAAAACCTCTATCTGACCTAACTCGGTAGAGAGGGTAACAGTCCTCCTACCTACATCTAGAACTGCCGAGTGTCTAGCCATTCAATCCATACCTAGAATGACTTCTACATGCTCTAATGGCATGACAAAGAAGTCAACTAGTAACACACGGGTCCCCACAAAAATGGCACAACTGTGAATCTCACGGGTGCCTCTGACCCTAACACCATCGGGTAACCCTATAATAAAGGGCATCCCCTCAACTGTATCTAAACCCAGACGCTCTTCACATGCATCAGAAATAAAAGAGTGCGTAGCACCAATATCAAATAAAACTCTAACAGGTGAACCATGAATCAAAATGGTACCTGTAGCAGTAGGTGTACCTGGCTCCTCTGCACTCCTCAGCTAAAAAACACGACCCTATGGGCCTCTGGTATTAGTGATGCCCCCACCACGGCCTTTGCCTCTACTCGGCCCAGGAGCAGATCCCTGAGTCGTAGGGCGATCTGGGACCCTCTACTATCCCTGACTCTGCTGCTGCTACTGAGGTATTCTCTGTTCACCTCTTGCTGCACTAGCAAGAGAAGAATCCTGCTGTGATGAAGTCTCCCTCGTCTATAGAAGGTAGCTCTATGACCAGGTCGGCCACAAGTGAAACAGGTCACTGGCTGCCTAGTACACTCTAACCTCATATGCCGATACTCACTGCAGTTGAAGCACTGCACTCCCTTATCTGCACCAGGTGTAGATGGAGGACGACTCTGGCCTCGCCCTGAACCAGCAGCTCCACCAGTACCACTGACCTGACCAGTCCTCTGTCTCTTCTCAGACCCTCCGGTTTGAGAAGCTCTCCTCTGGCTAGCTCTCTCCTTCTCGTAGTCAAAAGCCCGGTCCTGATAATCGACCAAGGTCTCACAGTGAAAACCCGCGATATAGGTACGGGTAGTATCCCTCAGAGGTCGGGAAAACAAATACACGTGCTGATCTATTGAAGGTGCAGCTGGACCCAACAATTCCAACTCCTTCTGGAATCTCCTGATGGCCTCTGAGACCGGTACAATTTCGAACCTAGCCTCAACAAAGTCTCGCAGTTTCTCCCTCCTCAACGAGGCAGGGCAGAAACGCTCTCTAATCATCGTCTTCATCTGATCATAACTGGTAACTTGACCCCGTACTGATCTCCACCAGTGTTGTGCCAAGTCCCGGAATAAAGTCTGAACCAGCTCAATCTGTCTGTCAGCTGGACAGCGAATAGACTCCAGAGTTGAGTCAACATGCCCGATCCAGAGCTCAATCTCCAACCCCATTTTCCCAGTAAAAGGGGGTACACCCATCTGATAGAATGCCTTCAACTAGGTATCTAGTTTAGGCCCTCTCTGCTCCTCTGGTGCTCTGGCCATCTCAACAGCAGGTACCTATACAACTGGTACCTAAGTAACGGTGTGGGACCTCTCAAATGGTCCCTCCTGTGCCTGTAAATCTGGGGCACGTCTACCGGCTCTGGCAGCCTCCTCAACACGTCTGATATAAGCATGAAACTCTGATCTATCCATAGAGACACGATCAAACTCACCAGATTGGGCTCTCTGTGCCCCCTGTCTCTCAGTTGCCCTTTCCCACTCTTAGGAACGGCGCTCTCAGCAACCTCCTCATGTATCTCTCCCGCATGTGAACCGTCAGCAGGAGTCCTACCCGGTCCTCTACATAGAGGGGGTCTACCTCTACCTCGTCTCGTTGCAGGTAAGGCTCTAGTCTGAACCATCTGCCGAAGACGTAAACCTATCTTAGAAGGCTATATATATGCCATATGTATAGATATATCACAGATCAATCACAACAGAATATCTATATATAACTATATTGTCGAGGTCTTCAGAGGGGTGATGGCTCCCGTACACGGTATTCCAAAACATTTTTACTCATTTCAAAACCAAAACCTTTTTAAAAGTCAGAACCCTTTTCGGGTTCTGTTTAGTTATCTATTCGACCTTTATCGCAGATTACTAGTGCCATTGTTGTCAACCTGGGCTCTGATACCAACTTTGTAACACCCCAAATCCGTAGGACTCGGAGTGCTACTGGGCTAGGATCTCACAATGGATCTTGACCCTAGCCTGACAACAATTTCACTGATCTTACAACAAGGCATCAATAGATTAAAACAAAACATGAAACTGATATACATATATATATCCAAAAAGGTAATACAATGTACCGCTGAGTACAAAGAAACTAAACTTTACATCAAAATAACCCATATCCCCGATACCGCCCCAGTGTTCGGAGCCCTCAGCGGATCACCCACTCTGGATCACTCTGCAGCTCTCCTATCCTGCAAAGTGTCTACAACACGGTATGAAACCGTTAGCTAACCAAACACAAATATAGCAAGATGCTAGAGCACAAACACACATTAGAAATCTTAACACATCATCATGCTTTCATACATTTACCCGGTTCATTATCTTTATAAAGTTCAGCAATCAACTCGTATATAATATCCGTATAAACATAGGTGACACGAGGAATATAACCCTCGCCTCTGGGTCCAATAGCCAGCTGGAATGGTGCCTGGAACACTACCCTGTGTACCCTAAGGGAATGGGAAGTGCCCGAACCGTTTACCAGGTATGGCCTGCCTACAGAGAACCTCCTAGACTCCCAGCGGGATGAAAGGGCAAGTTATCACAACCCTACAATGGGCAAGCAATATACCATAGGTCGGTGACCATCATAACACATGATATAAACATATAACACACACCACTCATGCACAACATCCTATAAAGGAATGGCAACTAAGTAAGTCCCACGGACTTACCTCAACCTCGTAGTCGTCTCACTGGATCAACCTCAACTCAGTCCACTCCAAACTGGAGGATAACACGGCCTATACAAGGCATTCACAGATATCAAACTCCTATCACATAAAGGTCACACCTAGACCCAAGGGATCCATAAGGGATCATATCCAACTCGTAAACCTCAAAGCCCTACCCGGCATTTCAGTATCATACTCATCAACATCCGAATCTTAGCATGGTACTAAGTTCCTCATACTAGAAAGGAAAGGAAAGGAACTACCTAACTATAGGTAGTCCCGGGACAACACGCACATGTGTAAACTAAGGACGCAGGGGTGGAAGAGATCACCCGCAGGCGCGGAAGGTAAAATCCGCAGGGGCGGTGACAAGGTTGCCGGCTAACACAGTCACGGCGCAGGCGCTGGCGCGGGTGCGATGGCACGGTTTCCGCAGGGGCGGTGACTTCTAGCCGCGGGGGCGGCGACAGTGCAGAGAGAAATCTCGCGGCTTCTCTTTAGCTCTTCACGTGATCAAATCACGTCTACTCTCTTCCAGATTCATAGACAAGCATAAACATACACATTTCAACATCATCCTATGCTCAAACCATCTAATCCTAAGCTAGGGAAGGAAGAAGAAAAGGAAGAAGGAAGAGAAGAAGGAGAAGAAGACTTACCACTGCTGAAGATCTAGGCAGGCAAAAGCATAAGCACTACTCAGCTGGCTTCACAAGCTCAGCAACCACAACTAGCATCAACAGCCACACAACCACACACAACTCTACCAACTCAAGGGAAAAACCAACTCAAGCTCAAGGAGAAAGAAGAAGAAGCATGAAGGACGTGAACTGGATTGGAAATGTGAGGAAACCCTTTCTCAGCAAGGTGAAACGAAGAAGGTAAAGAAAGGTAAACCATAGGTCAAAAGAGTCAACAAAACCGGCTGCAGCCGCCGGAAATCGCAGGCGCGGGTTTCCTGGCCGCAGGGGCGGAACAACAGGGGAGCCGCTGAGGCGGCCTCACAGACCCGCGGGGGCGGCTAAGACCAAAACTCACTCCCAAAACTAAGGCTCTTACAGTCAAAGTCCTTAATCAGCTCCAACCATCTCCTCTGGCGGTTATTCAACTCCCGTTGTGTGAATATATACTTCAGACTCTTATGGTCTGTGAAGATCTGGCACGTAACCCCGTACAAGTAGTGTCGCCAGATCTTCAGGGCAAGAATCACTGCCGCTAGCTCAAGATCGTGAGTAGGGTAATTCTCCTCGTACGGCTTCAGCTGCCGAGAAGCGTACGCAATAACCCTACCTCTTTGCATCAAAACGCACTCCAATCCTAGCTTGGAGGCGTCACTATACACTATAAAAACCTACACGCCCTCAGGCTGGGCTAAAACAGGAGCGGAAGTCAACCTCCTCTTCAGCTCCTCGAAACTGTGCTGACAAGGCTCGGACCAAACGAACCTGGTAGACTTCCTCAGCAAGGAAGTGAGCGATCGTGCAATCACGGAGAAACCCTCAACAAAATGGAGGTAGTATCCCGCTAAGCCTAAGAAACTGCGCACTTCCTTGACCTTCCTAGGAGGCGGTCATGAGGAAACAAACTCTATCTCCGCCGGGTCAACCATGACACCCTCGGCGGAAATTATATGACCCAGGAATGCCACCTAGGACATCCTGAACTCACACTCAGAGAGCTTAGCGTAAAGCTCTTTTTATCATGGAGAACTCGAAGCACCGTCCTCAGGTGTCCCTCATGCTCCTCTCTACTCCGGGAGTAGACTAAGATGTCGTCTATAAACACTACCACAAACTGGTCTAAGAAGTTGATGAAGATGCCGTTCATCAACTCCATGAAGTAAGCCCATATGGAATCACTACAACTCGTAGTGACCATGGTTTGTCCAGTATGCGATGTTTGCACTACCCCAATCTCGACTTCTCAATTGGTGACAATCAACCTTAACTCGATTTTAGAAGAGACCACCGACTCTTGCAACCGGTCGAGTAGATCATCTACACGTGGTGAGAGGGTACTTGTTCTTCATTGTAATCTTGTTCGGCTCATTGTAGTCGATGTACAAATGGAGATAACCGTCTCTCTCCCCGCAAACTGGTGTTCAACAAAACAACTTCAAAACAAGAGTTTAAGATATAATCTAAGTTCTTGTTACCGTTCCTTTAGGATTCCACAGCCTGGTTACTCTCCCCCACACTCCTCCATAGACCACCCGCACATGTGCGTTCTCGGTTGTCACCAATTGGTTGGTAAATGACCTTCTCCTACGTCAATGACTTACCATTCTCCTATGCTTCCATGTTACCATTCTCATGAAGGCTACCCTCTCGGGGTACCTTAAACTCCGTTAGCCCATTCTTCATTCCACGCTTCCTTTTCCTTATGCGAGATAAATATACCCTTCTCGGCGTTGTTGAGTCACATGATTCGCCTTCATAGGCTTAACCGCACTTCATGATGTCTTGTAAGCGCGTCTTCTCAGAATCTCTAACGTTATTTAACATCACGTGTTGCTCTCATCTTCTTGGGATCAGCAATTATACCTGCTCCATCCTTTTTGGCATTTCTTCGCCTTATCGTAATAGCAGAAACCGGTCAACTCCGCGTAAATCCCCATCTTGCCATTCTTCTCATAACTCTCGTAAAGTTAACTCTTCGCTTAATGGTACCTCGTAAGCTTAACTTACCGTATCCTACATCTTTCACACTTGGTTCGATCGCGTTCTCATCTTGACTTCAAAGCTTAGGAGCGTCTAAGGTCAGCTTCACTTCTCGTGATGGAACACCGCCTTTTTAATCTTGTTAGAATGCACCCATCTCCTCCTAGATTCGCACCTTTAGTTGTCCACGCGTCTTCTTGAAGAACTTAAGTTTGTTATCTCCATTGTTCTTGTCGTACGTAATCCTCAAACACGGTAGCTCCGATGGATGCTCCCCTGGTCCTGGCAGATGGAGAACTCTGCATCCGGACCTCCCAACGGTCCTATCCCTAGCCTCGGGAATGATGCTCTCGGCGACGTCCTCTACGGGAACCTTATCTACTGGTGGATCCACAACTGGCGGGTCCGCAATGGGGATACGTCCCCGACCTCTCGCGCCTGGAGGTCTTCCTACTCCTCCCCGTCTCAGGACGGTAGGAGAAAGAGGGGGTCTACCCCTGGAGGGTCCTACGTAAGCGGTAGCTCTCGTACGTGCTATTTAATAGCGTATGGAGTTTGCTTATGTATAAATACATAGGCAGTACTTACTATCTCGGTATGATAACACTTCTAAAAACATAAAGGTAAACATTGTCATCAAGCACATCAAAACATACAAGTCCAAAACATCCTATGGGCACATACGTAGCTAGGTACATACAAATCCACAATCATCCTAAGGTCATATATATAACTATATATACCTATTTCTAATCCGGAGATCTACGTCGCCGAGGTTTGCGGAAGAAGTGGTGGTCCCGTACATTCTAACCCAAACCCGACTTATGCATATGATTTTGAAAACGAAAAGTCAGAACCCGTGTGGGTTTTGTTTTATTCCTTATTCGGCCTTTAAAAAGATTGCGAGTGTCATTGTTGTCAACCTAGGGCTCTGATACCACTTTTGTAATACCCCAAATCTGCGGGACTCGGGGTGCTACTGGGCGAGACCTCAAAATGGGTCCTGACCCTTAGCCTGACAACAATTTCACCGGACCTTCCAACAAGGCACAAATAAAGGCGAAAACTAAAAACCGTTTTTAATGCATATGGAAACGAAAAGTAACAAATACAAAGTGGAAACTCAACCGAGTCCTCAAAACAACACAAACCCGATCCGAAAGCCTAAAACGTATAACAACATCCCCAAACAAACGATATACAACATGACCCAAAACCATCCCCAACCTATAATGTACGGAGACCCCGGCTGTCCACTCCTCCACCTCACTCGGCGGCAGCCCTAACCTGCAAGTCATCTACAACACCGTTTAAAACCGTTAGCTCATATTCTAGGCATTAGAAAAACGGTGAAGGCACAAACACATACATATCACACATTATAAAACACGCAAGTCCCGTTTATTATCTTTTTATTACTTAGTCATATCCCGTTCTAATTCAACTTCTGTTGTGACACGAGACCCCAATGGTCTCCCCTCGGTCCCCACTTACCGGCAAGGAATGGAACGGATGCACCCGCCCGTATACCCGTCGGGCTAGTCGCCAAGATCCTCCTAGCCCCAATCAAGGCTAGGCAGTGATGTCACCGCCCGTTATCATACACTTGGGACAAAATATATATATAATGTCGGTGGTCCTAATTACCGGTTTAATAGTTATAACAAAACATAAACACACACCACAAAACACACATCCATGCTAATACGTAAAATACGAGCTAAGTAAGTCCGGAGACTTACCTCGTCACCAAACCCAAGTCAACCACACTCTTGCTTCCTTAAGGAGGAAGCCCACAACCTGCTCACAAGAGATATGCATATCAATACATACTCACACTCAAGAAGTCTTAGACTTCACTCTAGTGATCTACGCAAGATCACCTAACCCTCAAACTAGGAATGCATCCTAGGGTACCAAGTACTCATCACACTCTCAACACATGCAACAACCTACAACAGTCCATAATTCCACAAGAGTAATCTCAACAAAAGAGGGCACAGCTAGCCTAGAAGATCCATCATGCTCACATGCCCATATCCAACAATTCCATCGAGCCTTAAGGGCTCCTAGGTTCACAACCACTACGTGGCATTCTCAAGCTACTCTAGGCCATCCTAAGCATGCTACTACATGATTCAACAACAAATCTAAGGAATGAAACGAAGGATGAAGGAGAGGAGGAACCTACTACCGAAANTGCCGCCGCCCCGCGGCCAGAAGTCACCGCCCTGCGGACCTTGTGCCGCAGCCCCGCGCCGTGCCAGCGCCGTGCCTGCGTTGCCAGCGACCCTTGTCACCGCCCGGTTTGAGTGCCACCGCGCCTGCGGGTTATCCATTCCGCCCCTGCGTCCCTTGATCACGCAGGTGCGTCTTGTCCCGGGACTACCTATAGTTGGGTAGCTCCTTTCCTTTCCTAGTATGAGGGAACTAGTACCATGCTAGGTATCGGTTTATGATGAGTATGATATAGTTATGCCGGTTACGGCTTTGAGGTTTACGAGTTGGATTGATCCTTATGGATCCCTTGGGTCTAGGTGTGACCCTTTGTGTAATAGATTGTGATATATATATGTATGCCTTGTATAGGCCGTGTTGTCCTCCAGTTTGGAGTGGACCAGTTGGAGAGTTGATCTTGGTTGAGTTTACTTCTGAGATTGAGGTAAGTCCATAAGACTTACTTAGCTACTATCCTTATATTGGATTTATGCTTGAGTGGTGTGTGTGTTATATGCTTTATAGCATGTGTTATTATAGTCACCGACCTATGTTATATTGACCGCCCATTGTAGTGGCCGTGATAACCTTTCCCTTTCATCCCGTAGTGGAGTCTGGGAGGTTCTCTGTAGTCAGGCCAGATCTGGTATAAAGGAAGGACCCTCACCACTCCCATAGGGTACACGGGAGGTGTGCTGATACTACTCCAGCTGGCTAGAGTACTCAGAGGCGGGGATTATGTTCCTCGTGTCACATATCTTCATATACATCTATTTATACGATTGAGTGATTTAACTTATTAAAGATAATAAATCGGGTAAATGTGTGATATCATGATGATGTGTTAATATTATTGATGTGTGTTTGTGCTCTAGCATCTTCTTATATATGTGTATAGTTAGCTAACGGTTTTATACCGTGTTGTAGATCCTTTGCAGGTTAGGAGAGGTGCAGAGTGATCCAGGGGGGGGGGGGGTGATCTGCTGAGGGTTCCGTACACTGGGCGTATTCATGGGATTTTGGGTTTATCATTATTGTACGGATTTCAGTTTGACTTTTTACTCAGCAGTACTCTGTATCATCCTTTTGACATGTATATATATATATATATATATATATATATATATATATATATATATATATATATATATTAGTTTTTATGTTTTGTTTTTAATCTATTGGTGCCTTGTTGTAAGATTCAGTGAAGTTGTTGTCAGGCTAGGGTCAAGATCCATTGTGAGATCCTAGCCCAATAGCGCCTCGAGTCCTACGGATTCGGGGTTTTACAATAACAAGGCATAAAGAGATATTAAATCTCCTATCACTCAAAGGGGTCACACCTAGACCCAAGGGATCCATAAAGATCATATCCAACCTATAAACCTCAAAGCCATAACCGGCACCTATCGATACCATAAACATCCTCATCCTATCCTCATACACATACCTAACATGCTACTAATTCCCTCATACTAGGAAAGGAAAGGTTCTAGACTACTCTAGTAGATCCGGTACTAGACGCACCTGCGTGACAGGAGAGACGCAGGGGCGAAGTGACGGAAGGCGCAGGCGCGGCGGCACTTCCACGCAGGGGCGGTGACCGTGGCCGCAGGGGTGGCGGCGCTGGGGCGCGGTGACACAGTCACGCAAGGGCGGCAGCTTACTGGCGCGGGGGCGGCGACAGTGCAGAACCTGATCCCCGATTTCTCTTCCACTCTTCACACGATGATTTCAATTCCTTATCATTCAACATCCACATTCATACACATACATATACATACAAACATCAATATGTTTCCTAGGAGATCCAATCCTAAGCTAAGGAAGAATGAAAGGAATCAAAGGAAGTAAGAAAGAAGAAGAGTAACTCATCACTGTTGTGGCCTAAGAAAGGAAGTGATCAACCCAACACCATCACCTGGCTCCCAAGCTCAGCAACAACACACAACATCATTATTAAGGCCACACACAAGCTTTCTTGCAGACCAAGGAAATTCAAGAACAAGATCAAAGGAGAAGGAAGGAGGAAGAAGAACGTGAGCAGCTGAACATGAAGGATGAAGAAACCCTTCATCTGGAGGCAAGAGGACGATTATAAGGAAGAAAAATAGTAAAGCACGGTCCAACGGTCAACAAAGATGGTTGCAGCCGCAGAAAATCGCAAGAACGGGTTCCCTGAGCCGTAGGGACGGAACACAGGACCGCCCGCAATGGCGGCTAAGTTCTAGCTCAGTTCTAAAGATCAAGGCTCTTACAACCCGTACATAACGATTAAGTCCAAACATCGATGGACTTGAAGATACAAAATTGAGTTACAAGAACCTAAATTTGTTTGTTAAGTAAAAATGGAATCCATGTCTAAGTAAATCGCCCAATAATCAACCAAAACATCTTATATATATATTAAGGGAGAAATATTTTTTGCCACATGTCCTCAACAGGATTTTTCTCAGCCATAAATATTTTTTAATCCAGTAATATCTATTGAACAATATAAATTTTAAAAAAATTAAAAATTGAATTTTTTTTAAAAATATTGTCAAAATTTTCAATAATATATCTTCAACAATATAAATTTAAAAATTTTAAGTCAAAACTTTAAAATATTTTTTGTTTAAGTATTCAAAAAAAGTAACGTCCAAACTATTTGAATAAATTTAGCTAAAATATCATGTTTTCAATTTTTTACGTAATTGCTTTTACCAAAGTATCTAAACTTATTTTTAGTAATCATATATTTAAATTAGTAAATCTTATCTTATATCTTATTATAATATAATAAGAGGGAGACATTTTCTGCCACGTGTTCAGGAATTAACGTCAGCCATTTCTAAAAATTTTTCAGAATTTAATTCAAGTACATAAAATATTATTTATTCTAAATTAGCTATAAATACTAAAGAATAAATGAAAATTACCTAACTAACTAGAAACAAATTAATTACTGCCTATTAATTAGTAATTATTTTCGATTGTTAAGAGATATCACGTTTGAATCCTAACTAAAAAGAAATTAATGAAAATTAATTAATATCTATACCTATTATTTTCTTACTTATTTGTTAAATTGAAATAGTAAAAAAAGATTTAACACTATTTAAACCAATACAAATTATATTTACAATTCTAAAAATTATTTATAAGTTTTCACATTAAAATCACGAAATTGATCCATATTTTTTAAAAAAAATTTAAAATTTATACATAACTAGTTTATATCCCGTGCCTTACACGGGTATTTGTTAATTAATAATTGAAAACTTGCGTATGTTTATATATATATATATATATATATATATATATATATATATATATATATATATATAAATTTATATGACATATATACTTCAACTTTTAAAAATTACAAAGTGTCTCGTGTTTGAACCTTTGAAAATAAATTTTCAAAAACAAAAAAATTGTCGTTTGAACTTTTAAAACAAATTTTGACTTATTATGTAAAATCTAACCATATTTTTTTAAAAAAAAACTATAATTGAGAACTTAAAAATATTTGTTAATTATATTGAATAATATCAATAACATCAATATCTTTTAACAGTACCTATCTAATCAATTTATAATCGAAAATTAGATATAAAAAAGGATTAATTACTTTGTATAACATCAATAATATCTAACGAATCTTTTTTGTTAACTATTTCAATTAACATCAATATCTTTTTAACAGTACCTATTTAATCAATTTATAAGAAAAAATTAAATAAATTTTAAATTATTTCAATTAAGATCAATAATATCTAACTGGACTTTATGGTAATTAATTGCATAATTTTTAACCGTATCTTATAAAAATTATAGTATTATTCCATACTATTGAGATGATTAGTTTATAATAAAAAATAGCATCTAAAAAAACCTATTTCTTAAAAATAAAACTAAAATTACAGTATTATTCTATATGATTGAGATGATTAATTTATATAGATCGAAAGCCTAAACTAATTAGTATACTAAATTTGTATTGGTTGCGCCGGTAAATAAATGGATGGAGAAGATGGAAAAGAGAATGAAAGAAGATGAGCGAAAGCAATTATTTGTTATTTTTGTCAAATGATTCAATTTTTATTTATAATATATAAAATAATCATATTTTAAAAATGAGTAAAATATCGCTTATTATGTGTATTAATAAATACTATATGAGATGTAAATTAATGTTTTTTTTCCTGGAATGTAGACATTTGAGTTGCTTGTAACGTACGAAAGTAAAATTGAATGTAATACGACTTATATATAAGATGACTATATATTTATAGAAAATATTTTTTTAATAAATACGTGGATGATTACGGATTAATAAAAATTATGATTACCACGGTTTATATAACATTGAAAAGCTGATTTTCATTTTCGAATTTAAACATAACAAAAAATCTTACACTGAAGATTAATGGAATACCCGTATTAGATTTGGATAGTTGAACCGTAATCTATGATGAATAAAAAAGATTTAAAAAATGATTATATTCAATTGACCGATCTTAAAAATCTTAAACATTAACTTAAATAAACCACAATCCTTTAGCTTAATATCACCTCTGACGAAAACAATCACAGTTAACCTTCATCGTAGAACAAATTTGACTGCATATATGACTTAGTTCACCAATTTCATATTTCTGAACAACATTCCATTACAATCGGAGTCCGATTTGGATATATTATTGCAGATTTTCTGGTTCAATCATGTTCACATAAGCATATAAGATGGTAGAAAAAATTTGAATGAAACCTAATGAAAAGCATAGAGCAGAGTGAATGGAAGACACCAAACTTGTCTGTGCTCTTCCGATGGCAAGAAAATCGATGAGGCCAACTGCGCAGAAACACGCCGGCGAAGAGGTGGTCACAATATTTCAGCCGCATCTTCCACCACTTCTTTCGCAGACTACAGTCGTTAGCTTCGTATTTCACCACAATCCCCCTTCTCAGTATCCCTTCAATATCGTTGTTGTCGCTCTCATTGTTGTATTTGTACGGAACTCGTAATTTTTCTCCGTAATCCCTAATTTCCGCTGCATTGCGATCCTTCTCATACACTGCCGATACCGAAGCAGCAACATCACCATCTTCATTATTATCGCACTCCATCTTGTTCCTTCCTCTCGGATGGCTTGAACAGTTTTGAAGAAGGTAGAAAGAGTAAACAGAAGGAAAGAAGAAACAATAATATACATTTTAAACAATAATAACCACACAAAAATGTGTTTGAAAGGAGAGTATGAAATGAGAATTTTGAGAAGAATCACCTTATGTTTGATAAATTGAGAAATGAATGAGGAGGTATTTATAGGAAATGGTTTAGGGTTAGAAAAAAAAACAGATTCCGGCAGTGGAGAGGAAGGTGGAAGCCGGCGGTGCAGAGGAAAACGGCCACCAATGGCGCAGGAAAGGCGAAATTGCAGAACCCGCGGGCTTGTATGGTGGAACGTCTTCTATGTAAAGTTCCTTATACAAATTTTGAAAGTTAATAATATAATTACGATATATATTGTGTATATAAACATCAAAAGGAAGTCGAAGACGAAAGGAAAGCATGAAATTACCTGTAATATGGAGAATGATCGATAGATCACCGGATATATATAGTGTACATTGGGGTTGAAATCTTGTGGGAGAAGATTAGTTTGGGCGGTCGATATGGATAGATCTTTTATATTGATTTGATTTAAAAAGATTTTACGATAAGATTTTATGCTGATTTGATAAGGGGGATGGACTGTTAATTACGTTCAGATTTGATTTTATAAGTACATATTTGTTAATTACGTTCAGATTTGATTTACGTTTAGATTTGTTAAATAACAATTAATATATTTAAAAAATTATTTTAGTAACAAAGATTTTGTGGCTTAAGAAAAAAAATTTTAATCAGCCAAAAAATTATGGGAACACCACGTCAGCACAAGTGACGTCTCTTTTAGTATAGGTATATAGATTAATATTTATTTTAAATGAATTAACAAATGAATAAGAGAAGAGAAATATCTAACAATTTCTTTAAAAAAAATAACTATTCAGTTTGTTAAGGATAAAGAACACATACAATTAAGCATTTTTTTTATTTTCATATTTTAACTTTCGATTTCTTTATAGTTCTATTATTTTCAAACATATGAAATCGATAAATTTCAGATAATCTTTCGATTATTTTCTGGAAATTATAAGAAAAATAGTTAAAAAGATTTGATAGGTTGCAACTTGCAAGAGAAGTTTGTTTCAAACTAACATTAAATTGCAGCATTTGATCATAATAAAAAGAATTTGAGGTTCACTAATTAAAACTATGTTAAAACTAAAGGGAATATCATGTGTTTTGACTCTCCTCTTCAAACTTAAAACTATGTTAAGAGAAAATTACTTAAATTGTAATTGAAAATCATATTGGTAAGTGCAATTCCATTTTCACCTCTTTATCTTCCAACCTATACTTATGAATTTATAATTATTAACAATTTATTAAAATTCAATCCGCACAAAGTGTAGGTAATACACTAGTTAAATCAGTATATGTGGGTAATACACTAGTTAAATCAGTATATAATAAAGACAGGTAACACAACCCTAGTCCCTAAGCATAATAGGATTTTCATTAGCATTCTGCTGCTATATATGTATTGGCATCAATAATATCAATTTCAAACTGCACAATTTACTAACAAAAATGCAGCAAGTGGACATTTGTCTTCAGAGGTGAGATGTAAAATTCAGTCATATATTTACATGATAAACTACAACAAGTTTTACAAAGTATAAAAAACACATTCATTCAACTAAAAGGAGAACACATTATATAACCATTAACAAACAACAGTAGTACTATAAAAACACAAAACCTAATTTGCATCATTCAAAAACAGTAGTACTATAAAAAGGAGAACTTAATGTATAACCATAAACAAACAACAGTTGTACTATAAAAATACAAAACCTAATTTGCATGATTCAAAAACAAAAGCTACAACCCACAAATGATTTCCAAAACAAACTTATCAATTTCTTCATCATCAGACATCAGCTTTCGGTCTTCAACATTAACTGTAAATCTACTTGAGCAGTACCAAGCTCTCGATGTATTCCCTAACGCAATCAATCATCACAGGAGTATCGAATATCAACCTCTTCTCTTGAGTTGTAATGTTGTAAGATATGCACTTCATCAACCAGCTCAGCAGCATCTCGCCATTATCTTTGAGGTATAAGAACTCAGCCCAGTTACAAAGCGCAGGGTTATATTCAGGGATCTAGAACTAAACGTGTATTGTTTAGTCCATTTCAACGCTATATTATCACCTTGAGCCATTCGGGAGACCCATAGACATCCTGCATTTTCTGCATGTTTCACTACAGCTAGTGAACTCCCACCATTAACTATTATGAGCTTCCAAGAACTGTCCCGAATATTGAAATCGTCAGGCAGATAACTGGAGCCTAGTTTTTCGCTAGTCAAATCAAATGAAAACAAGTCTATAGGACGATTTGGTAACCGTCTTATGGCATATATAACGCCTCTAAGACAGACGTTTGGGGCCTCAAAAGAACGAGTAACCTGTTGGTATAAACTGGAACATCCCTGGCCTCGAAAGTCAATACTCTTCCATGAATCAGTCCCAACCGAATAAACTGCAATGAATTCCAAGCAATGTCCGGTCTCGATAGATCTGACGTACTTATAATAGTAACCTGTTGGTATAAACTGGAACATCCCTGGCCTCGAAAGTCAATACTCTTCCATGAATCAGTCCCAACCGAATAAACTGCAATGAATTCCAAGCAATGTCCGGTCCCGATAGATCTGACGTACTTATAATCCTTTCCCGATGGATCATACCCAAGGCACACCTCTCTAATCATCTTTTCCTCGGAGACTTGAGGCATGAGAGGAACCTTTCGGTATTTTCTAATGAAGGGATTCCACATCATTAGTACTTTCTCAAGATTGGGACTAAGGGATTTTAGCATGAATAAACCATCAATTGAGGAGGCTACAAGCCACCTGCCACGAACGTCGTGATATGCATGTGCGGTTGTAACCGCGACATTGCAAGATGGTGTTAAGTAGGTTCTAAGAGAGCCGATGGTTGATATGGCTGTGAAAGTTTTGCTGCACCTGATGACGCATTCCCCTCGAGCCAGGTTGCCAAATTCTTGAACTACAAACAAGTAGTCTCCACGGTTGAAGCGGGTGAGGTGTAAGCGGGTGAAGTCTGGATGGTCGATCATGGCCAACCATGACCTACACACGCAGCGAAATCGAACTAGGCTCTTTACAGGAAGCCTTGAGAGTATTTCAACACAGCAATCCTCGGGAATATAGCGCTTTAAACAGTCGTTCATAACTCTTATCTCCTTCCTCTCCATGTTTGCTAGCAGGAAACCCTAAAATCAATAAGGCTTAATGAATCCTCAAAATTTCAGCTATGAATCTCGATCAAATCAGAACATATCTATTTTCGAAAACAAGAAAAATATAGGAGCAGCTTGAGGACTTACAGATTGATGTACGTAGACTATCTGATATACGAGCAGTTGTGGATGTTTGTATGTAGTGATGTCGTAGAGCAGCAGCGATTAGCAAACGCTCGAGATGAGAATGGAGTTTACGGGCGGCGGCCGAGGGTCACAAAGAAAGCAAATATGTTTTGTAACGTTCTAAAATTCTGCTCACTTTGTCTCTAAGGCCTGTTGCCCTACTGAACATTTATATTATATGTAAATTTTATTACTTTACTATTTATTATTCTAATATCAATATTCTATATTTTTATTATAGTTATATCTAGAATAGAAAACTAGTTTATCCAAACATACTCATAGAGTCATTTTTTTTTCTTTTATTTTTGTTGAAGGAACGTATAGTCATATTTCAAATTGCTCTTTTGAGTCCAATATAGTAAATATATTTTAGTAATAGTCATTAACTATATACTTATGACAACTCTCAGCGTATATTGAGCTAAAAACCACTGGATGTCTGACTACGTCGGGTTGTTTTTCTTCTCCGGCCTTTTCAAAAACCAACAAAAATTAAGTGCACGTACCCACGATCTCACAATTGTATTCTTAGCGTCAAGCTACACTTGTGTTCTCCGCTTAACCTTTGTCAAGTAACCATTTGTACGTGGACGAGTAAGAATCAAACAATTTTCAAAGCATTTAGGTTATATATGCACCGTTTGGCCTCCGTGTATGACGAACAACGCGGGTAAAAACAAATTATGCACCCTTGGGGATGTTAGGAATCTTTTGTCAAATAATATGTGGGAGTAGATATTCCTCGTATGGTAATAATTTAGTCTTTTAATTTTAGTCCGTAATAAACTTGTCCTAGGACTTGCCTTTTTCTACATAAACAAAATAATTAAGATCTCCCTAATATTTAGATTTTCATGTAGATAATGATCCATCAAGAAATTTTAGTCTGTAAGAATACCAAATTCGCTTTTGTATTTGTTATATCGATCTTTTGATCAATATATCAAGCACTTGAGAACTAGCTAGCTTTATGGATATTATATCCAATATATAGAATAAAGAGATGCTTTAGGTAAATAAGAGAGAGTTAGTTGGACTTTGTTACAAAATAGGGTATATAAACCCTATATTGTATTTAAGAACATAATGCTAAAAATTATCATCATCATCTACTTTTTGTCTTCGATAATCTCTCTTCTTATGGTATCAGAGGACAAAGAAGAGTCATATGTGATGATGCACACTCACACTCGAACAAAAAATACAGTAATCAAAAAGTGAGAAACAACCTTGGTTTTGACTTTGATGAGAACGCCGAGAAAATAGGCATAGATGCCCCTTCTCGAAATTCTTGAACCAGAGAAGAATCAAAAGCATCCATTGCGATTGAATTTTCATATAAATTGACGTGTCCTACTTCAAAAGGGGAATTCTAAAAAAAGAATTAGGGACTTGTTTGACATGACTGTAGGAATTGGATTGAAATCAGAAATCGAAATGGAATAAGGAATTGAAATAAACCATTCCTGATACTCAGTGTTTGATATAATGTTATAATGAAAGATTCTTGACACGTGTTTTTAATTTTATATCAGTAATGAGACGAAAAATCGTATCATTTTTGATGATATATGTGTGCATGTTTATGATTTATATATATATATATATATATATGCTATTTTTTAAAAATACACTCTAGGAAAAAATGAAGAGAAATTAATAACTTAAAGTATAAACACTAAACAATCGTCAACCCAAATAAATAGGTATATAATTTCTTCTATTAAATATTCATTTTTTTAATTGAACAAATTATATTATTTTCGAGCATTTTCCGGTTACATTACATCGTAACCGAAATATCCGTATTATATTTAATTATTTAATTTTTTTTTGTCAGAATCATGTGCCGATATGCCTGCTTTTCACTATAGTTTCGTGATTAGGCCAGCTCTGGGAGTTTTTCTACAAAATAATAATATAATTCAAATTAATTGATGGACAATTATTTGTTTTATAAAAAATATTATTTTTATCTTGTGAAACTGAATAAGGGAGTATATATATAAATATGTACGATGAAAATATATAAATCTAGTTTTAAATGTAAGAGCCTTGACCTTTAGGAGTTGAGCCAGCTTAGCCGCCCCTGCGTGTTTATAGAGCCGCCCCTACGACCAAGGAACCTGCCCCTGCGGTTTCTTGCGGCTGCAGCCGACTTTGTTGACTCTTGACCCGTGCTTTACTCTCTTTCCTTCCTTCCTTCTTAACCTCGTCCTTGGCTTCTAATCAAGGGTTTCTTCATTTCTCTAGCTTTCTCACGTCCTTCTTTCCCTCATTTCCTCTCTTTGATCTTGGGCTTGATTTCCTTTGAGTATGGAAGAGAAGTGTTGTGTAGTTGATGATGATGAGCATGATGTGTGTGTTGCTGAGCTTGGAAGCCAGTTGAGGTATTGGTTGTGATCATTCCTTGGATACGCCACAACATTGGTAAGCTTCTTGCTTCTCCTTTCTTCTTCTTTGATTCCATTCCATCTTCCTTACCTTAGGATTAGATATTCTAGGTGTGTATTGATGTTGGAATGTGTATGTATATGTATGTGTTTGGCGGCTCACTGGCGCGGGGACGGCGACAGTGCAGAACGTAATCCCCGACTTCTCTTTCACTCTCCACACGATGATTTCAAGTCTTCAACGTCCAACAATCCAACATATACATATATATATATACATGTAAACATCAACATATATGCCTAGAACATCTAATCCTAAGCTAAGGGAAAGGGAAAAGGAAGAAAAAAGAAAGAAAGAAGAAGAGAAGAGTAAGCTCACCTACTGCTATGATCCTAAGCAAAGGAATTGATCAACACCACATTCTTAGCTGGCTCTGAAGCTCAGTAACACACCCACACATCATCATCCACCAAAAAACCACACAAACTTCTCTTCCAAACCAAGAAGATAATGTTTTACTTAGAGAATAAAAGCATCAACACTCCACAAGCTAGTCCCACAAACAACAGGATGATAATGTTTTACTTTCTTTTCGTCCTACAACAAAGAGTTAGACTACATTTATAATCTCCCAAATCAAAGCTAATTATCATCTTTTCAGGGTATGGAGAGTACGACTTAAATAATTTTACAGACGTTGGATATTTTTTTATAAGAGTTATGGTAGCATTTGAATTGAGTTGTTTCATAAAAAAACAGGAGAGTCAGATTTGAAATCTTCCTTTATAATATTCATTCTTCAACGTGTTGATGACAAAATGCGACTCATACATCCATGCTTAGTTAGATGTGAAGAATAAGCACCGTCTTGTGTATGTGACAACCAACGGAGTGACAACCATTAATTGATGTATGTCAAGCAATGACTTAACCACGTGACAATCGAACAAAGTTGTTTCCTGCATAACTTGACTTACATTTAACCGCGGAATTGTCAATTGAAATCTATTTTTATGCATGTTGTGGTGATCGGGATTCTAGAATTGTTTTAGTGATTGATTAACTTATTCTTTTTCTCCCTCTCTTGAATTCTCCAATTTTGGTTATTACAAATACATATTTCCCCTCTCTCTTATTGCTAGGATTTTACTCGTGCTTTCTGGTGGTGACCGATCAACAGAAAGCCTGGTGGCCGACCAGGCTGTCGTTGAAAATCCCTTGGTTGCTTCTCTTTTGCTTTTGCTTCATATTCAATTATTTTGATTAAAAGTTTTTGTCTTTGACCGATCGAGAGTATCTTGGTTGAACAACATGTGCATGTTCTTCGTCATTCTTTTTCTTTGTGGTGGTTTTTATACAATTTCGTTTATTTTTTTGGTTGATTTTTAATTTATTTGTCAAACGTTAGTGTAAGATTGTAGCGGAAGGGTTTTACGATCATTCCTCTTGTGTTAAAAGGCCTTAGTTTTCCCAAGATGCTCTAAGTTGTTTCATAGGGTTTGATCTTGACCTATCCATCCATTGATCCATCCCAATCATCGGATTATCCCTTCGTTCATATCCATAACCGCCACCCTTATCAAGTCATCAAACCGTCGTCGGTCTCTTAACTCGGTGTAACAACCCAAATCCGTAGGTCTCGGAGTGCTACTGGGCTAGGATCTCACAATGGATCCTGACCCTAGCCTGACAACAAGTTCACTGAATCTTACAACAAGGCACCGATAGATTATATACAAAACATCAAACTGCTATAAAAGTATCAAAAAGTTTATACAACGCTGCTGAGTACAAACAAAACATAACGTATATACATGGTCAAAATAACCCGTAGCCTACGAGTACGACCCCAGTGTACGGAGCCCTCAACAGATCGCACACTCTGGATCACTCTGCAGTTCTCCTAACCTGCAAAAGATCTACAACACGGTATGAAACTGTTAGCTAACCATACACATATATGAAGATGCAGGAGCACAAACACACATCAGAAAGTATTAAACACCTCATCATGATATCACGCATTTACCCGGTTTATTATCTTTATAATCATAGTCCAACACTCAACTCATATATATATATAAATATCTCAATATGAACGTATGTGACACGAGGAATATAACCCTCGCCTCTCGGGAATAGTACCAGCTGGAGTGGGGATCCGGTCCCACCTCCCGTGTACCCTATGGGAGTGGACAGGTGGCCGGCCCACTAAACCATAATGGCCTGCCCGTAGAGAACCTCCAGACTCCCGGCGGGATGAAAGGACAAGTTGTCACGACCCTACAATGGGCAATCAATAGACCATAGGTCGGTAATAACAATATCCTAACACGGCTATCAAGCATATACACACACCACTCATGCACACATCCAATATAAGGATGGCAGCTAAGTAAGTCCTATGGACTTACCTCAACCTCGGGAGTCTCAAACTCAAACTCAAACGGCCCCGCTCTAGAGATCAACACAGCCTAAACAAGGTATAACACATATATCACACTCATATCCATAACAGGGGTCACACCTAGACCCAAGGGATCCATAAGGATCATATTCCAACTCGTAAACCTCAAAGCCGTAACCGGCATAAACGATACCGTACTCAACCTCATTCTAACCTCATACTCGTACCTAGCATGTTATTAACGCTCATACTAGGAAAGGAAAGGATTTACCTAACTCTAGGTAGAACCGGAACAAGACGCACCTGCGTGAAGGAGAGACACAGGGGTGGAACACAGGCGACCGTAGGCGCGGCGGCACTCAGCCGCGGGGGAGATGACACGGGTCGCTGGCAACGCTGGCACGCCGCTGGCACGGCGCGGGCGCTACGGCACAGGTGCCGCGGGGGCGGTGACTTCTGGCCGCGGGGGCGGCGACAACGCACGAAGTTATTCCACGGCTTCTCTTCGGCTCTTCTCGTGATCAATCACGTCTTCACTCAACCAAAGTTACATACAGGTATATACATACATAAACCCACATCAATACACACCTATACATGCATCTAAACCTAAGCTAAGGATATGTAATCAAGAGAAAGGAAGAAGAGAACAAGGGAATGAGCTTACCACAAATGTGGCCTAGCAAGGGAAGAAAAGAACCAAGGTCTCACAGGCTGGCTTCAAGCTCAGCATACAACATCCACAAGCACCACAACCACAAGGCACAACAAACCTCTTCTCATCAAGGAGAAGCAAGAACAAGATCAAGGAGGGAGAAGGAGAAGCAAGGAACGTGAGGGAAGCTGGAGGGGAAAGTGAAGAACAAACCCTTGATCAGCCAAGGAAAAGAGTAAGTAAGGTAGAGAGTAAAGCACCGGACAAAGGTCAATGAAGACGGCTGCAGCCGCCGGAAACCGCAGGAGCGGAAACCCGCAGGGGCGGCACCCCCATCCGCGGGTGCGGCTAAGCCACAACTCGGTCAAAACTAGTCTCGGCTAAAGATCAAACTCGGTCCAAGAACTACGACTCTTACACTCGGGTTCACTTCCATCTAGTGTTGGCACCGAAAGATCTAGACTCCTTACGGCTTATCCTGTATCACACCGGCCAGAATAAACTATTAAAGATCTTAGGTGAGGCTTGGAAGATTTGTTGAAGATCATAACTTGAAATAAATAAAATAAAATAAAACTAGGATTTTGATCTCGATGATAAATGTCCGGGATTGATTTTGATCCGATGAGATTTTTTTTTCGATAACTGAAAATAATAACAAAATAGTTTGAAATAAGTAATTTCTTTTTGAATAGTTACATAATTAAAAAATTTGTACCAAGGCGTTAATTTTGTAGAGGACATGTGATAATAAAAGCTTCTAGTTTAATAAATGGGGTAAGATATGTTTTGAACATTTCAAAGAATTAACCGATAATCTTGACAAACATGAAAAGTTTGATTAATCCTAGTCTATATAAGTCGTCGACCTTTCTCAAACCCTCTTTGTAGTTCTTCGCTTTTCCGCCTCCTATCTTCTAGCCTTCTTGATTTTTTTGTTGAGAGTTCCTACAACCATGTTAAATCGAGCCTCCAAATCTAAACATATTGTATTAAGAAAAGTTCAAATGATACTATACAAGTGTACATTCAAACATATTGGATTATTAAAGTTAAATTGATATTGTGCAAGTATGCATCAGTTTTGTGCAATAGTGCAAATAATGACTAATAAGTTTCAAATAACAAGTTACTTAATGATTCATTCCCTTGACGACTCATATAAGAATAAATAACACCACATTTGGTCTCAGTCAAAAGGTCAAAAATGTATAATTTTATTTTTTTTAAAATAATATAATATCAATGTGGATAAACGATCCATATATTTGATATTAAATCGATAAACATAGATACCGCACTTGGTATTAGTCAAAATGTTAGAAAATGTATGGTTTGACTAACCTAACCTTTCATTTTAAATAATCTTTCAAACTTATCAATTTATTTGATAAATTATGTGGGATATAAAGGAGCAAATAATTTATTGATTATAAGTAAAATTTTAATTGGTCAGATGGATTGAGATTGAAACCAAACTAAGCTAGAGTAATTCACACTTTACATATCTCACCATACAATCAAAACCGGTAATGCAGGACTCTTGTTATTTTCAGAGGGTTATTCTGTTGATTGCTTTTTTCCAGGATTTTGTGTCCAGCTCCCGACAACTATGTGCGTTTTTATCTTCTCTTGCTGTGTTATGTTGATGCATGTGAAGTTCTTGTTTGCTTGGATTTTGCCATTTGAATATACTCGTTGGTGTATTGTACAATTTGCAGTTTAAAGTGTGAATTAGTACCAGTTTTGAATTTGATCTTGGCCCTAGTATATGCCTAAGCCCCGGTTTATGGTGATCCCCAATCCCTCTCATGAATCACGATGTAGTGAGCTGGCCCTTCCATTGAACAATCTGCTCGTTAAGGTTCCCATGGATTTATTACGGCTGTAGTTGTAGTTACTGTAGCTTAGTTTTCCATCAATTATTTGAACTTTGTAACTTTCTACTACACATTGTACGGGAATCAAATGATTGATAAAATGATTTGGTAAAAATATATTAATTCAAGAAGAATTAAGATGTCTTTCTTTCAATTGGGTGCAACTCTAAATACTTATTTCTGAAACGGCGTGTACCTTTAAATAATAATTTGATAGTTGATCGATGACTCATAATCACAAATTCTCACACAGAATAACAAATAAATATTTTTAAAAAAAAATGAAAGATGCAAAAGAAGATATTATAAGATGTATAAGAGTTGAAGAGATTTTGAGGGTATACTTAGTATGATGTCAATTGTTCGGACGGTGGATAGTTGTATAACTTCTATCAACTGAATCGTACTGTAAAACCGTTTACTCGGACCATCACCCATCTAAATTTCCCTTCACCCTAAACAATAACCGCGATTGATCGTGGATCGGGTTTTTTCGGGTTCAACCGACAAATAATAAGCTTGTAAATTGTAATTACTCATTTCTGATTTTTTTAAAAAACGCAGATATGATAGTCATGAATAAATAAATAAAAAAACAACAGCTATGATTGTTAAACAAGTCTACCCACAATTCAATAACTCGTAACAATGGTAGTCATGAATTATAAAAAACTGCATTAGCAAATAACAATTCAACATTCAACATTTAACATTTAACAAACACCATTCAACAAACCAAACAACAGGTCAACAACTCAATAACTCCGCAATTCAGCAACACTCAGCAACTCAACAACGCAACAACTCAGCAACTCAGTAGACAACAACTCGACATTCAACGGCATAAAGGGCTCAAGAGTATGAAGGCGTGGAACCGTTGGCTTTGTAACCTGCGAGTCTGCAACTTAGGGCTTACTCTTTGGAAGCGTGGACTTGAGGCATGGAAGCGTGGAAGGCTGGGGAGTGGAAGAATTTAGGATTTATGTAAAAAAATTAAAGGTTTATTTTATTTTATCTTATCTTACTTTTAATTAAAGTTCGGGTGAATATCGGGTGAACATAGGGTGAATGTCGTGTCGGGTGATGACTCGGGTGGTCGTTCGGGTGATGGTTTTTAACATTCTCACCCTAGACTGTAACCGGACCATCAATCGATCAACCATCACCCGCATTCCAACCGCATTTTATCGGGTTTTCGATCATTCGAGTGGTTCAGATTTTCGGATACCCACTGATTCCGGATGAGATTGCCATGCATCCCTAATTCGTAGATGTACAAGTGTGGGTTTTGGTTGTTTTGAGGTTTTAGTTTGCGAGTTCAACTATATTTTATTTTAGATTTATGTCGTAACAAGTTTTCTCACGTAAGTTATCAAGCAAATTTCAAGTGGTTCCACCATATGAATTTTGATTTTCGAGTATGTTAGAGTCAAGTTTGTTTGGATAAGTAGAGTTTTTGCGAGTTTAGTAGCATGTGAGACGTATAATCGTTATAGATTAAAGTATAATTGTTATAGATTAAAAAGACTTTTGTTCAAGGAGCCAGGTGCTTCATAAGAAAACATAAAGTAACTAGTTGACTCAAGTAGAATGGTGGATGTAGATAGCATATAAAACTCCGTAAAATAATAAGAAGGATGTGAATAATAAAATAAAATTTATAACCGTGGTTTGTGGTTATGATGTTTGGTTGTGGTTTTAAAGGAGAGTTGTGTTTTTAAAAAACTTGTGGGGTAAATTAGATTAATAACAATTTTTAACATGATAAAAGACAACAATCTCATAGACAAATATGTGATGTTCAAACAAAAAATTCATCATTGCAACTTGACATTAAGGCAATAAAAACATATCCATCTCTCCCTACCCACCCCCTTCATCAACCTCATCATGACCTGTGTCACCTCTCCATCCTATTTAATCCTTTGTAATAACCCTCTATCTCCGTATCTTTTTGTGATTGTCCTTGAACCTCTCTAGAATGCTTGTTAATTAATCTTGCCCCCACTAACGGGCTTAGCTACCATCCCATACGCCAAAGTATAAAGCTCACGCATCTCGCTTTCGCAGATGATCTAATCATATTTTGCAAAGCAGATGCTCCCTCTATCATTTCTATCTTGCAGGTACTTAATGACTTTGGATCCTACCCTATATTGACTATCAACACCACAATGTCTGCCATCTTCTTGTCCCGCGTCGATAATGCTACTAAAAATCACCTCCAATGTTTGACTTGATACCCCTTAGGAAGCCTTCCATTTAACTACCTAGGTGTTCATGTTGGCCATCCTAGACTCATCAAGAAGGACTTCACCCCTTTGATCGAGAAAAATGACGGCTAGAATTTTGTCTTTGACCTTCAAGAATATTTCCTATGTTGGGCGTAAGGTTATCATTCACTCAATCATATGTACGGAATGGTAACTTTCTGGTGCAACATTTTAGCGTTTCCTAAGGAAGTCATTGATCGCGCTCAAGCAATTTTGCACTCCTTCCTCTGGTCTGGCACACACAACTCCAAAACAATGTCCCTTGGCTTTGGACAATCTGTGTATGTTACAATATGAAGATGAAGATGAATAGAAGAATGTAGAGGAAAGACGATCAGAGTGAAATGAACGAGAATAGATCATATTTTTCATTATTGTTTGTGTACCAGCCTGTTGTATTTATACATCTGTTCAACCCTTATAACAGAAAATTTGTTACAATCTTTACGGCTTATATTGTTCTAGATTGTTCTATTATATAACAAACTAGGGCTTGCATTATACTATATCACTGGGTATAACAGTGTAGGCCCTACAATGATGGTGGGATTAACTTGAAGGAGCTCGTATCATGGAATGACGCTTGCATGGCGGGAGCTATGATCAACATACACTTCGGTGAGTCAAATATTTGGAACACTTAGGCTAAAACTAACCTGTTGAGATCTTCTTCAATATGGACCATCTCCGCCAAGCCTAACGACAACTGGAATATATTGGAAGAAACTTCTATGTATTAGAGACAAAATCCTCGCCCTTGGCCAAATTGATAACTTAATACCCATTCTTTGCTTCACCAATGGCAAGAGTAACACCTTCAGGATCTACGACCACTTCATACCGATAAGCACTGTGAACAATTGGGACGTCCATATCTGGAAATTCATCACTCCCTCAAATGCTCCTTCATTACAAAAATTAATAAAAATAAAACTTTGTCAAACAATATTTTGGGAGGAATGACATTGTGGACTTTAATTTATATATATACATATATATATATATATCATAAAGCATGGCCACATTGGTAAGATCCAGAACCAGGTTGGGGATAGTGTTAAGCTGGAGGATATATATACTTGAGTTCATAATGTGATTAATATGTGTTTGACTTAGTTCCTTTTTGTGTGCAGAAGTGATGACCTTGGATTAGTCATAGGAG
This sequence comes from Fagopyrum tataricum, assembly GCA_002319775.1. Lineage (NCBI taxonomy): Eukaryota > Viridiplantae > Streptophyta > Magnoliopsida > Caryophyllales > Polygonaceae > Fagopyrum > Fagopyrum tataricum. Next base: position 18,484,086 of record CM008280.1, on the reverse strand, counting down.
AGGACCATCACTTCACAAGTACCTAGTATGAATTCTGAATTTGAAACTCTTATAACTCCACTTCGACAAGTACCTAGTATGAATTCTGAATTTGAAATTCGATCTTATACTTGCTTCTAGAATTGAAGCTGCTCTGTTCCGGGACCAAACGACGTGGAGGGCACACGCCACAAGTGAACCACACATACAAGTATTCGGGTTCCATCCTAAAACTAATTGGCAATAGGAGGAGTAGCCCTTGTACTTATATGGTAGTAAACATGCTTTCGTATTGTCGATGTGAGATAGTTTCTTTTTCTTCCCTCTATCCCAACACAACCCTTGGGATTCATCAGCATTCTACCCTGAATATATTTAGGCATCAATAATATCAATTTTAAACTGCAAAATTTACCAACAAAATGCAGGAAATGGACATTAGTCTTCAGAGAGGTGAGATGTAAAATTCAGTCATATATATATGTGTGTTCGCTGATTTTACACCCCTATAAACCTTTATTAATAATGATAAAGACCTATAAGTTAGTAAAACAAGGAAGGGATAGTTTTATATTTATAACCTGTAATAATTTCCTAATTGCAACGAACTCACAGTGTATGGGTCAATTACAGTAAAGGTAAGTAATCCAGGGTCGATCTCAGGGACTGGGAGGATTAATTTGCAGCAACGATTATAAATAAGATAGATCTCAATTAAAGAGAGGAGGTTGAAAAAGATAAGGGAAAGAAGTCAAAAAGATTTTAGAAAGGATTTGTTGGATTCGCAATCGATTGTCACTATTGATTGAAAATCAAATTAAAAAAAAGGGAAAACAAAGATAAAATTTAAAAGAAAGAAAATGGATTCCAAGGGTTCAAGATCATTGTTTATACATATAGATTCAGGAAGACTCATAAAGATATATGGTAGAAAAGACACAGGGATGAACGTTTCTAGACTGACAGTCTATTACCGGGTAAGTCTCAAGACTATCTAGATTCCAAACCAACTACCTATTACCGGGTAAGTCTCAAGGTAGAGAGGTAGGAAATTCTGAAAAAATCGGACTACAAATTAAGGGAAAGGTAAACCATTACCAGGTAAGTCTCAGGTATTACCCTACTTAGCAAGGAATCTAAGCACATTCAACCAATAAAGGATAAAGCTTTATTACCTATGGGCAATAAATAAGGTATCTAAGAAGGAATATCACCGGGTAAGTCTCAATTCCAAATTAGGTTACTAGCTAGAAGGATTCTAACTAGGTTCAAGTTCAAGCCAACCATTAGGATTTCTAGCAATTCAAAGTCAAAACAAAGCACAATCTAATCCATTATAATCAAATGCATAAACAAATCCCTGTCAACCTTGGAACCACAAGGTTCTAGCCAATAACAATCATATCAAAGAAAGACAAATAAATAAATAACAAAAGGGAAATAAAAGAAATTAGCTTCAATAAATGTAAACTCCAATCTTGACAAAACTCGAATCCAACAAGGTCTTCCAAACAAACCTCAAGCAAAAGTATGAATCTTGAACTAAACTAAGAAGAACAATGGTGAAGAAGAAGAAGAAGAGAAGAGAGACGGCTAGCCCTCTAGGACTAGCTCTGGGCGACTCCCAGCACAAAATACGGACCCTTAGAAATAACCTAGAGCTTCCCTTTTATAGGCAACAACCTTACAAAGGATGGGTTGGGCCAAAACCCATCCAAAAATAAGATAAAATCGCCGAACAGGAAATCTCGGGCATAAATCTCGGCCGAGATCGGGCCTATCGGGACCGAGATTCAGCAACAGAAAGTTCAACGCGTCAGCACTTCGGAATTCTCGGGCGAGATCGAGAAATCTCGGCCGAGATCATGGACCATCTCGGCCGAGCCAAGGCCATCTCGGCCGAGCTAAGTGTGATCTCGGCCGAGCCAAGGCCATCTCGGCCGAGCCAAGTGAAATCTCGGCCGAGCTAGGTCAAATCTCGGCCGAGATCATGGACCATCTCGGCCTGGTCTGGCCGAGATCGGTCCATCTCGGTCCGAGATGCGGTCTTCTTCGTTTTTTCGTGTCTTTAACTCGATTCCTCGCCTTTCCCGTGCACGTACGTTTGCTCCAACGCGTCCACTTCGAGGCTTGATCCTCAAATACGTCGTTTTAGCTCCAAACTGTGTCAAATCACCTACAAAGCCTCAAATAGCGTGTGTAGAGACATGTATTCTTGCAAAGTAGAACTAAACAAGCATAAATGGCACAAACTAAGGCCAAAACATGAATGCCGAAAGGGGAAATCTAACTAAATGCATGAGTGTAACAGGTCGATAAATCATGTTATCAAAATGATAGTGCTTCTTCATATATATGTATAACCCTAATTTCTATGTCCCATCATATCTTCAAATCCAGCTCACTGCAATCAACAACCTCAATTGTAATTATTATCTAGAAGTACATATACACAACATATAGTAACGCTTAAAATATGAGAAACTACAACAAGTTTTACAAAGTGAACCACATTCATTCAATTAAAAGGAGAACTCAGCTAATAAGAATAAACAAACAACAGTAGCACTATAAAAACACAAAGCTAATTTCCATATATAATTCAAAAATAAAAAGGTACAACCCAGAATTGAATTTCCAAAACAAACTTACCAACTTCTTCATCATCATTAGCCTTCCGTCTTTAACATTAAGTGTAGATCTACTTGAGCAGTAACAAGCTCTCAGTCATGTATTCCCGAACGCAACAACTCATCAGAGGAATTCTCATTATAACCTTCTTCTATCGAGTTTCAATGTTGTAAGATGTGCAGATCGTCCCCCAGCTCAACAACATCTCAAAATAGCTTTTATGATTTCTCAAAATTTCAGCTACAAATCTCAATAAAATCATAACATATCTATTTTTCAGAAGAAGAAAGATATAGGAGCAGCTTGAGGACATACACATTGATATATGCAGACAAAGAAACAACAAGCAGGAATATCTGAGCAGTTGTGGATGTATGTATGTAGTGATTTAGTAGAGCAGCAGCGAGTAGCAAATGCTCGAGATGAGAATGGAGTTTGGCACTAAGATGAGAGGATGTATGTAGTGATTTAGAGGCGAGAGTCACAAAGAAAATATGTTCTAAAATTCTGTTCACTTTGTCTCTAGGACCTGCCTGTGGCCCTACGTGAACATTTTTTTTAAATATCTACATTTTCTTACTTTACTATTTATTTATTACAATATTTATATTAACATTTATTCTATATTTATATTATAATTATATGTAGAATAGAAAACTAGTTTTTCCAAACATACTCATATAAGTCATATTAAGTCTTGAAGATTCCCCAAATTGCTTTTCCTATTTGTTATTTCCTTTAGTTTATTTCATCACACAATTTATCCGTATTTTAATCAATAGATTGTAAGAGTCTTAGTCTTTAGGTGCTGAGTCAGGACCAGCCGCCCTTGCGGGTCCAGTGGGCCGCCCATGCGTGAGTCCTGTGTTCCGCCCCTGCGGCTCAGGGAGTCCGCCCCTGCGGTTTCCTGCGGCTGCAGCCGGCATTGTGGACTCTTGACCATGCTTTACTCTTCTCCTTCCCCATAACCAACTCCTTTGCTTCAAGATGAAGGGTTTCCTTCATTCTCCAGCTGCCTCACGTTCTTCTTCTCTCCTTCCTTCTCCTTTGATCTTCTTCTTGATTTTTCCTTAGTTTGTAATAAAGTTTGTGTGAGTTTTGGATGATGAGGATGTGGGATGTTGATGTTGTGCTATGAGAGCCAGCTGAGGTGTGTTAGTGCTGATCTCTTCTTCTATTTAGGCTAAGTACAACAGTTAAGCTCTTCTTCTTCTTTCTTCTTTCTTTCTTTC
>CM008280.1:18415348-18470244 GCA_002319775.1 Fagopyrum tataricum | reverse complement strand
TTTCTTTCTTCCTTCCTTCTTTTCTTACTTTCCTTCTCTTTTAGCTTAGGATTACACAAGTTGAATCTTGTGTTAGTCTCCTAGGCATGTATTGATGTATATATGTATATATTTGTATGTGTATGGTTGTTGGACGATGAAGAAGTGAAGATAGTTAAGTGAAGAATCGAAGAGAAGTTGGGAATCATCTTCTTTACTGCAAACCGCCCCTTCGCTACCAGTGCCGCCGCCCCTGCGCCACCAGTGTCACCGCCCCTGCGTGGGAGTGCCACCGCCCCTGCGTCCTTCCTGTCACGCAGGTGCGTCTTGTGCAGGACCTACCTAGAGTGGTATGGATCCTTTCCTTTCCTAGTATGAGTGGGTTAGTGGCATGCTAGGTGTGTGTATAAGGATAGGATGATAATGATTATGATATCGATATGTGCCAGTTATGGCTTTGAGGTTTAGTAGGATGTTGTGGTTTATAGGTTGGATATGATCCTTATGGATCCCTTAGGTCTAGGTGTGACCCCTTTGATTGATAGGAGATTTGATATCTCTTTATGCCTTGTTATTAGGCAGTGTTGTTCTCCGGATTGGAGTTGATCGTGGTTGAGGATATCTTGAGGTTGAGGTAACTCCGTAGGACTTACTTAGCTACCATCCTTATATCGGATGTTTGCATGAGTGGTGTTTGTTATATATTTGATAGCATGCGATGTTGATTATTACCGACCTATGGTTTATTGTCCACCCATTGTAATGGCCGTGATAACCTGCCCTTTTCATCCCACCGTGGAGTCTGGGAGGTTCTCTGTGGTCAGGCCAGACCCGGTATACGGGATGGACACTCACCACTCCCTTAGAGTATACGAGAAGGTGTGCCGATACCACTCCAGCTGGTTATAGCACCAGAGGCGAGGATTATATATTCCTCGTGTCACATATGTTCATATACACACATGCATATATATATACGATTTGAGTGTTGGACTTTATAAAGATGATTAACCGGGTAAATGCATGTGTGACAGCATGATTATGTGTTTATGTTTCCATGACTTGTGTTTGTGCTTTTGCATTATCTTATATATGAATGGTTAGCTAACGGTTATATACCGTGTTGTAGATGCTTTGCGGGTTAGGAGAACTGCAAAGTGATCCAGATAGGGTGATCCGCTGAGGGCTTCCGTACACTAGGATTGTGCGAGGGATATGGGATGATTTTGTTATGTAGGGATACATGTTTTGGTTTGTACTCAGCAGTGTTTTGTAGACCTTTTGATTTATATATTATCGTTTGATGTTTTGGTTTCAATCTATCTGTGCCTTGTTGTAAGATTCAGTGAACTTGTTGTCAGGCTAGGGTCAGGATCCATTGTGAGATTCTAGTCCAGTAGCGCCCCGAGTCCCGCGGATTCGGGGTGTTACATAGATCAAGCCGTATTAATGTTTCATATTCGGCAAGTCTAAGACATGATGGCCGATGGGGATGCACGCCAAGTGAACCTATACATAGGAAAAACAAACCTTTAAACATGTTATCGTGAAGGACGGTCGAAGAAAGGAGAATGATCGATTTGATAGAGAAGTGTTTACTCAAAGCAGACACAGGAACAAAGAGAACGGTGGGACCGGGTGGGTAGGGTTTCAGTTTAACTATTTTTTCGTAGATCATAGAGTGTAACCTTAATAATATAGGGGATTATTAGACGTACCGGCGAAAATCACTATTACTCATCGTAACTACGCATTTCGCGTGCGTAGTTGACTGGTTTCCAACTACGCATATGGGGTGCGTAGTTGGAGTACGAGAAAAAAAAAAAAAAATTGAACAAATTGAACTACTCACTTGGCGTGCGTAGTAGAACTAAGGAATTTTTTTTCATATTAACTACTAGTACGTACCCCAAGTACGTAGTTACGGTGTCAAATAGCAATTTACACCGGTACGTTTAGAAACCACAATAATATATATATACCATTTTATTAACGGTTTTTTTAAATTGGGACATGGACGTGTGTTAGAAAAACCTTATGTGTTATAATTTCTAAGGTTTCAAAGTTGTAATGATTATAAACACTTTTAGCTCACCGTTTCGACCAAATAGATTTTACACTAAGCTTTGATCTTCATATACACTCGTGGGACAACCAACATTTCAACCCTCAAAATTATCAAATTAGATTGATCCAAAATCATAATTGTCCAAAATTGAGAATTTAGGATTGTTCATGTCGAACTTTAATATGTTCGTATCCGGTTCATTTAAATTCGTATGGCCACCAAGAAGACACCAGTTGGGGTATATATGCAAAAGGACCAACATTACGAATATAGAATGTGGTTACAACAGACCAGTCTCTACGACCACCAAGAACACACCAGTTGGGGTATATATGGAAAAGGACAACAAGGAAATTTTGATTTGGATGCCCTTGAGGAAAGAGTGTTTTCTAACACTTTGTAACTATAAGTTGAAACCAAGAGGAGATGGTCCATATTAATACTAGATGGGAAACATGACAATGTTTATATACTTGACTTACTTCCTTCTAGCGTGCAAAATGTGATTAATTCGTTTGACTTGGTTACTTTTTGTGTGCAGAAAAGTGACGACTTTAACAAGTTGAATTCGAGGTTGAATCCCTTTCAAGAGAGGTAGGAAGATGCGACTTTGTCCCATCAAGGGTACCAAGAGGTATTGGACCGCCAAAGATACACAGAGGTGTTGGACGTCCAATTGAGAAAGAAGGGCTCAAACCCTAACAAGAGTACTAATAGGTGTCAGATTGGGCGTCTCTATTGAAAACAAGGGCTCAAACCTCAATTGAGAAATGACACATGTACCATTAAGAGATCTATGGTAACTGACTTGGTGCGGAAGTAATTGGCGTCCAACGGGATAAGACGAATCCCTAATTAACAGGTTGGAACATCATTAAAATGGAAGATATGATCTATCAAATCGAGCAAACGGGTTAATTTTGCTTGAGTTATCCTTGCACATGTGCTTCTAAGTTAATTGTGTTTTGTTTGTTTGATCTTTGTATTCAACAAGTCTTAAGTAGCTACATTGGGTAGGAGTTCTCTCATATCTCACAATTAGAGTGACTCGTAGGTGAACTTACCCTATATATAATAGATACTTTCTTGATTGTTGTTTGACTGAGTAATTGACTATTAAATCAAAAATATTTCTTCTTACTAAGTGTAGGTATCATTGATTATTCTTGATATATATATAATAGATACTTTCTTGATTGTTGTTTGTTGAGTTCATGGAAAGGTTATCCACTTGAAACTTATATTAGTGCCCCTGAGTTAGGAGAAGACCATCTCACCCTCACCTCTTCACAAGTATCACTTGTAACTTCACTTCGAGAAGTACCTAATATAAATTCTGAATTTAAAACACTTAACATGCTTTAAGAACTGCTTTGCCTAACACCCATGCAGATTTGGAAGCAAATGAACACATTATATGTGAGATCATAGAATTCAGTCTATTCATTTTATAGATGTTCAATGTATAAACCCTAAATTTCATGCCTTAGCCTTGTTACATAATCAACATAAATTTTATTTTTATTTTTTTGAAATGAACATATATAAAGATTAAGTCCAAACAGCGATGTACTTCAAGATACAAAATTGAGTTACAAGAACCTAAATTAGTCTTCTAAATAAAAATGGAATCCATGTCTAAGAAAATCGCCCAATAATCAACCAAAACATTAAATCAATATACAAGAAAGACATGGTAACAACCCTAAGTGTAGGATTTTCATCAGCATTCTGCTGCTATATGTATATTGGCATCAATAATGTCAATTTCAAACTGCACAATTTACTACCAAAAATGCAGCAAATGGACATTAGTCTTCAGGGGTGAGATGTAAAATTCAGTGATATATGTACATGATAAACTACAACATGTTTTACAAAGTATAAAAAACACATTCATTCAACTATAAGGAGAACATAGTATATAACCATTAACAAACAACAGTAGTACTATAAAAACACAAAACCTAATTTGCATGATTCAAATACAGTAGTACTATAAAAAGGAGAACACAATGTATAACCATAAACAAACAACAGTTGTACTATAAAAATACAAAACCTAATTTGCATGATTCAAAAACAAAAGCTACAGCCCATAAATGATTTCCAAAACATACTTACCAACTTCTTCATCATCAGACATCAGCCTTCGGTCTTCAACATTAACTGTAAATCTACTTGAGCAGTACCAAGCTCTCGATGTATTCCCTAACGCAACCAATCATCACAGGAGTATCTAATATCACCCTGTTCTCTCGAGTTGTAATGTTGTAAGATATGCACTTCATCAACCAACTCAGCAGCATCTTGCCATTATCTTTGAGGTATAAGAACTCAGCCCAGTTAAAAAGCGCAGGGTTATATTCAGGGATCATAGAACTAAACGTGTATTGTTTAGTCCATTTCAACGCTATATTATCACCTTGAGCCATTTGGGAGACCCATAGACATCCTGTATTTTCTGCATATTTCACTACAGCTAGTAAACTCCCACCATTAACTATTATGAGCTTCCAAGAACTGTCCCGAATATTGAAATCGTCAGGCAGATAGCTGGAGCCGAGTTTTTCCCTAGTCAAATCAAATGAAAACAAGTCTATAGGACGATTTGGTAACCGTCTTATGGCATATATAACGCCTCTAAGACAGACGTTTGGGGCCTCATAAGAACAAGTAACATCTTGGTATAAATTGGAACATCCCTGACCTCGAAAGTCAATACTCTTCCATGAATCAGTCCCAACCGAATAAACTGCAATGAATTCCAAGCAATGGCCGGTCTCGATAGATCTGACGTACTTATAATCCTTTCCCGATGGATCATACCCAAGGCACACCTCTCTAATCATCTTTTCCTCGGAGACTTGAGGCATGAGAGGAACCTTTCGGTATTTTCTAATGGAGGGATTCCACATCATTAGTACTTTCTCAAGATTGGGACTCAGGGATTTTAGCATGATTAATCCATCAATTGAAGAGGATACAAGCCACCTACCAGGAACATCGTGATATGCAGGTGCGGTTGTAACTGCGGCATTGCAAGATGGTGTTAAGTAGGTTCTAAGAGAGCCGATGGTTGATATGGCTGTGAAAGTTTTGCTGCACCTGATGACGCATTCCCCTCGAGCCAGGTTGCCAAATTCTTGAACTACAAACTAGTCTCCACGGTTGAAGCGGATGAGGTGTAAGCGGGTGAAGTCTGGATGGTCGATCATGGCCAACCATGACCTACACACGCAGCGAAATCGAACTAGGCTCTTTACAGGAAGCCTTGAGAGTATTTCAACACAGCAATCCTCGGGAATATAGCGCTTTAAACAGTCGTTCATAACTCTTATCTCCTTCCTCTCCATGTTTGCTAGCAGGAAACCCTAAAATCAATATGGCTTAATGAATTCTCAAAATTTCAGCTATGAATCTCAATCAAATCAGAACAGATCTATTTTCGAAAACAAGAAAGATATAGGAGCAGCTTGAGGACTTACAGATTGTTGTACGTAGACGATCTAATATTTGAGCAGCTGTGGATGTATGTATGTAGTGATGTCGTAGAGCAGCAGCGATTAGCAAACTTGTTTGAGGACTTGCAAGAAAATGGGGTTTGGGAGTAAAGTGCGAGAATTATGATTTACAGGCAGCGGCCGAGGGTCATAAAGAAAACAAACTTGTTTTGTAACGTTCTAAAATTCTGGTCACTTTGTCTCTAAGGCCTGTTACCCTACTGAACATTTTATATAATATTTAAATTTTCTTACTTTACTATTTATTACAATTATTTGTTCTAATATCATTTATTCTATATTTTATTATAATAGTCATGTTTTGGTGAAAAGATACTCATATAGTCATATTTTTTTTTTTTTTAAGGAACATAGTCATATTTCAAATTGCTCTTTTGTGTCCAATATAGTAAATATATTTTAGTAATAGTAAATTACTATATACGAATGATCAACTCTCAACGTATATTGACCTAAAAACCACTCGATGTCTCACTACGTCGGGTTGTTTTTCTTCTCTGGCCTTTTCACCAAAACAACAAAGATTAAGTGCACGTACCCACAACCTCACAATTGTATTTTTAGCGTCAAGCTACACATGTGCTCTCCGCTTAACCTTTGTCAAGTAACCATTTGTACACGGATGAGTAAAAATCAAACAATTTTCAAAGCATTTAGATTATATATGCACCGTCTTACCTCCATACATGATGGACAACGTGAGTAAAAACAAATTATGAACCCTTGGGAATGTTAGGAATCTTTTGTCAAATGATATGTGAAAGTTGATATTCCCCATATGATAATAATGTAGTCTTTTAATTTTAGTCCGTTAACGTGTCCTAGGACTTGCCTTTTTCTACATAAACTAAATAATTAAGATCTCCCTAATATTTAGGTTTTCATGTAGATAATGATCCATCAAGCAAATTAAGTGTGTTAGAATACCAAATTCGCTTTTGTATTTGTTATTTTGATCTTTTGTTCAATTTATCAAGCACTTGAGAACTAGATTTATGGATACTTTATACAATATATAGAATAAAGAGATGCTTTAGGTAAATAAGAGAGAGTTAGTTGCAGTTTGTTACATACTAGGGTATATAAACCCTAGAATGTATTTAAGAACATAATGCTAAAGAATATCATCTTCTTCTACTTTTTGTCTTCGATAATCTCTCTTCTTATGGAGGACAAAGAAGAGTTCTATGTGATGATACACCACACACTTCTTGCTTGTTAATCATTTCAATTCAAGTATTTTTTTTTTTATCACAATCTTCTCATTTCTTCGATCACATTCTTCATGATTTTATGGATAATAGTAGAAATGCCGACGATCCTTTGCTTGGAAATACAAAGCGCATTCCACCATGAAATTCAACAGATCCATTGTATCTTGTACCATCGGACAATCCACGGATGCAACTGGTATCAATCTTCTTCAATGGATCCAATTTTGTTTACGTGGAAACGGCGCATTCAGATGGCACTTGGGGCTACACGTGCAAATTACATGATCCGTTGTTGGATCATACATTCCATGAATCATGGTATTGCAACAAATTTCGCATTCGTTGATTCTGCCAAGCAACTATGGGTGGAGATTATTGAGAGGTTTGAAGTTTCCAACGCACCTTTGATTTATCAAATTCACAAGAACCTCAGTACTATAAAATAGGAGGATGCGAGTGTAGTAGTTTACTATAGCAAACTCAAAAGGCTTTGGGACGAGTTACATGCTTATGATGCCTTACCTACATGTGAATGTGTTGGTATTTCACATTATAAATGTTAGATACTGAAAAAGCTGACTAAGAGAGAAGTCAAGATTCGTTTGATCCAGTTCTTGATGGGACTCAGTGATCCTTTTTCTCACATTCGATCCAAAAACTTTTTCCCATGAAACCTTGCCTTCATTAAGTAGGACGTTTCATATGAATATCCAAGTTGAAAAACAAAGTGATATCACCACAATTATGTCTATTCTGCATGATTGGCTGTCATAGACAAGTCCCTACTCGAGAGGCCGGCGGAAGCAAACAAGAGTATAAAAAAAAAAAAGTGGGATAGAAAGTTTGATCACTTTAAAAAAAAAAAAAAAGGTCAATTGAAGGAAGCTTGTTTCAAATTACCTGATTTTCCCCAATGGTACAAAGTTCCTAAGAACCCTAGTTATGATAGATCCCAAAATGTTCCACATGCGAGTTCTTTTGCTGAAAATGCCTCTGAAAATTCGGTGGATAATACACCACTGGATGATATTGCTCACAAGCCGGTGGATCAAAGAATGGTGTCTGTCATTTTTTTTTTTTTGAAAATGAAAAGTAGTTACATTGGTCACCTCCTAGAGGTAGTCCAACTTAAAGCATCCTTGCGGATGAGAACACGAAGTTTGAGATCGTCAGAAAAATTGGTGTTAGGGTCAAGATACCCAGATGGTGTATGTCATGTTTATAAATATCATATTCTTCCTCTCCATGATGACGACTATTTGGCGTTTGTTAATAGGAAATCCTAAAATCAAATTGGCTTAATGATTTCTAAAATTTTTAGCTACGCGTCTCAATCAAATCAGAACATATCTGTTTTCCAAAAGAAGAAATATCTAGGAGCATCTTGAAGACTTACAGATTGATGAAGACGAAGAAGCAACATCAAGGATGATGGTCGACCGATATCTAATCAGCTACGGATGTATGTAGTGATTTAGCAAGGCGACAACGATTAGCAACTGTTTGAGATGAGAAATGGCGTTTGGGAGTAAGATGAGAAGATGTATGTAGTGATTTACAGGCGGCCGAGGGTCACAAAGAAAACAAACATATTTGTAACGTTCCAAAATTCTGGTCACTTTGTCTCTAAGGTTTGTTGCCCTACGTGAACATTTTAAAAAAATAACTACATTTTCTTACTTTGCTATTTATTACAACTATTTGTTCTGGTATCATATATTCTATATTTTTATTATAATTATATATAGATTAGAAAACTAGATCACTCAGTTTTTCCAAACATACTCATATAGTCATATTTTAAATTGTTGTTTTTGTCCAATATAGTAAATATATTTTACAAGATGTTATAGTCATTCACTATATTCGAATGATCAAGTCTCAACTTATATTAACAAAAAAACCACTCGATGACTGATTGTGTCGAGTTGTTTTTCCTTGCTCCTCTTCCCTAAATAAAAAAAAATTTAAAAAAAATAAGTGTACGTACCCACTACCCCACAATTGTATTCTTAGTGTCAAGCTACACTAGTGTTCTCCACTTAACCCCGTCAAGTAAGCATTTGTACACAAACGAGTAAGAATCAAACAATTTTTAAAGTATTTAGTGTTTCACACCCTATGACCTCTGCACATGATGGGCAACGCGACTACGCGAGTACAAACAAATTATGAGCACACTTGGGGACGTCATGAATATCTTTTTCAAATTATATTTGGAAGTAGATACTACCCTATGGTGATTACTTAGCCTTTTGTGTCTGTAACAAACTCTTCCCAAAACGTGCCTTTTTTAACCAAGACACCATAATCCTGATATCCCCTATATTTAGGTTTGTAGATGATGATCCATCAAGCAAATTATGTCAAAATGGTTTGTTATTCTTTAAATTATTTAATCACACGATTTATCGTTTTTTTTATCATTATGTCAAGCATGTGGGAACTAAATTTAAATATATTATTCTTCTTTTGGAAAGCTGTTAGAATTAAATATACCACGTTACTTACATTTCAGGTAGAATATATACACAAATACCGTAAATAGGAGAGTGTGTTACTATCTACCGTGGGAGGACATTACATTGCGCTTTTCAGCTTCGTAAATTTTTAATTTTCCGATAGGTTTTCACGTGTTACATGGTCCCCAGCCTTGATGATGCATGTTAAGCATCTTTTTCAAACAATACTTTGGGAGTATGACGGTTATTTCCGGCCTATAGGTTTTCACGTATAGTATTCCTTGTCGATCATTTTGTGTTTTGTTATCGCCCCGATCTTTTCTCATGTAATAACCTCATTGTTGTCTTTTACGTCAACGTCAACAATAAAACAAGAAGTATCTTATGAATCATGTTGCCTGCTATTATAGTAAGTCTCACGAATTATTTTGCGAGTTATTTCTTATATTTTCATTTGTTGATGTTTTTTTTTTTGCGTAATTTTGCTATATTTTACGTTCATCAACCTTGAAATTTTTTAGTGGTAGATCGACGGTCTCTTGAAGTTTGTCGATGTCTATAGCTTTCGTAAATTTCTAATTGAATCTTGAAGTTTAACTTGGTCGGTAACTGACGGATGATATATATCAAATGTTATACGTTGTGTTACCAATCAGCCTACATTGCGATAAGAACACCCAAGTTTGGATATTCTTTTTGTGTTTTTGCAAAATGATATACCAAGAGGCTTATCCAACAATGGTTGTCCGATGGACGGGGTCGTGCAGTTCAAATCGTGTCAGAACACATGACATTTGTTATATGTTATAAGATTCATAACACAACTTAGGGCTTCATATTAGCTTTACTGTATTCAGCATCCCAGCAGCATTGGTGAGTTATGTATTGCGTTAAGAAATCCCAAATCCCAAATATCTAATAAGTACCTTCTTCTTTTATCTTTTATCTTCTTTTTTTTTATACAAGGTAAGCGGAATAGAAGGGTCAGTGTCTAGACAACGACTGACCTACAGCATCCTTGCGGATGAGTACAACCACATCGTCCGGGAGATCGTCTTGGTCTTCAGTGGCAGAAAGTCCGTGTTTAGCGAGCTTGTCCGTTACCGTGTTGATTTTCCTGAAGATGTGAGTGGTGCTTGCTTGAGAAAAGCTTGAGATAGTAACGAAAATGTCTGAAATGATCATGTCTGTCTCCCACGGGGGTTTCCAGGCTTGGTTGATCGAATTGATCAGCATCGGCTTATCTTTTTTCTTTATGTGTGCATGTGGATGTGGGAGCATTTAAGCATTTACGTTCACATTTATTCAATCAATTTTGGTAAAATTAATTTTTTCATGAACATATTCATAAACTGCTTGATCGTAATTCTTAGCAATTAAGCAACTCCAATTTCGATTTAACAGTACATTTCAATAGGGGGTATCCATATTTGTATAGTTTATATATCTAACTTTTTTTTCTTTTGGAAATTTCGGATGGTACCCCTGTAATTTGGGGTTTTTTGGATTTTACACAAAGTTTTTTTTTAGTTCGGATGACGTCCTTGTGTTTTAATATTTTTCGAAAAATGTCCAATTCCGTTTAAATTGTAGAGGGATGTCAACTAAAATTATTTTTATTAAAATGAGAAAAACTTCTTTATAAAAAAAAAGATAAAAGAGGCTAAACATTTTCCCCCTAAGTTTTTTTTTAAAATTATTTTAAGTTGACATTCCTTTACGATTAAATGGAGTTGGCCATTTTTCGGAAAATATGAAAACATAAGGGTACCATCCGAACTACAAAAAAACCTCTAGGTAAAATTCGAAATACCCCAAACTACAGGGACACCATCTGAAATTTCCTTTTTTTTTTAGGCGAGTATTTAAAATTTATGGTACATCCTCCAAATGTAAAGGATATATATATATATATATATATATATATATATATATATATATATATATATATATATATATATATATATATATATATATATATATATATATATATATATATATATATATATATATGGCTTTAAGCTCAAAAACATTGTTCACAATGGAAACAAACATAGTACGTGACCCTCTTTAGAAAGTTTCTAATAGGTAAGATATTTGAACAAAATATTGATTATCTTCTTCGGGGATTGGTTCGACATGATAACCTCTATTCATCATCAACAATCGTAAAGTTTGTTTAACTTTTGCGGAAACTTATGATGTTTCTTACCAACGATTTAAAGTTGAGCATAGTTCATGTTTGGCCTAAGGATCCAGTTTCAGATATATATATATATATATATATATATATATATATACCTTAACTTTAGTAACTAATGTTCTTGATATCACCTGCTAGTTGCATCTAATTGCAGGTGCAAATGTTGTGGTAGGGGCGTGAAAGTCTTCTATTGTATCGTTAAGTTGTTAACCTCTCTAACCAGCTATTACGTACCATTGTCATTATCAATGACATTTATATGATGATGTTTAACCAAAAAGTGTATAAAAATATCTATAATGATGTTTATTTAAATAAACGACATTCGTTTAACGATTGTGGTATTTTAATGACATTTCATTCACGCTATAAAACCTATGGCGTAAAAACCCCATGTAATTTTACGGCCTTTTTCTTGTCAAATATTTATGGTGTTATATAAATGTCACTCATATTGTTATTTAGAAAAAATGACTCAAGTTGCATTCTAATATCCCGATCCTAACAAAACTCGTTCCCACTTTTCCTTGCGTCTCTTCCTTCATTGGTGAATTGAACTATTTCTCTGCTTCTCTTCCTCTCAATCGGTCTCTTAACCCGTCTACCTTCGTTTATGAGTGATCTTGGGTACCCAATTTCATATTCTAATAGCATGGTAAGGATATCTATCTTGTTGATTTTATTTTTTTTTCCATTTGTTTATGGGCATTGCTGGCTTGATTTTAGGGTTTTTTGTAATGGTGGTTTATTGGACACATGATTGTGTAATATTGTTGTCGGTGTGCCTAGTATTAGGGTTTTGGGTTGTTTTTTGAAAAGTGGGATGTGGGTTGTTATAATTTTTTTTTAATAATATAAGATAAGCACTTAGGAAAAATTATCTCCTCAAGACTCTTCTCCTTAGAGTATCCTTACGGATGAGATCGTCCACTAACGCAGTGGGCAAACATGATGAAAGAAGGCAATCATGTCCCAACTCTGCTAGTAGGTCAGCAACATCATTCACCTCCCTAAACACATGGCGGATCTTCACCCGACAGAAACCCAAAAGAATATAAAAAATATCGGACAGAATGAGATCCAGCTCCCAAGAAGGTTTCCACCTCTGATTAACAAAATGACCAAGTGGGTTGTTACAAATAATTACGATAAGTTGAACAATATAAATAGTTTATAATCAAATATATTTGGTATACCATTGAGTGTTGACTCCATTGAGTCAGCTTGTGATCGTGTGTTGTTTATTGCCTTAACAATTACAATAAACTATTCAACGATAAAACCCCCCGCTCTCTTGAATGTGTCCACTCGATCATTTCCCACCACAGAGTACTGATCGCATAGGCACACAACATTTAGTCCCACGTCTTCACCAAGCTAAACATAACTCCACTTTTCTGAAAATCTGAAAGGAGATTATTGCTTCAACTTGTTATGTTAATAATCAATAGGTTATACATATAGTTACTACAACTTCAAATTCTTTTACCATTTATCCCTATAACACATATACTTGAATGCCTATGCATTAGTTGGTGGCTTAGGACTTGTTTGATAGTGTACAAGGGCACTTAAAATGTTAAGTGATTCCTGACATGATTCAAACATAACCTAAGATGCAACATATGTGTATGGTGATCTTGTATATTGTGCCATTATGGGAAACTTAATAAGTTTCGGGTGTTATATGTATATATGTGTAATATGTGGGTTAGCCGTTGTAATTTCTGTTAGCTTGGCCTTTTGTGTTGCTGGGCTTGCTTGATCCGTCTTGCTACTGGATTAATGAAATCACGTGATGTCATCACGTGATGTTGCCGTCTCCTCTTAACCCTAGGTATAAAAGCTTCACTGCAAAGCTTTGGAGCTACTGTACAAGCCCTCGGCCGATTCTGAGTTCCTCTTCTCCAAGAAAGCGAAAGAGAGAAAGAGAGAAGAAAAGAGAGAAAAAGTGAGAAGCGATCTTGTGTGTTTCGTTGTAAGATTAGATTTGGATCACAAGCTTCACTGGAAGCTTGTATTTGGTTGCGTTGACATCATCTGGCTTCTGCTATCTTACTGTTCTTATTGAGTTTTCTCTTGGTTAGGGTTTTTATTGGTCTTGATTTGAAGTTGTTGTTACTTGTAATCGTACGTTCTATCTACCTAGTGGATTGGGACGGATTTCCCCTCCTGAAATCCCGCAGATTAGGGTTTAACCCGAACTGCGTCACCAAATCTTGTTTGTTGGTTTGAATCATCGTTTTTGAGCAAGATCACTCTATATCTGTTGTTTTTGTTGAAACTTATTCATATCTAGTTTATCACAACTACACATCATGTCATTTGTTCCACTAAGTCAATAGGTCAAACTGAAGTATAGAAAAAGTAATCATAATAGTTCATTTGTACCAAAGATTAAACCTTATCTTGAAAACTTAGATGAATACCTTACAACTTTGCTCCTCCATGTGCGACTTCCTATTTCAGAAGCATCGTAACCTTTTGGTTCAAAAAAAAAGAAAATATTATTCTTATCAAGATATTCCAACCTTTTACCAAAAAAGTAACCTTTAGATCGCCTTTCTAACTATATTTCTCCAAATAATATGATCAATACAAACATGGGATGAATGAGCTGTGACTACTAACCTTTTACAATACGGTATACAAGATTATTGAAATTCAGTATATTAGCAAAAAAATCATCAATTACAAATAGTTATATACACAAACGAATCTTCTTTCTTTCGACAATCTAAATTAAAAGGGAATGATGGTTTCGAAACAGTGAACACCATCCATCTCCACTGCAAACCTCAAATTCTTCTCAGTCCCCTGCTTTTTCACTTCCTTGCAACAAGAAGACGATGACTTATTCTCAGGTACCGGCGGCACAGATCCGTTGATCTCCAAACCATCAACTTCGGGTGCAGGCAGGGTATGGTGGCGTTCAACCGGCTCGGAAAATCTTAGCTTCCGGCCGAAGGATTCTGCGCAGAGAGCATCGAAAGAGCTGAACAGAGACATCATTTTTGCTACTTGGTTTCTTAAAATCACACCAAAAGGAGAAAAAATGAAGGAGATGACTGTAAAATGGGAGCTTGGCGATGTTTTAGTCGGTTGTGGTTATTGAAAAACAGAGTAGGTTTAAATAGGGGTGGATGTGCCCCTGGGAAGGTCGAAAGGAAGAACGAGTTGAATTAGTTTTAGTGAGTCAAACTTTGGAAGGTTGACTCGTGGACTAAAGCCGATTCAGATAAGGCGGTTATTTTGGAACGACCCGGTCCGAGTTGGTCTCACTTTCCGACCGAAGATCCTTATGTTCTTCGTAAATCGTAATGTCTTGCGCAGATTAGGCTATGGTTTGGATTTGGGCCTAAAATACCAAGGCCCGTATATTTGGCCCAGATTTTAGCAAGTCAGTGACTGAGTTACAGGGAAATTACCGTAGCCCTAATCTGAGATCTGCAGCCTCGTCGCCTTGCTCGTTGATTATTCCTTGCTTTCATCTGTTTTGTATGTCCCAAAATTCCTTTTTGATGAAATTTGGGAGTTAATATTTAGGGATTGCAGCAAGCTTTGCTCATCCTACAACGATATGCTTCATGGGGAACTCGAAAGTTTTGAAATCATGTTTAAGCTTCGACCTCTGGCCAGAAATTCTCTCAAGGCTCCCTGTCAAATCACTTGTCCGGTACCGCTGCGTTTCTAGGTCATTGATGGCGTTAATCGGTGATCCGAATCTGGAGCCGATGGAGGGAAGTCAACGAATATTGTCTTTTGCCCCATATATATCTTCAACAAGCTAAAAGAGTGATGCCTTTGGCTTGCAGGTTTAGGATTGCTCGTGGTTTGTAATGCTGTCTTTTGCCCTTGTAGTCATGTGGTTGTTGTGAGTGGGTTCATTGGATATGTGGACCGTTGTCGGATGCATATTTGCTGAGATGTTAGGGAGACGTCCCCAAATCTTTCAAATTAGGATTCACAACATTATGGGGATTCAACCGGATCTTAGCTTTGTCGAATGTTTCGTAATAAGGCGGAACCTCTGATCATCGACTTGCTGGTGAGGACGATAGTTGTGGATCCTACAAAGAGGATTTCGGGCTCGAGAAACTCTCAACCACCCATACTTTTCAGAAGTTTTCAAAAGTTATGCATTGTCCATCATTCGAGTTGTCGAGTTTTTTGGAATGTAATACTGGAGGTGGACGAGAATCCGCATGCAAGCAGTGAATGAGGGATGGTAAGAGAATCCATTTGAAACAAGACGTTGTTTTACAATACTCAGGAGAGGTTTTATTAGACCTAAGGGTTTTTCTTGTATCATAAGAAATCTATCAAATTGATAAATAGATTATGTACAACTAATCAGGAGGATATGCTGCGAGCTTGTGTGTTGGACTGGGGACAAGTGTGGACGGATCATCTCTCACTAGTTGAGTTCTTGTACAACAACAGTTGACATGCATCGATTGGGATGACTCCATATGAGGCACTGTATGGACAGAGATGTCGCACGTCGTTATTCTGGGATGAGCCTAACAATGTTAGTGGTTTGACACCTGATCAGATTTAGGATGATGTTGCTCGTGTAGCACTGATTAGAGAGCGAATGCTGACTGCTCAGAGTCGTCAGAAGTCATATGCAGATAGGAGGCGTAGACCCCTAGAGTTCAGAGTAGGAGTCCATGTGTGGCTGAGAGTGTCTCCGACACGAGGTGTTAGACGTTTTGGCATTAAGGGGAAGTTGAGCCCCCGATATGTCGGGCCGTTCGAGATTTTGGATCGAGTTGGGAGCGCAACATACAAATTAGCTTTGCCTCCGAGATTAGAGGGTGTTCACCCTGTATTTCACGTGTCTCAGCTGAGGGAGTATATACCAGATCCGAGACATATTGTGAGTTATGATGATTTGGTGGTCGAGCCGGACCACTCTTTTGTTGAGCACCCGGTTGCAGTTCTAGAACGAGGTATGAGACGTCTGCGTTCGAAGAACATTCCTATGCTGAGGATACAATGGTCGAGACGAGGACCTGATGAGGCTACATGGAAAACTGAGGATAGTATTCAGAGGAAATATCCAGAGTTTTACGCCGAGATAGATGTACCTGTAGGATCGACGAGTAGATTTTAGTACTATCTTCGTGAGTGTTGTGATTATGTGCTTATATACTATGATGTGTTTATTTTGTGCTAGCTATGATGTGATTTATGATCTTATTAGATCTTGTTGTGCTAGTGCGATCGATGATTATAGCTGGAGATGGTTCTTTCCTCCATGTTATTGTGATACGATTAGGATTTAGCTGGAGATGGTTATTCCTGCATGCTATTCTTGTGAACATAGTTTCGCTGGAGATGTTTTTCCTCCATGCCTTTATGTTATTAGTATGATACGGCTAGAAATGGTTTTCCTCTATGCCTTTGTGATGTGATGATAGTTTGGCTAGAAATGGTTTTCCTCTATGCCTTGGATAGTATAGTGATCTTGTTGCTGGAGATGATGATTTCCTCCATGCTTGTGTTTGAGGTTATAGAGTGATATAGGTTGATACCTTATGAGCGGAGGTGGGATGCCTCCGGTAGAGAGAGTCATACCTCGGCATACGAGTCCGAGAGGTTTTGAGATTTCACAAGTTTCGGGATGAAACTTGTTTTTAGGGAGGTGAGATGTAAGAGCCTTAGTCTTTAGGAGTTGAGCTAGGACTTAGCCGCTCCTACGGGTCCAGAGGGCCGCCCCTGTGGCTCGTCCCGTGTTCCGCCCCTGTGGCTCTGGGAACCCGCCCTTGCGGTTTCCTGCGGTTGCAGCCGGCTTTGTTGACCGTTGGACCGTGCTTTACTCTTTCTCTTCCTTATAATCGTCCTCTTGCCTCCAAATGAAGGGTTTCTTCATCCTTCATGTCCAGTTGCTCACGTTCTTCTTCATCCTTCCTTCTTCTTTGATCTCTTCTTGAGTTTTCCTTAAGTTTGCAAGTGAATTGTTGTGTGGCTTTGATAATGTTGATGTTGTGTGTTGTTGCTGAGCTTGAGAGCCAGCTGAGGGTGTTGTGTTGATCTTTTCCTTGGCTTAGGATCACATCTGTGATGAGTTCCTCTTCTTTCTTTCTTTCTTTCTTCCATCTTCTTTGATTCCTTTCCTCCTCCCTTAGCTTAGGATTGGATCTCCTAGGCATATATGTTAATGTTTGTATGTATATATATGTGTATGAATTGGATTGTTGGACGTTGAAGACGTGAATCATCGAGGGAAGAGTTGAAGAGAAGTCGGGGGTTACTTTCTGCACTATCGCCGCCCCTGCGTGGAAGCGCCGCCGCTCCTGCACCTTCCAACACTTAGCCCCTGCGTGTTTCCTGTCACGCAGGTGCATCTTGTGCAGGATCTACCTAAAGTAGTATAAATCCTTTCCTTTCCTAGTATGTACGGGTTAGTAGCATGTTAGGTGTGTATGAAGATAGAATGATGATGATCATGATATCGATATGTGCCGGTTATGGCTTTGAGGTTTAGTAGATTATCGAAGTTTATAGGTTGGATATGATCCTTATGGATCCCTTGGGTATAGGTGTGACCCCTTTGATTGATAGGAGATTTGATATCTCTTTATGCCTTGTTATTAGACAGTGGTGTCGTCCGGATCGGAGTTGATCGTGGTTGAGGTAAGTCCGTAGGACTAACTTAGCTACCATCCTTATATTGGATGTTTGCATGAGTGGTGTTTGTTATATGCTTTATAGGATGCGATGTTGATTATTACAGACCTATGGTTTAGTGACCGCCATTGTAGTTGCCGTGACAACTTGCCCTTTCATCCTGCATAGGAGTCTAGGAGGTTCTCTGTAGTCAGGTCAGATCTGGTATATGGGACGGGCACTTACCACTCCTTATGGTATACGGGAAGGTGCTCCTATACCACTATAGCTGGCTATAGCACTTAGAAGCGAGGATTATATATTCCTCGTGTCACATATATTCGTATACATTTATATATACGATTTGAGTGTTGGACTATATAAAGATGATCAACCGGGTAAATGTGTGACAACATGATTATGTGTTTATGATTCCATGACTTGTGTTTGTGCTTATGCATTATCTTATATATGAATGGTTAGCTAACGGTTTTATACCGTGTTGTAGATAATTGGTGTAACACCCCAAATTCACAAGACTCGGGGCCCTACTGGGCTAGGATCCTAACCCTAGCCTAACAAGAAGTTCATTGGATCTTACAACAAGACACTGATAGATTAAAACCAAACATCAAACTGTAATATATATATATATATATATACAGAGAGAGAGAGAGTTAAAATCATGTAGGAACCTCTCTTAGAGTAGGGAATAAGGACTTATAATAGCCGTTGGATTAATATAGATGAACGTCTAAGATTTAACATTGTTTATGGTAATAATTAATGAGAACATTATATTGCCTCTAATAGAATTATGATAAAAATATTTTAACGACCAAAATTTCTCTATAAAATATAATAACGACCAAATTATGGTAATACATTATTTTCATATTGGGTCGTTATTATATTTTATAGAGAAAATTTGGTCGTTAAAATGTTTTTTATATCATTTACCCGGTTAATTATCTTTATAAAGTCCAACACTCAAATCGTATATATAACTGTATATGAATATATGTGACACGAGGAATATATAATCCTCGCCTCTAGATGCTATTTCCAGCTGGAGTGGTATAGGAGCACCTTCCCGTATACCATATGGAGTGGTAAGTGCCTGTCCCGTATACCAGATATGACCTATCCACAGAGAACTTCCTTGACTCCACTACGGGATGAAAGGGCTTGCTGTCACAACCACTACAATGGGCGGTCACTAAACCATAGGTCGGTAGTAATCAACATCGCATGTTATCAAGCATATAACAATCACCAATCATGCAAACGTCCAATATAAGGATGGTAGCTAAGTAAGTCCTACGGACTTACCTCAACTTCGGAATACTCTCAGTCACGATCCACTCCAATCCGGAGGACAGCACTGCCTAATAACAAGGCATAAAGAGATATTACATCTCCTATCGATCAAAGGGGTCACACCTAGACCCAAGGGATCCATAAGGATCATATCCAACTTATAAACCTCGATAATCTACTAAACCTCAAAGCCTTAACCGGCACATATCGATATCATAATCATCCTCATCCTATCCTCATACACATACCTAGCATGCTACTAACCCGCTCATACTAGGAAAGGAAAGGATCTACACTACTCTAGGTAGATCATGTACAAGATGCACGTGCGTGACAAGAGGGACGCAGGGGCGAAGTAACGGCAGGCGCAGGCACGGAGACACTCCCAAGCAGGGGCGGCGGCGCTGGGGCGCGGGTGCGGTGAGACAGTCATGCAAGGGCGGCGGCTCACTGGCGCAGGGGCGGCGACAATGCAGAACGTGATCTCCGACTTCTCTTCCACTCTTCACACGATGATTTCAATTCTTTATCATGCAATAGTCACATTCATACACGTATATATACATACAAACATCAATATGTATCCTAGGATATCCAATCCTAAGCTAAGGGAGGAGGAAAGGAATCAAAGAAGAAGGAAGAAAGAAAGAAAGAAGAAAGAAGAAGAGGAACTCACCACTGTTGTGATCCTAAGCCAAGGAAAAGATCAACGCAACACCCTCACACCCCCCTAAAAACAAGTTTCGTCCCGAAACTTGTGAAATCCTAAAACCACTCGGACTCATAAGCCGAGGTATAACTCTTTCTATCGGAGGCATCACATCTCCGCACATAAGGTATCAACCTATATCACTTTATAACCTCAAACACAGGCATGGAGGAAATCATCATCTCCAGCACAAGATCACTATACTATCCAAGGCATAGAGGAAAATCATCTTTAGCCAAACTATCATCATATCACAAGGGCATAGAGGAAAAACATCTCTAGCCATATCATACTCATAAGATAAGGGCATGGAGGAAAAACATCTCCAGCAATACTATGTCCACCAAAAATAGCATGAAGGAATAAACATCTCCAGCTATGTAAGAGCCTTAGTCTTTTGGAGCTGAGACAGCTTAGCCACCCCTGCGGGTTAGTGGAGCCGCCCATGCGGTTTGTGTAGTGTTCCGCCCCTGCGGTTTCCTGCGGCTGCAGCCGGCTTTGTTGACCCTTTGACCGTCCTTTACTCTCTTCCCTTCTTCCTTAAGTCTTCTTGGGCTCGTGATCAAGGGTTTCTTCTTCTCATTCCCAGCTATCCTTACGTCCTTCTTGCTTCTCTCTTTCTCCTCCTTGATCTTGTTCTTGTCTTCCTATGGGTTTGGAAGTTTTGTTGTGTGGATGATGATGTTGATGATGATGGATGTTGTTGCTGAGCTTGAGAGCCAGCTGAGAGTGTTGTTTTGATCTTCCTTCTGCTTGAGATCCCATTCGTGGTAAGTCTTCTTCTTCTTTCTTTCTTTTTTCTCTTCTTCCTTTTCTTCCTCATCCCCTAGCTTAGGATTGGATACCTAGAATGCATATTGATAGTGGAATATGTATGTATATGTATGTGTTTGGCAGTGGAATGGTGAAGACGTGAGTTGATCACGTGAAGAGTGAAAGAGAAGTCGGGGAAGCCCGTTCTGCACTGTCGCTGCCCCCGNTGTGCCGCCGCGGCCGTGCTGAGCCCTGCGGCCTCCGCGCCTGCGGCCGTGATGATCCGCCCCCGCGGTCGTGCTGCAGAACGTCGTCTTCTTCGTCTTCGATCGTGGATCCTTGGCTCCAAAGTCCCTCTTCTCTTGCTGATCTTCTCCAAACACCCATCACTGGTCTTAGGCACCTCTCCTTGACCTAATCGAGCTAAGAACCTATGCATGCAAAGAGTTGGGCAAAAAACTCCTCAAGATCTTCCTCCATAGCCATGGATGAAGGAGGAAGAAGAAGAAGGGAAAAACAACAAGGAAGAGAGGTGAGGAGAGGAAGGAGCTTACCAACAGATCTGAATGCCTCTCCAAGCTGTCCACAGCAAGATCTCCACACAAAATGGAAGAAGAGAAGAGAGCAAAAGAGAGGAATGGAAGGAGGAATGAATCTAACGTGAAAGAGTGGAGGAGAGAGAGGAGGGGACAAGGCTGCCAAGATGGGGACAGCAGCCATCTTGTCCCATTTGCCCGGAACGAGGGGTCGGAAATGACCCCTTGTCAATTCGATTCGGAACGAAAGGTCGGAAAGCGGAAAAAAAAGGGAAAAACGACGAGTCGGCTCGGGATTTTGGAAATAAAATCCCGGCACTCGGCACCTCGTGCCTGCGGAAAGATCTATAAAACGCTCTAAGTCCGGAATAAAATTCCGGGCGTTACAACTAACCCCCTAAAAACAAGTTTCGTCCCGAAACTTGCTAAACCCAACACTCTCGGACAAACACGTCACGTAACCACGTGGAACTCATAAAACGTCAACCATCGGCTCTAATCCAAGTCTACGTAAAGAATCACATCAAGACCTCGCAAGGTACAAATATACTCACACGCACTCACATAACACAACATAACATAACCACACAAAACAAACAAGGAAAGATCCCGGGACTAGCCCGACGGTCCTATCGATGTCGCTAAATCTGCGTAAAACTCAGGATAGTTCCTCCGGATACTATCCTCCGTCTCCCATGTAGCCTCATCGGCTCCTCGCCTCGACCACTGAATCCTCAACATCGGTATCTCCTTCGATCGAAGGCGTCTCGTACTCCGCTCTAAGACCGCTATCGGTGCTCTGCAAAAGTATGGTCCGGCTAGGTCCTCGTGGCTGATGATGTGCCTCGGGCTGATGATGTGCGTGTGTATGTACTCTCTCAGCTGAGAGACATGAAACACCGGATGTATACCCTCCAACCGCGGTGGCAGTGCTAACCGGTATGCCACCTCACCGACTCTCTCCAAGATCTCGAATGGACCGACATATCGGGGCTTAACTTCCCATTAATGCCGAATCGCTGACGCCTCGCGTTGGTGATACCCTCAACCACACCTGAGCTCCTACCCTGAACTCGAGAGGTCTACGCCTCCTATCCGCATACGACCTCTGCCGGCTCTGCGCGGCCAACATCCTCTCTCGGATCAAGGCAACTCTAGCCACGTCGCCCTGTACCTGATCTGGAGCTACAACGCTAGGACTCCCCGGCTCATCCCAACATAAGGGAGTACGGCATCTCCGTCCATACAATGCCTCATACGGTGCCATCCCAATCGACGCGTGCCAGCTGTTATTATATGAAAACTCGACTAACGGGAGATGATCTGGCCATACCTGACCCCAATCTAGTACACATGCTCGCAACATGTCCTCCCACTTCCACTGCGGCACGGGCAATGGGTGAAGCTCTCCTCCGGGTCTCTGGTGGTCGATCTTGACCTGCTGGCAGGTCGCGCATCGGGCCACATATCTAGCTACATCGGGCTTGATCCCGCCCACCAATAAAATCTCCTCATGTCCTGGTACATCTTACTCGTGCCTGGGTGCACCGAGTAAGGTGTGGAATGTGCCCCATGCAAAATCCGCTCTCTCAACTCCTGATCCGACGGTACACAAACACGTCCATGACGTCTCAATAGTCCGTCTGCTCCTGTGATAAAATGCAGTGCCTCTCCTCGGGACATCCTGTCCCGGATCCTCCTCAAACTGGAACATCCCTCCTGCTTCTGCCGGATCTCTCCGGACAGGTTAGGTAATATGTTTGACTCGGACAAGCAACAGTCCGTATCCGGGAACCGGATATCCAACTCCAAGCCTATCAAATCCCTCTGCAACCGTGACTGAACCGTAAGCCGAGCTATAGCCTCCTCTCGAGGTGTCCTCCTACTCAAAGCATCGGCGACTACGTTCGCCTTCCCCGGATGGTACAAAATCTCTAAGTCAAAGTCCTTAATCAGCTCCAACCATCTCCTCTGGCGGTTATTCAACTCTCGCTGAGTGAATATATACTTCAGACTCTTATGGTCTGTGAAGATCTGGCATGTAGCCCCGTACAAGTAGTGTCGCCAGATCTTCAGGGCATGAATCACTGCCGCTAGCTCAAGATCATGGGTAGGCTAATTCTCCTCGTACGGCTTCAGCTGCTGAGAAGCATACGCAATAACCCTACCTCTCTGCATCAAAACGCACCCCAATCCTAGCTTGGAGGCGTCACTATACACCACGAAATCCTCTATGCCCTCAGGCTGGGCTAAAACAGGAGCGGAAGTCAACCTCCTCTCCAGCTCCTCGAAACTGCGCTGACAAGGCTCGGACCATACGAACCTGGTGGACTTCCTCAGCAAGGAAGTGAGCGGTCGTGCAATCACTGAGAAACCCTCCACAAAACGGCGGTAGTATCCCGCTAAGCCCAAGAAACTGCGCACCTCCTTGACCGTCCTAGGAGGCGGCCATGATGAAACGGACTCTATCTTCGCCGGGTCAACCATGACACCCTCGGCGGAAACTATATGACCCAAAAATGCCACATCGGACATCCAAAACTCGCACTTAGAGAGCTTAGCATAAAGCTCTCTATCCTGGAGGACTCGAAGCACCGTCCTCAGGTGTCCCTCATGCTCCTCCCTACTCCGGGAGTAGACTAAGATTTCGTCTATAACCACTACCACGAACTGGTCTAAGAAGTCGATGAAGATGCCGTTCATCAACTCCATGAAGACGGCGGTTGCATTCGCGAGCCCAAGTGGCATCATGACAACTCATAACGGCCGTATCTCGTCCTAAATACCGTCTTCGGTACGTCCTCCTTTCTCGATTGATACACTTGAAACGCCAGATGAACACCCTCTACTCTCGGCGGCCATGCCAGCTGGTAAAACACTTTCCCATCTTGCGCTAAGATCTCAAAAGGGTCCGATGTATCGGAAACTCAACTTCATTCTCGGGTCTTTCTTACTACGACATTTCCATTAAGTTTCTCCTTTGCCTGTCTCTAACAAAGAAGACCGAACTTTCAATTTACACCGTCTGCTTTGGTTCTTGTCAAACCAAACTTTGATGTTACGTTTCCTCAATTCTTGTGGCAAGTTCTAAGTAACGATGGAAATGCTTTGCTTTACACTGCTCCTACTAACGAGACATGTATGCTATAACTTTTGCATCGTCTCTCCATACTCAATCAAGACCATTCTTGAAGAATCACTTGTACACTTCAAACCGATCACACTTCGAGGCAATTTCCGAAACAGTTGCACCAATGAATCTCCTCTTAACTCGCACACATCCATTGTCCATTTTCGTCCCACTCGATACTTCATCGTCATCCGGAGTAGATTAGCCATAGGTGGTGTTACTTGGAGAATCTCTCCACAAATCCGGTAATGATCAGTCCATCAAAGAAAACTTGTAACTTCTTTCACATCCTTCGGGGGTTGTCATCCCGAGACAACTGGTCATACAACTTCTCCCTTCTTCGAGAGTAGACCAGAATGTCCTATTCGGGCATTAGTAAGCCCATATGGAATCACTACAACTCGTAGTGACCATGGTTTGTCCGGAATGCAAAAGTTGCACTATCTCAGTCTCGACTTCTCAATTGGTGACAATCAAACCTTAACTCGATCTTAGAAGAGACCACCGACCCTTGCAACCGGTCGAGTAGATCCTCTATACGTGGTAAGGGGGTACTTGTTCTTCATTGTAATCTTGTTCGGTTCATTGTAGTCGATGTACAAATGGAGATAACCGCTTCTCTTTTCGCAAACTGGTGTTCTCCATAATCACTTCAAATATATTTTACTCTCTTGTTACCGTTCCTTTATGATCCCACAACCTGGTTACTCTCCCCTACACTCATCCATAGACCACCCGCACATGCGCGTTCTCGGTTGTCACCAATTAGCTGATAACTGACCTTCTCCCATGTCAATGACTTACCATTCTTCTATGCTTCCATGTTACCATTCTCATGAAGGCTACCCTCTCGGGGTACTCTACCTTAAACTCCGTTAGTTCATTCTTCATTCCATGCTTCCTTTTCCTTTTGCGAGATAATTATACCCTTCTCGGCGTTGTTGAGTCACATGACTCACCTTCATAGGCTTAACCGCGCTTCCTGATATCTTGTACGTGCGTCTTCTCAAAATTTCTAACGTTAGTTAGCATCCACGCGTTACTCCCATCTTCTTAGGATCATCATTTATACCCACTTCCTCCTTTTTGGCGTTTCTTCCCCTTATCGTCATAGCGGAAACCGGTCAACTCCGCGTGAATCCCCACCTTGCCATTCTTCCCATAACTCTAGTAATGTTTACTCTTCACTTAATGGTACCTCGTAAGCTTAACTTACGGTATCTTACATCTTTCACACTTGGTTCGATCACGTTTCTCATCTTGACTCCAAAGCTTAGGAGCGTCTAAGGAAAGCTTCACTTCTCGGGATGGAACACCGGCTTTAACCTTGTTAGAATGCACCCATCTTTTCCTCGATTCGCATCTTTAGTTGTCCACGCGTCTTCTCGAAGAACTTAATTTTGTTTTCTCCATTGCTCTTGTCGTACGTAGTCCTCAAACACGGTAGCTCCAACGGACGCTCCTCGTCCTGGCAGATGGAGAACTCTGTGCCCTGGACCTCACAACGGTCCTATCCCAGCCTCGGGAACGATGCTCTCGGCGATATCCTCTACGGGAACCTCAACTGCTGGTGGATCCACAACTGGCGGGTCCGCAATGGGGATACGTCCCCGACCTCTCGCGCCCGGAGGTCTTCCTACTCGTTCCTGCCCTCTCGGAACGGTAGTGGAAAGAGGGGGTCTACCCCTGGCGGGTCCTACGTAATCGGTAGCTCTCGTACGTGCCATCTAATAGCGTATGGCGTTTACTTATGTATAAATACATAGGTCTATTTACGATCTCGGTATGATAAAACTAAAGAAAACGTAAGGTAAGCATAATCACACAATACATCCAAGGCATACAAGCCCAAACGCCCTAAGGCCACATAGATAGCTAAGTACATACAAATCCACAAACATCCTAAGGTCATATATATATATATATATATATATATATATATATATATATATATATCTATGTAATAATCTATACATACTTCTATTCCAGAGATCTATGTCGCCGAGGTTTGCGGAAGGAGTGGTGGTCCCGTACATTCTAACCCAAACCCGACTCATGCACATGATTTTGAAAACGAAAAGTCAGAACCCGTGTGGGTTCTGTTTTATACCTCATCCGGCCTTTAAAAGATTGCGAGTGCCATTGTTGTCAACCTAGGGCTCTGATACCACTTTTGTAACACCCCAAATCCGCGGGACTCGGGATGCTACGGGCGAGACCTCACAATGGGTCCCGACCCTTAGCATGACAACAATTTCACCGGACCTTCCAACAAGGCACAAATAAAGGCAAAACTCGAAAACATTTATAATGTATGCGAGACACTGAAAGGAAAGAATACAACGTGGAAACTCAGCCGAGTGCTCAAAACAACATAACCTAATACGAAGTCTAAACGTACGACAACATCCATGAACAACAATATGAAACATGACTAAAAAACGTCCCCGTCCTATAATGTACGGAGACCCCGGCTGTCCACTCCTCCGCCTCACTCGCCGGCATCCCTAACCTGCAAGTCATCTACACAAACGGTTTAAAACCGTTAGCTAATATTCGAAGCATTAGAAAAGCGGTGAAGGCAAAAACACATACATAGCACACAACATAAAACACACAAGTCCGGTTTATTATCTTTATATTATTAAGTCGTATCCCGTTCTAATTCAACTTCGGTTTGTGACACGAGACCACCGAGGTCTCGCCTCGGTCCCTACTTACCGGCAAAGAATGGTACGGATGCACCCGACCATCTGACCCGCCGGGCTAGTCGCCGAGAACCTCCTAGACTCACTCGGTCGTAGGCAGTGATGTCACCGCCCGTTATCATACACTTGGCCAACATATACATATAAGGTCGGTGGTCCTAATTACCGGTTTAATTGTTATAACATAACATAAACACACACCACCAAACACACATCAATGCAAATACATAAAATACGAGCTAAGTAAGTCCGGAGACTTACCTCGTCACCACACTCAAGTCCCACACTCTTGCTTCCTTAGAGCGGAAGCCCACAACCTGCTCACAAGAGATATGCATATCAATACATACTCACGCTCAAGAAGTCTTAGACTTCACTCTAGTGATCTATGGAAGATCACCTAACCCTCAAGCTAGGAATGCATCCTAGGTCCCAAGTACTCATCACACTCTCCACACATGAAACAACCCACAACAGTCCATAATTCCACAAGAGTAATCCTCAACCAAAGAGGCACAAGCTAGACTAGAAGGTCCATCATGCTCACATGCTCATATCCATCACTTACATCGAGCCTTAAGGGCTCCTTGGTTCACAATCACTAAGTGGCATTCCAAGCTACTCTAGATCCATCCTAGGCATGCTACTAACATGTTCCAACATCAATACTAAAGAAGGAACGAAGAGGAAAGGAGAGGAGGAACCTACTGTCGAAGAAACGCAGTCGCGGAGTCAAGCTGGCGCCCCGGTGGAGCAGGACCCGCCCCTGCGGAACCAGAGGCCGCACCCTGCGGCGCTGCCGGACGCACCCGCAACGGAAGGGAGCCGCCCCCGCGGCCGTCGTGTCCTGGAGTCCCGGAGCCGCCCCCACGGCCGTGCCGAGCCGCGCCCGCGGTTGTGTTGGGCCGTGAGCTTGCCACCGCCCCCGCGGCCATGCCGAGCCGCACATGCGGCGAGCCGCAAGATTGCATTCTGCTTTGTCGCCGAGCCGCAAGATTGCATTCTGCTTTGTCGCCATGCCGAGCCGCAAGATTGCATTCTGCTTTGTCGCCGCCCCTGCGCCTGGAAACCTCCGCCCCTGCGGAGACCGTGCCATCGCGCCCGCGCCAGCGCCTGCGCGGTGCCTGCAACCTTGTCACCGCCCCTGCGGCTTCTACCTGCCACGCATGCGGGTTATCCATTCCGCCCCTACGTCCCTTGATCACGCAGGTGCGTCTTGTCCCGGGACTACCCATAGTTGGGTAGCTCCTTTCCTTTCCTAGTATGAGGGAACTAGTACCATGCTAGGTATCGGTTTATGATGAGTATGATATAGATATGCCGGTTACGGCCTTGAGGTTACGAATTGGATATGATCCTTATGGATCCCTTCGGTCTAGGTGTGACCCCTTTGTGTGATAGGAGTTTGATATATATATATATATATATATATATATATATATATATATATATATATATATATATATATATATATGTATGCCTTCTATAGGCCATGTTGTCCTCCAGTTTGGAGTGGACGTTTCTGAGAGTTGTTCGTAGCGAGTTAATTCTGAGATCGAGGTAAGTCCATAGGACTTACTTAGCTACTATCCTTATATTGGATGTATGCTTGAGTGGTGTGTGTGTGTTATATGCTTTATAGCATGTGTTATTATGGTCACCGACCTATGTTATATTTACCGTCCATTGTAGTGGCCGTGATAACCTTTCTCTTTCATCCCGTAGTGGAGTCTGGGAGGTTCTCTATAGTCAGGCCAGATCTGGTCTAAAGGAAGGAACCTCACCACTCCCATAGGGTAAACGGGAGGTGTGCTGATACTACTCCAGCTAGCTAGAGTACTCAGAGGCGGGGATTATATTCCTCGTGTCACATATCTTCATATACATCTATTTATACGATTGAGTGATTTAACTTATTAAAGATAATAAACCGGGTAAATGTGTGATATCATGATGATGTGTTAATATTATTGATGTGTGTTTGTGCTCTAGCATCTTCTTATATATGTGTATAATTAGCTAACGGTTTTATATCGTGTTGTAGATCCTTTGCAGGTTAGGAGAGCTGCAGAGTGATCCAGAGGGGATCTGCTGAGGGTTCCCTACTCTGGGCGTATTCGTGGGATATGGGTTATTTACGTTGTACGGATTCATGTTTTACTTTTGTATATATATCAGTTTTATGTTTTGTTTTAATCTATTGGTGCCTTGTTGTAAGATTCAGTGAAGTTGTTGTCAGGCTAAGGTCAGGATCCATTGTGCGATCCTAGCCCAGTAGCACCTCGAGTCCTACGGATTTGGGGTGTTATAAAGTTGGTATCAGAGCCCAGGTTGACAACAATGGCACTAGTAATCTGCAATAAAGTTCGAATAGATAAATAAACAGAACCCGAAAGGGGTTTGACTTTTCAAAAGGTTTTGGTTTTGAAATGAGTACAAATGTTTGGGTTATCGTGTACGTGAACCATCGCCCCTCTGAAGATCTCGACAGTATAGATATATATAGATATTCTGTTGTGATTGTTTTGGTACATACATATGGCATATATATAGCCTTCTAAGCTAGGTGTACGTCCTCTGCAAATGGTTCAGACTAGAGCCTTACCTGCAGCCGGGCGAGGTAGAGGTAGACCCCCTCTAGGTAGAGGACGAGGTAGAGTTCCTGCTGTCGATCCACGCGCAGAAGAGGAGATACATGAGGAGGTTGCAGAGAGCGTCGTTCCTGAGACTGGGAATGGGGCAGCTAAGAGACAGGGTGCACAGAGAGCCCAGTCTGGTGAGTCTGATCGTGTCTCCATGGGAGGATCAGACTTCAGAGCTTATATCAGACGCGTAGAGGAGGCTGCTAGAGCCGGTAGACGTGCCCCAGATTTACAAGCACAGGAGGGACCATCTGAGAGGTCCCACACCATTACTCAAGTACCAGCTGCTGAGATTACCAGAGCACTAGAGGAGCATAGAGGCCCTATACCAGATACCTGGTTGAAGGCATTCCATCAGATGGGTGTCCCCCCTTTCACTGGGAAGGTGGGGTTGGAGGTTGAGGTCTGGATCGGGCATGTAGACTCAGCTCTGGAGTTTATTCGATGTCCAGCTGACAAACAGATCGAGATGGTTCATAAAAAGGAGATGTCTAAGTGCTTAAGGAATGAAACCATTACTGAAATAATTGCGCCTTCACCTATGTGTTTAACTGATGAAATGCTTCCTACTATTAATGCTGAAAGTGGGGGGCATATTACTGAAATTAATTCACATGCACTAGGCCCCGTTGATACGATTGATTCACTTACCAATTTTGTTGAGCATCTAGCTGAATTTAAGACAGAGGAAGCAGCGGAAGATAACAAACAAAGAGTTAACTTGTTCCATACACGTTGTTTGGTTCAAGGAAAGGATTTTAACATGATCATTGACAGTGGGAGTTGCAGCAATCTAGTGAGCACGGAGGTTGTTAGACAGTTACAATTGGAAACCATACGTCACCCACGGCCCTATAAAGTTGGGTAGATGAGTGCCTGTGACGGACTTATGATCAACAAACAAGCTCGTATCACGCTAAAGATTGGAGCTTATGAAGATACGGTCTTGTGCGACATTGCACCTATAGACTCATGTCACATCTTGCTTGGTAGACCATGGGAGTATGACAGAGATGTAACACGTACAAGAAAAACTAATCATTATTGTTTTACTTTTCAGGGTAAAGACTTCATTCTAAAACCTATGACTCCCGCAGAAGCTGCTATTAAGACAAACGAAGAAAATATTGAGGAAGAAGCGTTGCTTGTCTCTAACACCGATCCTCCTAGGAATTCAATTCCTGACCCTTATACATGCCCTACGTACAGCTATGTTTATCAGGAAATCTTATCTTCTTGGCAAAGTGTTGGCATGGTAGAGAGTCTAGTGGAGGCACTCCATGGACTTCGTAAAGCATTGTCTATTTACCATTGGAGTTATATGGCTAATGAATACCCAAATTTAGACATTTTCACTGATTTTAATGATCTTGATGTACATTTGATTGCGCAAGTTGAGTTATCCACACGTATACCCACGGATTATCCATACAATATGGAAAACAGGGAGACTTTCTCATCTCTTAGATATAGAACATTAAGAATTATGGATGTCGACCTTGTGCCTAAGACTGATGGGTATTGTACCTTGACCATTGATGTAGAAACCGATGAATGGAGGGAAGACGAGGAGCAATCGGATCAGGAAGATAGCACGTTCCAGAATGAGCCAGAAACGAACATCCCGGAATTAGAAGTAACACCCGAGGAGAATGTTGAGTGGGACATCATGGCACCCTACTACATAGTAGTTCCACATGTTCCAGAACTGGAGGTAGCACCCAAAGAAGATAATGAGTACGTGGACATTATGGAGACTTCACATGAAGAATTTGTAGATTGGGAGATGCAGGAGCCAGATGAGGTGCATGACGAGGAAGAAGATCCGACAAAGCCATCTTACTCTAGTCGCACTACTGGAGATTCAGACGGAGATTCCTCAAGCTCGAGTGGTTCAGCTGATCTATCTCAGTACGGTTCCAGTCTATACTCTGCGGATTCGTGGTCGAATCCTTTTCAAGAGAGGGAGAATGATGCAGGAGCATCTCACACCCTGACCTCATCTCCATGCATTGATGAGTACACAAGCAAGAGGCGAGGAGTTGTTACCAAGGGAGATCAAGATCACGAGTTGGACGTGGAGAGAGTGACCAAAAGAAGATGTAAAGATGAAGACCGAGAGTTGGAGAGGAGCAGCCGAGATCATGACCGAATTTGGAGAGGAGCAGCCGAGATCATGACCGAGAGTTGGAGAGGAGCAACCGAGATCATGACCGAGACATGGGAGAGAAGATGGGTCATGGTCCACTTGATCCATATGAAGAAGTGGTCCGTCGGGCTGCATTTGAAGGAAGAAGATTTCGGGCTAATTTAAGTGGCTAAATTAGGCCCAACTTGCTTATTGTTTTAAAGCCCATTCTTGGAAATCTTTTAAATAAAAGATGGGCTTGCTTTTAATTATTTGTTTTGGGCTTTTAAGACTTGTTAGTTTAGGACACTAGTTATTTTATTTCTCTATTATTATTTGATCTTATCTCTTAGAGATTTGATCTTATCTTTTAAGCTAGAATGGGCTCGATTTTGGATCAAGCCCATAGCCCGTAGGAAACCCTAGAGGACGTCCAACATGCCTATATAAGGCCTTCTAGGACGTCATTATTGCTTACCTTTGATTGAAATTAAACATAAGTACTTTCGAGTATTGTTTCTCTTCTATCCCATATTCTTCTCGTGGAATCGAGACAACTTACTGTGTGAGCGGAATCCGTTTGCCCATCAACTTTGGCGCTGTTTTGAGTTGTGTCACTTGGATTGGCAAGTTGGTGCTCTCAATCATCTCCGGGTGACTTCTCGTGCTTTGGGGACAATCGTTTTCCCCTCTGTGTGAGATTATAGCGGAAGGGCTTCTTCAAGTTATTCCAAGTTGTGTGTTAGGGCCTTAGCTTCCCTATCGTGCTCTTGGTTGCCTTAAGGGTTCAACCAGATCTATCCATCTATCGATCCTTCACAATCATTGGATCATTCCTCCATCTTTTTATTTTCAAGTTTCCACCTTTTATCCATTTTCTTCATTGCGAGTCTTGGTGTTGAAAGATCGGGCCAACTGACGGCTAACCCCGTATCACAGATTCACCAAATTCTTTCCTCGATCCATCAAAATTTAATTTTATCATATCTATCTCACGTTTTTCCCAATGAATATTTTTCGTTTTCCTTTTATTCTTCCTTGTACTTCCCTTATTATTATCTTTGGCCTTTTTGCTCTGGTTCCATTCGACTATTTGGTTTCGAACTA
Source organism: Fagopyrum tataricum (assembly GCA_002319775.1). Taxonomy (NCBI): domain Eukaryota; kingdom Viridiplantae; phylum Streptophyta; class Magnoliopsida; order Caryophyllales; family Polygonaceae; genus Fagopyrum; species Fagopyrum tataricum. The sequence continues at coordinate 18,437,146 of CM008280.1, read as the reverse complement.
TCCCATCTATATTCAGAGTATTTTTATTAGAGAAAATTTTCTGGTTTCTAGCAAATCAAATATTCCACCACAATACTACTAAATAGATAAGTTCTGGTTCTGATAGGTTATTCTTAATCCACTCGATTTTGTCTTCCACTTTAGATTTCACATGGTTAGCAAAAATAAGGGACTGTTTGATCGAATTCAGGGCAATGGACTATGAAGTATAGTGACACTTAAAGAAAAGATGGTCTGCTGTTTCAAAAGGGTGATTGCATAGGCAGTATTCAACGGGATAGGGACTTTCTGTCTTTCTAGATTCTCTTTAGTCGGTAGTCCATTTATTACCAGTTTCCATAGAAAGTTTTTAACCTTAGGGATTACGTTTAGATTCCAGATCCAATCATTTATTCCAACCTGAAATCCCCTATTTAAATACAACGAGTTATAAGCTGATTTGGTAGAGTAATCCCCATCCTCAGCCGGGGCCCAATATAAACGGTCACGGATGAAAGTCTTAGGAAGTTGATAAGTTTTGATAGCGTTAATTATTTCAAGCGGTAAAATATGCCCAATTTCCGAATCAATTTTACCCACATCCCATTTATTTTCTTTGATGAAGTGTTTGACCTCAATATCAACATCAGCTGCATTCGTATCTATACAGTTCTTAATTAGTGGTTCATTCTTAATCCAACAATCCGTCCAGAATTTAACTGTACTACCATCACCTACATTCCATCTAAATTTTGATTCAAAATCTCTCCTAAGTTTCATTAGCTTTTTCCATTGCCATGACATATTTCCTTTTAGTTTATAATTCCAAAGTTTAGTTCCTTTGAGATATTTCTCATTGATGATTCTAACCCATATATTATCAGGTTCATTAAGAATTTTCAAAAGTAGTTTCATTTGGAGAGCACAATTCATTTCCCCCGTCTTCCTAATTCTCAAGCGTCCGAATTTCTTAGGTCTACAAATTTTATCCCAACTAACCAACGGTGAAATTTAGGTCCTTTATTCCAGAAGAAGTCCATATTAATGTTGTCCAGTTCATTATGAATGCTTGAAGGAAGCATAAAGCTTTGCATAATGAAATTTGGTTTTGCATTTAGATTAGCTTTGATGAGTGTAACTCTTCCTTCTTGCGAAAGGGAAGACGCTTTCCATTTTGTTAATTGATTTTTTGAATTGTTGATTACATCTTCAAATACCTCTTTGTTTACTCTACCATTGATAATTGGGCACCCAAGATATTTCTCAAGGCAGTTAGAAGAAGAAATACCCAGGCACTGTTGAATCTGTCTTTTAGTCAGATTATCGACATTTTTTGATGTTTGGAAGGCAGATTTCTGTAAATTGACTTTTTGCCCCGAGAATCCCAAGATAGTGCGGTACTCATTTAAGATATCAAGAATTCTAGAACCTGCACTAACTGAGGCTTTGGGAAAGATAATTATGTCATCCGCAAAGGCAAGAAACGGAATAGAGGTTCCATTTTTCGTAATAGGGAATCCTACATTCTTTCTATTACGGTTACTTTCGAATTGAATATTTCTAGCCAGAACCTCAGCACCCAGGTTGAAAATCAAAGGAGAAATAGGATTTCTAGCCAGAACCTTGACGAAAAGAGAAATAGGATCTCTTTTCGCAACTGGTGTTCTCCATAACAACTTCAAATCAAGAGTTTAAGATATAATCTAAGCTCTTGAGTACGAAACAGAGGAGGTACATTCCATAATCCAGTTAGTGAATTTATTGTTGAAACCAACTTTTCCAAGGACAACTCTAATGTACTTCCATTCAATTCTATCATATGCTTTTTCCATGTCCAATTTAATTGTCATATAGCCTTCCTTGCCTTTCTTTGATCTAAATCCATGGAAAACTTCATGGGCAATTAAAATATTATCATGAATTGCACGTTTCTGGACAAATGCACTCTGTAATGGATGTATAAGATTTTCTTAAGTCTGGAGGCCAAAATTTTTGCAATGATCTTGTACGCCGTAGAGCAAAGACTAATTGGTCTGAAATCGTTCGTCGAGATAGGGTTGTCCTTCTTAGGGATAAGAGTGATGAAGGTGTGATTTAGTTGTTTGAGTAGTTTTCCGGAGTGGTAAAAGCTTTTAACAGCTTTACAAACCTCGGGACCCACAATATACCAATGGTGATGGAAAAACCCAACGGACATCCCATCAGGGCCAGGAGATTTATCCGCCCCAATACTAAACGCAACATTCTTAATATCACTGTTTGAAAACGGTCTAGTCAGTTCTTCATTATCATTTTCCGATAACTCCTTAGAAATAACCTGAAGTAAGGTATTGTAGAGGTTTTGATTAATATTTGATTTGAGGCTTTAAAACATTTTTTATATTCATTAACAAATTCTACAAAGATATCCTCCTCATTATTAATCCATTGACCGTTGCTTTTTTGAATATTGTTAATTATTTTCCTATTTCTTCTTCTCGTCGCTAAACGGTGGAAGTACTTCGTATTCCTATCCCCTTCTTCAGTGAATTTAGCTTTGGCTCTCTGAAACCAATATTTTTGTTGATATTCAATTAAACAATCTCTCTTCTTATTTAGTCTAATAATCTTATCATTACTTATTTGGTTATATTTTTTTATAATTATCATTCTGTAATTTTTCAATAATCGTTTCTAAGTTCTTGACTTGTTTATTGATATTTCCAAAATTTTCCTTGCTCCAGATTTTGAGTTTACATTTGACAAAGTTTAATTTATTGACCAACTTAAACATATTTGTTCCCGGAACATGAATACGCCAAGCTTGTTTAATTATATTCTTACAATCTTCCCTGTCATTCCACAAAGATTCAAATCTGAATGGTTTATTTTTAAAAAAAATTTAGTGTAATTAAGGTTAATAGATATCAGGCAGTGGTCCGAGGAGGTAAATCCACGATTCCGAACATGTAAATTATTATATTTATTAAGAATCTCGAAATGAGCTAGAGCTTTGTCCAATTTTTCAAAGGTATTATTTTCTCCCTCTCTTCTTTTCCTCCATGTAAATTCATTTCCTCTTGAAATAACATTCATTAAGCTACAATCCTGTATGATGCTATTTAGTCTCTGGTGTAAGAGCCTTAGTGGAGCTGAGCCAGGTAGCCGCCCATGCGGGTCTAGAGGGCCGCCCTTGCGGCTGGCTCTGTTTTCCACCCCTGCGGCTCAGGATTTCCGCCCCTGCGGTTTCTTGCGGCTGCAGCCGGCTTTGTTGACTCTTTGATCCGTGCTTTAATCTTTCTTTTACCTTAAGCTCGTCCTTGGCTTCTGATCAAGGGTTTCATTCTCATTCCAGCTATCCTCACGTCCTTCATCTTCCCTTCTCCTCCTCCTTGAGCTTGTCCTTGGGTTTTCCTTAAGTTTGCAAGAGAGTTGTGTCGTGGCCTTGCTGAAGTTGAGGTGGTGTGTTGTTGCTGAGCTTGAGAGCCAACTGAGAGTGTGTTCTGTTCCTTCCTTGGTTGACCACAACAGTAGGTAAGCTTCTTATTTCTTCTTTCTTTCTTTCTTCCTTTGTTTCCCCTTCCTTAGCTTAGGATTAGATGTGTTTAGATGTGTATTGATAGTGGAATGTGTATATATATGTATATGTTTGGCTATGGAATGATGAAGACGTGAGTTCCTCACACGAAGAGTTGAAGAGAAATCGGGGAAGGCCGTTCTGCACTGTCGCCGCCCCCTCGTCTGGAAGCTGCCGTCCCCGCGGGACCTTGTCACCGCACCCGCGCCGGAAGCCGCCGCCCCTACGGCCACGGTCACAGAGCCTGCGCCAGCGTGCTTTTGCGCCTTCGCCTGCTGCCTTTCCACCCCTGCGTCTTTCCTGTTACGCAGGTGCGTCTTGTACAGGATCTACTTAGAGTAGTATCGATCCTTTCCTTTCCTAGTATGAGCGGGTTAGTAGCATGCTAGGTACGTATATGAGGATAAAATGATGATGAATATGATATCGTTTTATGCCGGTTACGGCTTTGAGCTTTAGTTGTTTATCGAGGTTATGAGTTGGATATGATCCTTATGGATCCCTTGGGTCTAGGTGTGACCTCTTTGATTGATAGGAGATGTGATATTTCGTTATGCCTTGTTTTAGGCAGTGTTGTCCTCCAGTTTGGAGTTGATCGGATTGAGAGTACTTCGAGGTTGAGGTAAGTCCATAGGACTTACTTAGCTACCATCCTTACATTGGATTTATGCATGAGTGGTGTTTGATATATGCTTGATAGCATGCGATATTGATTATTACCGACCTATGGTTTAGTGACTGCCATTGTAGGGTCGTGACAACTTGTCCTTTCATCCCGCTGGGAGTTTGGAGGTTCTCTGTGGGCATGCCAGATTTGGTTCAGTGGGACGGGCTTTCTCCACTCCCATAGGGTATACGGGGACGGTGACCGTATCACCACTCCAGCTGGCACCATTCCCGAGAGGCGAGGATTATATATTCCTCGTGTCACATATATTCATATACATCTACTTACACGATTTGAGTGTTGGACTTTATAAAGATAATTAACCGGGTAAATGTGTGACAGCATGATTATATGTTTATGATTTCCCTGAAGTGTGTTTGTGCTTTTGCATCTTCTATGTATATGTGTATGGTTAGCTAACGGTTTTATACCGTGTTGTAGATCCTCGTGTCACATATATTCATATATGTTTATACCGTGTTATAGATCCTTCATAGGCTTAACCGCTCTTCATGATATCTTGTAAGTGCGTCTTCTCAAAATATCTAATGTTAGTTAGCATCCACGTGTTGCTCTCATTTTCTTAGGATCATCATTTATACATACTTCCTCCTTTTTGGCGTTTCTTCGCCTTATCGTCATAACGGAAACCGGTCAAATCCGTGTGAATCCCCACCTTTCCATTCTTCTCATAACTCTCGTAATGTTGAGTCTTCACTTAATGGTACCTCGTAAGCTTAACTTACGGTATCTTACATCTTTCACGCTTGGTTCGATCCCGTTCTCATCTTGACTCCAAAGCTTAGGAGCGTCTAAGGAAAGCATCACTTCTCGTGATGGAACACCCCCTTTAACCTTGTTAGAATGCACCCATCTCCTCATCGATTCGCATCTTTGTTGTCCACGCGTCTTCTCGAAGAACTTAAGTTTGTTATCTCCATTGTTCTCGTCGTACGTAGTCCTCAAACACGGTAGATCCAATGGATGCTCCCCTGGTCCTGACAGATGGAGAACTTTGCGCCCAAACCTCCCAACGGTCCTATCCCAAGCCTCGGGAATGATGATCTCGGCGACGTCCTCTACGGGAATCTCAACTGCTGGTGGATCCACAACTGGCGGGTCCGCAATGGAGATACGTCCCCGACCTCTCGCGCCTGGAGGTCTTCCTACTCGTCCCCGTCTCGGGACGGTAGGAGAAAGAGGGGGTCTACCCCAGGCGGGTCCTACGTAAGCGGTAGCTCTCGTACGTGCCATCTAATAGCGTATGGCATTTGCTTATGTATAAACGTGTAGGTACTAATGTAATCTTGTATGATAAACTTATAAAAACATAAAGGTAAACATTGTCATCAAGCACATCCAACACATACAAGTCCAAAACATCCTAAGGCCACATACGTAGCTAGGTACATACAAATCCACAAACATCCTAAGGTTATATATATATAACTATATATACCTATTTCTAATCCGGAGATCTATTTCGCCGAGGTTTACGGAAGGAGTGGTGGTCCCGAACATTCTAACCCAAACCCGACTCATGCATATGATTTTGAAAACGAAAAGTCAGAACCCGTGGGGGTTTTGTTTTATACCTCATTCGGCCTTTAAAAAGATTGCGAGTGCCATTGTTGTCAACCTAGGGCTCTGATACCACTTTTGTAACACCCCAAATCCGCGGGACTCGGGATGCTACGGGCGAGACCTCACAATGGGTCCCGACCCTTAGCTTGACAACAATTTCACCGGACCTTCCAACAAGGCACAAATAAAGGCGAAAACTTAAAACGTTTTTAATGTATGCGGAAGCCCGAAAGTAAAGACTATAAAGTGGAAACTCAGCCAAGTCCTCAAAACATCACAACTCCGATAAGAAAACCCAACCGTACTACATAATCCACAATAGAAAGACATATCCCAAAAACGTCCCCGTCCTATAATGTACGGAGACCCCGGCTGTCCACTCATCCACCTCACTCGGCGGCGTCCCTAACCTGCAAGTCATCTACAACCACGGTTTAAAACCGTTAGCTAATATTATGAGCATTAGAAAACGGTGAAGGCACAACCACATACATAGCACATAACATAAAACACACAAGTCCGGTTTATTATCTTTTTATTATTAAGTCATATCCCGTTCTAATTCAACTTAGGTTTGTGGCACGAGAGCCACCGTGGTCTCGCCTCGGTCCCCACTTACCGACAGGAATGGTACGGATGCATCCGACCATCAAACCCGCCGGGCTAGTCGCCGAGATCCCCCTAACTTCACGCAGAGCTAGGCAAGATGTCACCGCCCGTTATCATACACTTGGGCCAAAATACATATAAGGTCGGTGGTCCTATTTACCGGTTTAAATGTTATAACAAGAACATAAACACACACCACCAACCACACATCAATGCTAATACGTAAAATACGAGCTAAGTAAGTCCGGAGACTTACCTCGTCCCAATGCTAAATCACAAAACACTCTCGCTTCCCTTGGGAAGAAGCACACAACCTGCTCACAGCAAGATAACCATCAAAATCCGCTCAACTCAAGATGTCTAGGACTTCCACACAAATGATCTACGCAAGATCATTTGACTCTCATTCAAGGACCGCATCCTAGAATCTCTCATACTCACATCTCACTCAACGCATGAGGAGATATCTCAAGAACCTACTAAATCTCATATGATCATACTCAAAACCCAAGAACGAGTAAAAGCCTACTAGGTCTGTCATGCTCATCACACTCTCCACACATGAAAGTAACACCCAACAGTTCATAACCTCAAAGATATTAGTCCTCAACCCAAGAGGCACAAGCTAGCCTGGAAGATCCATTATGCTCACATGCTCATATCCAACAATTACATCGAGCCTTAGGGGCTCCTAGGTTCACAACCACTAAATGGTATTTCAAGCTACTCTAGATCCATCCTAGGCATGTTACTAACATGATTCAACAACAATACTAAGGAATGAACGAAGGGGAAGGGAGAGGAGGAACCTACTGTCGAAGAAACGCAGCCGCGGAGTCAAGCCGGCGCCCCGGCGGAGCAGAGGCCGCCCCTGCGGAACCAGGAGCCGCCCCCAGCGGCGCTGCCAGCCGCCCCACGACGGAAGGAGCCGCCCCCGCGCCGTCCGTGTCTTGGAGCCCTGGAGCCGCCCCGGCGGCGGTGCTGAGCCGCGCCCGCGGCTGTGCTAGGCCGCTCCCGCGGCCGTGCTGTGCCGCCCCTGCGGCTGGCCGCGCCTGCGGGCGTGATGATCCGCCCCGCGGGTTCTGTGCAGAACGTCGTCCTCTTCGTCTTGGATCGTGAATCCTTGGCTCCAAAGTTCTCCTTTCCTTGCTGGGTCTTCCCCAAACACTCCCTACTAATCTTAGGCTCCTCTCCACGACCTAATCGAGCTAAGAACGCAGTCATGCAAAGAGTTGAGTAAAAACCTCTCAAAAGCTTCATCCATGGCTATGGATGAAGGAGGGAGAAGAAAGGGGTGAATCAGCAATGAAGGAGAAGGAAGGAAGAGGAAGAAGCTTACCACACTTGATCTGGGATCCCTCTACTGCAGTCCACACATGCAAGAGTTGCAATCCAAATGGAAGAAGAGAAGAGAGCAAAGAGAGGAAGAGGGAGAGGGAAATGAACGTGAAAGAGAAAGAGAGGAGAGAGAGAGAGGGAGGGGACAAGGGCTGTCAAGGGAGAGGGGACAGCAGCTGTCATGTCACATCACCCCGGAACGAGGGGTCGGAAATGACCCCTTGTCACTTCGACCCGGAACGAAGGGTCGGAAAGCGGGAAAAAGAGGAAAAACGACGAGTCGGCTCTGGATTTTCTTAGGAATAAATCCCGGCTCTCGGCATCTCGGCATTACGGGATAACTACAAAGTGCTCTAAGTCCGGAATAAAATTAATAAAATTCCGGACGTTACAACAGTTTTATGTTTTGATTTTAATCTATTTGTGCCTTGTTGTAAGATCCAGTGAACTTGTTGTCAGGCTAGGGTAAGGATCCATTGTGAGATCCTAGCCCAGTAGCGCCTCGAGTCCTACGGATTCGGGGTGTTACAAAGGTGGTATCAGAGCCTTAGGTTGACAACAATGGCACTTGTAATCTGCGATAAAGGTTGAATAGATAAATAAACAGAACACGAAAGGGGTCTGACTCTTCAAAAGATTTTGGTTTTGAAATGAGTACAAATGTTTTGGGATAGCGTGTACGAGAAGCCATCACCCCTCTGAAGACCTCGATAGTATAGATATATATATATAGATATTATGTTGTGATTGACTTTATATATATCTATACATATGACATATATATAGCCTTATAGGTTGGGTGTATTTACCCTGCAGATGGCTCAGACTAGAGCTCTATCTGCAGATGGACGAAGTGGGGGTAGATCCCCTCTCCCTCCAGTAGAGGTAAAACATAGTCAGATTTCCGTTGTTGATCCACCGGCAGCGGAGGAGGTTCATGAGGTTATTGTTGAGAGTGTCGTTCCTGAAACTGGGAACGGTATAGCTGGGAGACTTACACCGCAGCGATTCCAGTCAGATGACTCGGATTATGTTTATATGAGAGGACTAGATTTCCGCGCGTATATCAGACAAGTGGAGGAGGCTGCCAGAGCGGGTAGACGTACCCCGGATCTGCCAGCACAGGAGGGATCATCTGGGAGATTCCATGGAGTTACAGAGGTGCCAGTTGTACCGACATGTGTTGCTAAGATTATTCAAGTTCTAGAGGAGCATAGAAGGCCTGGGAAGAGACAGGGAACTAGGCAAACCAGTGGTGCTGGTGGAGTTATTGGTTCTGAACTAAACCAGAGACGCCCAAATTACCCTGCATCTACACAGGTTGCAGTTACAGGTCGACAGTGCTTCAACTGTGGTAAGCATGGCCATATACGACAAAAGTGTACGAGACAGACAGTGATTTGCTTCACTTGTGGCCGACCAGGTCACAAACATATTTTCTGTAGACGGGGTGGAGTTTCATTACAGCAGGGTTCTTCTCCTGTCAGTGTAGTGCGAGGTGGGAAGAGGCCACCTCAGCAGCAGACACAGGGACAACAAAGAGTCCCAGATCGTCCTACGACTCAGGGATATGCTCCTAGGCCGAGTAAAGGCAGAGGTCGTGGTGGAAGTACCACGGACACTAGAGGAGCTCAGGGTAGAGTTGTTTAGCTGAGGAGTGCAGAGGAGCCAGCTGCACCGACTGCTACAGGTACCATTCTGATTCATGGTTTACCTGTTAGAGTCTTATTTGATACTGGAGCTACGTATTCTTTTATATATGATGCATGTGTAGAGCGTCTCAGTTTAGATACGATTGAGGGGATACCCTTTAGTATAGGGTTACCCGATGGTAGTAGGGTCAGAGGTACCCGTGAGATCCGTCATTGTCCCATTTCTGTGGGGACCCGTGTATTACTTGTGGACTTCTTTGTCATGCCATTAGTGCATGAAGAAGTCATTTTAGGTATGGATTGGATGGATAGACATCAGGCGGTATTAGATATAGGTAGGAGGATTGTTACCCTCTCTACCGAGTTAGGTCAGATAGAGGTTTTCCAAGGTTGGGACCTTGGAAAGTCAAGCATGGTTATCAGTGCGATACGGGCAGCGAGACTGATTACACAGGGTTGTGAGGCCTTCTGGTGTTATGCCATGAAGGAGTGGGAGAGTCCAACATTAGAGGATATCCTAGTGGTCTGTGAGTTTACAGATGTATTTGCTGAGCCATCTAGTTTGCCTCCTCAAAGGAGCATGGACTTTGGTTTTGAGTTAGAGCCTGGTACGAGACCGATCTCGAAGGCCCTATATCGTATGACGCCAGTTGAGATGCTGGAGCTGAAGAAGCAACTCGAGGAGTTGGCTGAGAAGGGTTTCATTCTCCCTAGCGTATCCCCATGGGGAGCACTTGTCCTCTTCGTGCGGAAGAAGGACGGATCGTTGAGATTGTGTATAGATTATAGAGAGCTGAACAAGGTGACCATCAAGAACAAGTATCCATTGCCTCGTATTGATGACTTGTTAGATCAGCTTCAGGGAGCGATTGTAGTCTCCAGGATTGACCTGCGCTCAGGATATCACCCGCTGAGGGTGAGACAGCAGGACGTGCACAAGACAGCATTTTGGACCAGATATGGACACTACGAGTTTGTAGTGATGCCATTTGAGCTTACGAATGCCCCAGCAGTCTTTATGGAGTTGATGAACTACATCTTCATCGACTTCCTGGATTAGTTTGTAGTAGTCTTCATTGATGATATTTTGGTGTACTCTCGCAGCAGAGAGGAGCATGCAGGATAGTTGAGGACTGTGTTACAGGTTTTGCGAGATAGAAAACTTTATTCTTAGTTCTCTAAGTGCGAGTTCTGGATTCCAGAGGTAGCATTCTTGGTTCATATTGTTTCCGCCGAAGGGATCAAGGTTGATCCGGCGAAGATTGAGTCAGTAGCAGCCTGGACGACACCGACGAACATCAAGGAAGTACGTAGCTTTCTTGGCCTAGCCGGTTATTACCGACGCTTTGTTGAGGGATTTTCTGTGATTGCCCGTCCACTGACGAGTCTACTGAGGAAGAATACCAGATTTGTATGGTCTGAGCAGTGTTTGTAGAGTTTTGAGGAGCTGAAGAGACGTCTGACTTCCGCTCCTATCTTAGCACAGCCAGAGGGCACAACTGCTTTGTGGTTTACAATGATGCATCCAAACTAGGCTTGGGACGTGTGTTGATGCAGCGGGGCAGAGTGATTGCATATGCGTCTAGACAGTAGAAGACATATGAGGAGAACTACCCGAGTCATGATCTGGAGTTGGCAGCAGTAGTTCATGCAATGAAGATATGGAGACATTACTTGTATGGTGCTACATGTCAGATCTTCACAGACCATAAGACTCTGAAGTATATTTTCACGCAGCGGAAATTGAATAACCGCCAGCGCAGATGGCTTGAGCTGAGCAAGGACTTTGATCTGGAGATTATGTACCATCCGGGGAAGGCAAACGTTGTCGCTGACACCCTAAACAAGAAGACGCCTCGAGGGCAGGCGATTGCGAGGCTGATAGTTCAGCATCAGTTAGAGAGAGGCATGGTCTGGTTAGAGTTGGACATCTAGTTTCCTGATGAGGATGCCCAGTTGAGTACTTTAGAGGTTATTCTTGATATGTTGAGTGAGATCCAACAGAAGCAGGGTACCTGCCCAACATTGATGAGGATCCAAGAGAGGATGTCCCGGAATGAGGCACCACAGTTCCTCATAGGAGCAGATGATGTTGAGACGCCGCGGTCGCGTCTGTGTACCCGCTGATGCGGATTTTGCGCCAGAGGATATTACAGGAGACTCACTGTACGCCTTATTCAGTGCACCCAGGTACGAGTAAGATGTACCAGAATTTGAGACGTTCATATTTGTGGGGAGGGTTGAAGCTCGATGTGGCAAGATTTGTGGCACAGTGTGCGACCTGTCAGCAGGTCAAGATCGAGCATTGCAGACCTGGAGGTGAGCTCCATCCACTACCTGTTCCACAAAGGAAGTGGGAGGACGTCACCATGGATTTTGTTATTGGGTTGAGACCGAGCAGGAGTTTTGATGCCATCTGGGTTATAGTACAGACTGACGAAGACGGCACGTTTTATCCCTATTCGGGAAACGTGGCCAATGAGCAGATTATCTGAGGAGTACACCAGACAGATAGTGAGACTCCATGGGGTACCGAAGATGATCGTCTTAGACAGAGATGGACGATTTACCTCGAGGTTCTGGAAACAGATTTAGACTGCCCTGGGGACGAGTTTACACTTCACGGCTGCGTTTCATTCTCAGACAGATGGTCAGTCAGAGAGGACCATTCAGACACTGGAGGATATGCTGCGAGCTTGTGTGTTGGATTGGGGACAAGTGTGGACGGATCATCTCCCACTAGTTGAGTTCTCGTATAACAACAACTTGCAAGCATCTATTGGGATGGCCCCATAGGAGGCACTGTATGGACGAAGATGTCGTACTCCGTTATGCTGGGATGAGCCGAGCAGTGTTAGTGGTTTGACACCTGATCAAATTCAAGATCGATGTGCTCGTGTAGCACTAATTAGAGAGAGGATGCTGACTGCACAGAGCCGTCAGAAGTCTTATGCAGATAGGAGGTGTAGACCCCTAGAGTTCAGAGTAGGAGCCCATGTGTGGCTGAGAGTGTCTCCGACACGAGGTGTTAGACGTTTTGGCATTAAGGGAAAGTTGAGCCCCCAATATGTCGGACCGTTCGAGATTCTAGATCGGGTTGGGAGCGCATCATACAGATTAGCTTTGCCTCCGTGATTAGAGGGTGTTCACCCTGTGTTTCACGTGTCTCAGCTGAGGGAGTATATACCAGATCCCGAGACATATTGTGAGTTATGATGATTTGGTGGTCGAGCCGGACCACAATTTTGTTGAGCATCCCGATTACAGTCCTAGAACGTAGGTATGAGACGCCTGCGTTCGAAGGACATTCTTATGTTGAGGATACAGGTGGTCGAGACGAGGACCTGATGAGGCTACATGGGAGACTGAGGATAGGATTCAGATGAACTATCTAGAGTTCTATGCCGAGATAGATGACTCAGTAGGATCGACGAGTAGATCTTAGTACTCTTTGGTGGAGTGTTGGGATTATGTGCTTATATGCTATGATGTGTTTATTTTCGTACTAGCCTATGATGTGATTTGTGATCTTATTAGATCTTGTTGTGTTAGTACAACTGATGTTTATAGCTGAAGATGGCTCTTTCCTCCATACTATTGTGATACGATTAGGATTTAGCTTGGAGATGGTTAATTCCTCCATGCCTATTTTGATGGACATAGTATTGCTGGAGATGTTTTTCGTCCATGCCCTTCTGTTATGAGTATGGATACGGCTAGAGATGTTGTGCCTCTATGCCTTATGATGTGATTATAGTTGGCTAGAGATGGTTTTCCTCTATGCCTTGGATAGTATAGTGATCTTGTAGTTGGAGATGGATGGAGATTGATTTCCTCCATGGTTGTGTTTGAGGTTATAGAGTTATAGGTTGATATCTTATGAGCGGAGAGTTGATGCCTCCGATAGAGAGAGTTATACCTCCGCTTATGAGTCCGAGAGTATTGGAATTGTACAAGTTTCGGGACGAAACTTGTTTTTAGGGGGGTGAGATGTAAGAGCCTTAGTCTTTTGGAGCTGAGACAGGTTAGCCGCCCCTGCGGGTTAGTGGGGCTGCCCCTGCGGTTTGTGTAGTGTTCCGCCCTTACGGCCAGCAATTTCCGCCCCTGCGGTTTCCTGGTGCTGCAGCTGGCTTTGTTGACCCTTTGACCGCTTTACTCTCTTCCATTCTTCCTTAAGTCTTCTTGGGCTCGTGATCAAGGATTTCTTCTTCTCATTTCCAGCTACCCTTACGTCCTTCTTGCTTCTCCCTTTCTCCTCCTTGATCTTGTTCTTGTCTTCCTTTCGGTTTGGAAGTTTTGTTGTGTGGATGATGATGTTAATGATGATGGATGATGTTGCTAAGCTTGAGAGCCAGCTGAGAGTGTTGTTTTGATCTTCCTTCTGCTTGAGATCCCAGTCGTGGTAAGTCTTCTTGTTCTTCTTCTTTCTTTCTTCTTTCTCTTCTTCCTTTCCTTCCTCCTCCCCTAGCTTAGGATTGGATACCTAGAGTGCATATTGATAGTGGAATATGTATGTATATGTATGTGTTTGGCTGTGGAATGGTGAAGATGTGAGTTGGTCACGTGAAGAGTGAAAGAGAAGTCGGGAAAGCCCGTTCTGCAGTGTCGCCGCCCCCGAGCCCGGAAGCCGCCGCTCCTGCGGAAACCTATCACCGCACCCGCGCTTTTGTGCCGCCGCCCCCGCGGCCACGGTCACAGCGCCCGCGCCAGCGTGCCTTCGGGCCTGCAACTTGATTGTCTTTCCGCCCCTGCGTCTTTCCATTCCGCAGGTACGTCTTGTACACGATCTACTTAGAGTAGTATTGATCCTTTCCTTTCCTAGTATGAGCGGGTTAGTAGCATGCTAGGTATGTGTGAAGATAGAATGATGATGAGTATGATATATCTATATGCCGGTTATGGCTTTCAGGTTTAGTAGATTATCGAGGTTTATAAGTTGGATATGATCCATATGGATCCCTTGGGTCTAGGTGTGACCTCTTTGATTGATAGGAGATGTGATATCTCGTTATGCTTTGTTTTTAGGCAGTGTTGTCCTCCAGTTTGGAGTTGGTCGTGTTTGAGACTCCTTCGAGGTTGAGGTAAGTCCATAGGACTTACTTAACTACCATCGTTATATTGGATGTATGCATGAGTGGTGTGTGATATATGCTTGATAGCATGCGTTGTGATGATTACCGACCTATGGTTTAGTGACTGCCCATTGTAGGGCTGTGACAACTTGCCCTTACATCCCGTTGGGAGTTTGGGAGGTTCTCTGTGGACAGGCCATATCTGAAAGTGGGACGGGCACCTACCACTCCCTTAGGGTACACCGGAAAGTGTTACCAGATCACCAATACAGCTGGAAACATCCCCGAGAGGCGAGGATTATATTCCTCGTGTCACATATATTCATATTCATATATATACGATTTGAGTGTAGGACTTTATAAAGATAATTAACCGGGTAAATGTGTGATAGCATGATGATATGTTAATATTCCCTGACTTGTGTTTGTGCTTATGCATCTTCTATATATATGTGTATGGTTAGCTAATGGTTTTATACCGTGTTGTAGATCCTTTGCAGGTTAGGAGAGTTGTAGAGTGATCCAGATAGGGAGAGCCGCTGAGGGCTCCGTACACTAGGATTGTATGCGAGGGATACGGGGAATTTGTATGTACAGTTATATGTTTTGGTTTGTACTCAGCGGTTCTTCTATAAACCCTTTTGATTTATATATATACAGTTTGATGTTTGGTTTTAATCTATCTGTGCCTTGTTGTAAGATCCAGTGAACTTGTTGTCAGGTTAGGGTCAGGATCCATTGTGAGATCCTAGCCAGTAGCGCCTCGAGTCCTACGGATTCGGGTTGTTACAAGCTAAACTCTAATCACATCCGAATAGCATGGAGGAAAGAACCATCTCCAGCTATAGTCATCAATCGCACTAGCACAACAAGATCTAATAAGATCATAAAGCATATCATAGCTAGCACGAAATTAAACACATCATAGCATATAAGCACATAATCACAACACTCACCAATATATAGTACTAAGATCTACTCATCGATCCTACAGGTACATCTATCTCGGCGTATAACTCTAAATAATTCCTCTGAATACTATCCTCAGTCTCCCATGTAGCCTTATCAGGTCCTCATCTCGGCCACTGTATCCTCAACATTGGAATGTCTTTCGAACGCAAGCGTCTCATACCTCGTTCTAAAACTACAATCGGTTGCTTAACAAAAGTGTGGTCTGGCTCGACCAACAAATCATCATAACTCACAATGTGTGTCGGATCTGGTATTTACTCCCTCAGCTGAGACACATGAAACACAGAGTGAACCCTCTCTAATCTCGGAGGCAAGGCTAATCTGTATGCTGCGCTCCCAACTCGATCTAGAATCTCGAACGGTCCGACATATCGGGGGCTTAACTTCCCCTTAATGCCAAATCGTCTAATACCTCGTGTCGGAGACACTCTCAGCCACACATGAGCTCCTACTCTGAACTCTAGGGGTCTATGCCTCCTATCTACATATGACTTTTGACGACTTTGTGCAGTCAGCATCCGCTCTCTAATCAATGCTACACGAGTAACATCATCCTGAACTTGATCGGGTGTCAAACCACTAACACGGCTAGGCTCATCCCAGCATAGCGGCGTGTGACATCTCTGTCCATACAATGCCTCATATGGGGCCATCCCAATCGATGCATGTCAGCTGTTGTTGTACGAGAACTCAACTTGTGGGAGATGATCAGTCCACACTTGTCCCCAGTCCAACACACAAGCTCGCAGCATATCCTCCAGTGTTTGAATGGTCCTCTCTGATTGACCATCTGTCTGAGGATGGAACGCAGTAGTGAAGTGCAAACTCGTCCCCAAGGCAGTCTGAATCTGCTGCTAGAACCTCGAGGTAAATCGCCCATATCTGTCTGAGACGATCGGCCACGGTACCCCATGAAGTCTCACTATCTGTCTAGTGTACTCCTCAGCTAATCTGCTCACTGACCACGTTTCCCAAATAGGAATAAAACGTGCCGTCTTCGTCAGTCTGTCAACTACAACCCAAATGGCATCAAAGCTCCTCCTCGGTCTCAAACCAGTTACAAAGCCCATGGTGACGTCCTCCCACTTCCTTTGCGGTATAGGTAGTGGTTAGAGTTCACCTCCAGGTTTGCGATGCCGATCTTGACTTGCTGACAGGTCGCACACTGTGTGCCACAAATCTGGCGACGTTGGGCTTCAGCCCTCCCCACCAATATGAGCGTCTCAAATCCTGGTACATCTTGCTCGTACCTGGGTGCACTGAATAAGGCGTACAGTGAGCCTCCTGTAATATCCTCTGTCGCAAATCCGCATCAACGGGTACACAGACGCGACCGCAACGTCTCATCACTCCATCTGCTCCTATAAGGAACTGTGGTGCCTCATCCTAGGATATCCTCTCTCAGATCCTCATCAATGTCGGGCAGGTCCCCTACTTCTGTTGGATCTCACTCAACAGATCAGGGAGAACCTCTAAGGTACTCAGTTGGGCATCCTCATCAGGAAACTGGATGTCCAACTCTAGCCAGACCAGATCTCTCTACAGCTGAGGCTGAACTATCATTCTCGCAATCTCCTTCTCTCGAGGCGTCTTCCTACTCAGGGCGTCGGCGACAACGTTCGCCTTCCCCGGATGATACAGAATCTCCAAATCAAAGTCCTTGATCAACTCAAGCCACCTACGCTGGCGGTTATTCAATTCCCGCTGCATGAAAATATACTTCACACTCTTATGGTCTGTGAAGATCTGACATGTATCACCATACAGGTAATGTCTCCAACTCTTCAATGCATGAACTACCGCTGCCAACTCCAGATCATGAGTCGGGTAGTTCTCCTCATACGTCTTCAGCTGTCTAGACGCATATGCAATCACTCTGCCTCGCTGCATCAATACACATCCCAATCCTAGCTTGGATGCATCACTGTAAACCACAAATCAGCTGTGCCCTCTAGCTGTGCTAAGATAGGAGCGGAAGTCAAACGTCTCTTCAGCTCCTCAAAACTCTGCATACACTGCTCAGACCATACAAACCTGGTGGTCTTCCTCAGCAAACTCGTAAGTGGACCGGCAATCACAAAGAATCATTCCACAAAGCGTCGGTATTAGCCGGCTAGGCCAAGGAAGCTACGTACTTCCTTGACGTTCGTCGGTGTCGTCCATGATGCCACTGACTCAATCTTCGCCGGATCAACCTTGATCCCTTCGGTGGAGACAATATGACCAAGGAATGCTACCTCTGGCATCCAAAACTCGCACTTAGAGAACTTAGCATAAAGTTCTCTATCTCGTAAAACCTGTAATAATGTCCTCAGCTGTCCTGCATGTTCCTCTCTGCTACGAGAGTACACCAGAATATCATTTATGAAGACTACCACAAACTGATCCAGGAAGTCGATGAATATGATGTTCATCAATTCCATGAAGACTGCAGGGGCATTCGTAAGCCCAAATGGCATCACTATAAACTCGTAGTGTCCATATCTGGTCCGAAATGCCGTCTTGTGCACATCCTGCTCTCTCACCCTCAGCTGGTGATACCCTGAACACAGGTCAATCTTGGAGAACACCGTCGTTCCCTGAAGCTGATCTAACAAGTCGTCAACACGGGGCAATGGATACTTGTTCTTGATGGTCACCTTGTTCAACTCTCTGTAATCAATGCACAATCTCAACGATTCGTCCTTCTTCCGCACGAAGAGGATAGGTGCTTCCCACGGGGATACGCTAGGGTGGATGAAGCCCTTCTCAGCCAACTCCTCGAGTTGCTTCTTCAGCTCCAACATCTCGACAGGCGCCATACGATATGGAGCCTTCGAGATCGTTCTCGTACCAGACTCTAAATCAATGCCAAAGTCCACGCTCCTCTGAGGCGGCAAACTGGGCGGCTCCGCAAACACATTTGTAAACTCGCAGACCACTGGGATATCCTCTAACACTGGACAATCCCCGTCCTTCATGGCATAACACCAAAAGGCCTCACAACCTTGTGCAATCAATCTCGCTGCACGTACCGCACTGATCACCATGCCCGACTTCCCCAGATCCCAACCTCGGAAAACCTCTATCTGACCTAACTTGGTAGAGAGTGTCACAGTCCTCCTACCTACATCTAATACTGCATGATGTCTATCCATCCAATCCATACCCAAAATGACTTCCTCATGCACTAACGGCATAACAAAGAAGTCAACAAGTAACACACGAGTCCCTACACATATGGGACAATCACGTATCTCACGGGTACCTCTGACCCTACTACCGTCGGGTAACCCTATACTGAAAGGTATCCACTCAGTCGTAACTAGACTCAAACGCTCAACACATGCATCAAATATAAATGAATGCGTAGCTCCAGTATCAAATAAAACTCTAACAAGTAAACCATGAATCAGAATGGTACCTGTAGCTGTCGGTGCAGTTGGCTCCTCTCCACTCCTCATCTCAAAAGCTCTACCTTGAGCTCCTCTAGTGTCAGTGGTACTCCCACCACGACCTCTACCTCTACTCGACCCAGGAGTAGATCCCTGAGTAGTATGACGATATGGGAGTCACTGTTGTCCATGTGTCTGTTGCTGAGGTGGCCTCTACCCACCTCGTGCTGCACTAGTAGGAGAAGAATCCTGCTGTGAGAAAGCCCCGCCTTGTCTACAGAAGACAACTCTGTGACCTGGTCTGCCACAAGTGTAGCAAGTCACTGAAGGCCTCGTGCACGCTGGTCGTATATGTCCATAACCCCCACAGTTAAAGCACTGTATTCCCTTATCTGCAACCGGTGCAGATGAGGGGTAACTCTGGCGTCTCTGGCCTCGCCTGGTACCAGCAGCTTCACCAGTACCACTGGTTTGCCTAGTCCGCTGTCTCTTCTCAGACCCTCCGGTCTGAGAAGCTCTCCTTTGTCTAGCCCGCTCCCGCTCATAATCTGAAGCTCTATCTTGATAGTCCATCAGGGACTCACAATGAAATCCCGCCATATAGGGTCAGGTGGTATCCCTCAGTCGTCGGGAGAAGAGATATACATGCTGATCTGCAGGAGGTGCAGCTAGACCCAGCAAAGCCAGCTCCTCCTGAAATCTCCTGATAGCCTCAAAGACTGGTACGTCCTCAAATCCAGCCTCAACAAAATCCCGTAGTTTCTCCCTCCTCAATGAGGCAGGGCAGAAACGCTCTCTGATCAAGCTCCTCATCTAGTCATAACTAGTAACCTTACCCCGTAAAGATCTCCACCAGTGCTGGACCGGGTCTCGGAATAGAGTCTGCACTAACTCTATCTGTCTACCCACTAGACATCTAATAGACTCAAGGGCTGAGTCTACATGTCCGACCCACATCTCTACCTCTAACCCCACCTTCCCAGAGAAAGGGGGTACTCCCATCTGATGAAATGCCTTCAACCAAGTATCTGGTCGAGGCCCTCTATACTCCTCTAGAACTCGAGCAATCTCAGCATCACGTGCCTGTACAGCTGGCACCTGAGTCACTCCATGGGATCTCTCAGATGATCTCTCCTGAGCCGGAAGATCCGGGGCACGTCTACCCGCTCTGGTAGCCTCCTCTACTCGTCGGATGTACGCACAAAACTCTAATCCCCCATAGAGACATGATCCGAGTCATCTGACTGGACTCGTTGTGGTCTTTGTCTCTCAGCCATGTCGTTCCCAGTCTCAGGAACGACGCTCTCAGCCACATCCTCGTGAATCTCCTCCGCTGCACGTGGATCAACAGCGGGAATCCGACCCCGTCCTCTACCTATTGGATGAAGAGGGGGTCTACCCCTACCTCGTCCAACTAAAGTAGATATATATAAAGTCAAACACGACATCATATAAGGTAATATCTATATATATTTATATTTTCGAGGTCCTCAGAGGGGTGATGGCTTCCCGTACACACTATCCCAAAACATTTGTACTCATTTCAAACAAAAAATCTTTTGAAAAGTCAGACCTCTTTCGGGTTCTGTTTATTTATCTATTCGACCTTTATCGCAGATTGCAAGTGTCATTGTTGTCAACCTAAGGCTCTGATACCAACTTTGTGACACCCCAAATCCACAAAACTCGGGGTGCTACTGGGCTAGGATCTCACAATGGATCCTGACCCTATCCCGACAACAAGTTCACTAGATCTTACAACAAGGCACAAATAGATTAAAACCAAACATCAAATTGTAATATATATATATATATATATATATATATATATATATATATATATATATATATATATATATATATATATATATATATATATATCAAAAGAGTTTACAAAAGACCGCTGAGTACAAACCAAAACATATATCCATACACAATAAAATCATCCCCATATCCCTCACATAAACCTAGTGTACAGAGCACTCAACGGATCACCCCATCTGGATCACTGTGCAGTTCTCCTAACCTGCAAAGTAACTACAACACGGTATAAAAATGTTAGCTAACCATTCATATATAAGATAATACAAAAGCACAAACACAAGTCATGGAATCATAAACACATAAGCATGCTATCACACATTTACCCAGTTAATTATCTTTATAAAGTCCAACACTCAAATCGTATATATAACTGTATATGAATATATGTGACACGAGGAATATATAATCCTCGCCTCTAGGTGCTATTGCTAGCTGGATTGGTATAGGAGCACCTTCCTGTATACCATATGGAGTGGTAAGTGCCTGTCCCGTATACCAGATCTGGCCTATCCACAAAGAACCTCCCTGACTCCACTACGGGATGAAAGGGCCTGCTGTCACAGCCGTTACAATGGGCGGTCACTAAACCATAGGTCGGTAGTAATCAACATTGCATGATATCAAGCATATGTAAGAGCCGTAGTCTTTCGGACCGAGATCGGACCATAGCCGAGTTTGGCTTTGGGCCGAGATCGGCCAGCCGCACCCGCGGGCACATGGTGCCGCCCCTGCGGTCCTGGCTGCCGCCCCTGCGGTTTCCGGCGGCTGCAGCCGGTTTTGTTGACTCCTTTGACTCGTGCTTTACCCTTTACTCTTCTTATTTCTTACCTTAGCTGATCAAGGATTCCTTCTTCATCTTTCTTCCCAGCTCTCACGCCTTGCTTGCCTCCTTGCTCCCTTGCCTTCCTTGAACTTGTTCTTGTTCTCTTTTGGCTTTGGAAGAGTTGTGAGTGTAACTTGTGTTAGTGGTGGATAGATGATGTATGCTGAGCTTGAAAGCCAGCTGCTAAGTGTGTGGTCTTCCCCTGCAGCCTAGAACTCCCAAGGTGGTAAGTGATCTTGCTTCCTCTATTTCCTTTCCTTGATTCCATCTCTTTAGCTTAGGTTTAGATGCATGTATAGGTGTGTATTGATGTAGGTTTATGTATGTATATACTTGTATGTAACTTTG